>OZ004715.1:44191992-44736356 GCA_963924515.1 Vespertilio murinus | reverse complement strand
CCGCAGCGGTCAGCTCAGTTCCCAGAAGGAGGATTCCACAGCGGTCAGGTCAGTTGTCTTAAGATGAGTATCATGAGATGTTGTACCTACAGGATGAAACCTCCCTCGGGACCTAGCCTTGCTTTAATGTTTGCCATAAAATATTATATTCTGGCTTTACTCAACCTTACAATAGAAACATGGTTGAGAGAGAATACTTGATTGGCTGCTTCCCTCTCCCCATGCTCCCTATTGGTGATTGGGCCAGGAACCTGGGCATGTGCCCTAGACTGGGAATCGAACTGGGGACCTCTTGGTTCATGGGTTGATACTCAACCACTGACCCAACACAGGCTGGACTATAATCTATTTTTAACCTAATATTATTTCAGGTGGATAAATATTAATCTACACCATCATTTCAAAAGACTGCATAGTATTCCATTTAATGGGTATACCACATTTATTTAGCCTGTACCCTGTTGAAGGACATTGAGATTATTTCTAATTTCTCAGCATTACCAAAAACAATTTAACAAGCATCCCCACACATAAATCTATATATATATATATATATATATATATATATATATATATATATATATAACAGGTTGTTTCTTTGGACATAATACCAGAAATGAAATTGTTACATAAAACATAACATTAAAATTTTAAAAGCTGCTGTCCTGCCTTTCAAAGAGATACTCATTTCTACTCATCCCATCTGACTATGAGTGTCTCCAGTTCCTTATAACATCACCAGCACTGGGGAGTATAAACCTTCTAAATCTCTCCCAACTTGAAACATATAAAGAAATGGTTCATTATGATTTTTGTTTGTAGTTTTTTATTTTTTGATTACTCATGAGGTTGGACATTTCCCTCTCACCGGCCATTTCTATTTCTTCTTTTGAGCGTCACCAATTTATATCTTTCCCCATGTGTCTGTTGGGCTTTTGGCCTTTTTCTTATTGCTTGAAATCGCTTTCTGTAAATTCTGTAAAGGTGATTCCTCTGTGGCATCTGGATTGGAGCTCGTCAGGAGAGTATTGGAGGAGAATGGGGCATTGAGATAGAAGAGTTGCCATGTAACTTTAGTAACCATCTAGCCCCTCCCTCTGTTGCTCAGGTTCCTCCTCTATTAAATGGATGAGAGTCGTTCATTTCCTAAGTATTTTTTTCACTTGTAGTAAAGCCAGTCATTAAAGTAAAGCATTTAACCCCTATACCTTCCCCAGGGAACACTTTAGTATTTTCTATTGTTTTAATCCCCTCTCTTCATCCTGTTGGTGAGAGAGATATTTCTACCCTGGGGTTATAAGGATGGCTATGCACATGACACCTAACAGGACAGATGAGAAAGCAAGGCGTTCACATCCACGGGAGGGGAGCAGCTGAGCATGGTCTTCTGTGGGTTGCAGGAACACAGTGCTCTGATCCGGGTTTGAAAGGGTCTAGTGGGAGATGGAACTGGGAAGATGAGCCGTGACTGGGTCCAGAAGGCTTTTCAGTGCTTTCTACCACCATAGTGCCCGGTGCAGTGCCTCCATCTGGTAGATTCAGTGAATATGTTTCTATTGTCTACAAAGAGCGGGTGTTCTTGATTGAGTCTCAGAATGTTTACAATGAAGGAAACCCAATTTGGCAGAAGTTTCAAAATTGCTGAAAACCTTGACATGTATTTCTTAGAAACTACAAAGGAGAGCCATGCGTCTAATCCAGATGACATTTATAAACAAACAACCATCCCACGCCTCCCCTCTTCTCTACCTTTCACTACACTGATGTATCCTTTTTATCCCCTAAAAGTAAAACCCGAACAGAAAATGTTCTCTCCTCCACCAGCTGACAGACCTGGGTCTCTCCTCCTCCTCTCACTTTCCTCAGAACTCTATTACACCTTTGGATGTAACCCTTCCCCAGCCCGCCTCTCCAACACTCTCTCCCTCTCTGCCCTCTCACAGAGGTCCAGAGCAGTGGACTGCAGCAGCCGCCTGCTTCTCAGGTGCCCCCAGGCCAACAGTGGCTGTCTAAGCACATGTGGGGAATGAATGTACTGTTTAGTAAAAGAGCCAGTGGCCACCGCTGTGCATCCCAAACCATGAGTGTGGGGAGTGGTCACTCAGGGTTCTGTTTTCACCTCCTCACCCCATCATCTCTTCCAAACCTTGAATCATAAACTTCTGGAAAGCATTGTGAATAATTTATATCCTTTTATTACTCGCTGCTTAACTCCCTTTGGGGGAAATGAAGAGAAACATTTGTCTCTGCTGCTTACTCTCCCGTGGATGGAGACCATGTCAGCCGCGGGTGAGAGCAAAGATTTATGACTGCAGGAGCTGTCATTATGGAGCGAGCATTTGATTGACCCATAGTTTTGATTATCCAAAATATTTATTTTAAAAAGCCAGAGCAGTGCTAATACCACGAGAATGGAAATTCAACATTTCACCAACTCCCACGGACACCTGTTTATCATCTTTCTTTTCAGCGCTCAGTGGTGAGTGTTTTCTTCCCTGCCTGTTTGATTGGCTTTCCTGTGGAGCCATTTTCAGAATTTATAAATTCACTGCGGAGCAGGGATGACTTAGAGTCCACGGCGGTGCCCTGCTCCTGGGGATGAGGGAATTGAGATGAGCTCAGGTCCTGTTGTTTGCTCTTTCTACAAGTTTCTCAGCTTCCCAGAACTGGGCACTACAGCCAATGTCAGTCTCTGCCATTGACCTGCTCTGGCTCATCGGGTTGGTCCACAGCAAATATCCTGACAGCCTGTCACCTTCACGCCTTTACTTCTAGCACCGCACTGTCCAAGTTCAAATCCCCATTCTTCATTGGCATCTGCAGTCTAGGAGGTCTAGACTAACTGCCCTACCTGGGCCTACTCTGCGTCCCCACTACACAAATCTGTTTTTTCAAAGCCTAAATATGATCACATCAACTATTGCTACTGCTTCCTACTTAAAACCTCTAAATGGTCTATGGACCGAAAGGTCCCAGGTTCAATTCCAGTCAAGGGCATGTACATTGGTTATGGGCATATCTCCGGTAGGGGATGTGCAGGAGGCAGCTGGTCGATATTTCTCTCTCATCAATGTTTCTATCTCTCTCCCTCTCCCTTCCTCTCTGTGGAAAATCAATAAAATATATGAAAACAACAACAACAACAACAAAAACACCTCTAAATGGCTTCCCATTGCACAAGGTGTTTGAAGTAGCCCAAAACTATCAGCATTCCACCCATGTCCTCAGACCCTTGGATTCTCCAATCACGCGGACCTTATTCAGTTCCTATACTCACTCTTCACCACAGGGCCTTTGCATATGTGGTTCCCACAAACTAAAGCTCTCAGCTCAGTGTTATTTCCTGAGAATATATATTCTACATTCTCTAGCTGGCTATCTCTTTGGTATCCTAGTAGAACTTCTAGTACCACATACCTCTCCCTATACACAGTTCCCAGGGTTGGGAAGTCTTTTAGTTGACATCTGCCTCCCTCTGCAGACCTCTGGCAGAGCCTGTCTCTGTTTAGCTCATCTCTATTCTCTCCAGCACTCAACACAGTGCCTGGCTCTGATGAGGTGCTCAATGGATGGGCAGTGCATGATTGGATGCATAAGTAAAACTGGGTATAGTTTAATCAGGAAGTGAGCCTTACCTTTTCTTTGAGGGATTTTTCCAGTTGACAAGAAACCCAAAAGAATCTCTACTGGAACAGCCAAGAGGCGGAAGGCTGTGGCAGCAAGCACACCCATTCCATCCTGTTTAAATGAGGGACACACTGATGACAATGGCTTTGCGTGAATGTGATGACAGTCGCTCTGGGGCTGCTGGGAGGTGGCTCCACTCTGTTATGGTTTCACAACTATGGCTTGCGTATTTCCTCTCCTGTTCCCCTGTTTTTAAGGGGCTTGTCATGCACTTCCTACTAGAATGAAGTTGTGAATAGTTACTAGCAAGTTGTGTACAAATGAGCTTTGGTTATTTCATGGATCCACCCCAATTAGCAACCTTGCTTGTCATTGCCTATCTGCTTAGGAAACATGAAATTTCTCACTGGGGAGAAGAGATGCAATTCTTGAGCATATAGTGTATTTTCCTCTCTCCCCCCCCCCACCCCCTCCCACTCCCCTCCGCACACATCACTTCTTGTTTGCAAGGGAGGGAAGTAAATCGTTTTAATAGGAAAAATGCATGTTTTGAGTCTGCAGGCTCCCGGGGAAGACGAGAGAGGAGAATTTTGCTGGGCGAGTTTCCTGGTCTCAGGTCGGACCATCTGCTGGTTTCTGGGGCAGATTTGGTTTAAGACCAAAACAAATAACTTCCCTTCCGTGGGTTCTGACCCCTGGGCGAAAAAAGGAGCCGGGCTAGGCCAACTGCAACTGCTGGGGAAGTTATTGTTTTCTCCAACCTTCTGGGAGCCCCAAATAATTAGCTGTGCAAAGAGCAAGTTGGAATCCGAATTCCCCTCCAGGGTTTTCTGTGTCCAGCAAAACAAAGCGAGCTGAGCCGAGCTGAGCTGAAAGATAAATAACGCCTGTGGAAGAGAGTGAGCGCCAAGTCTCCTGCTCCTTCCCAGCTTCCGCTCTGGGCCCTGGGCCTGTGTGCTCCCTGCTCTCTGATCCCCCAGGCCTCTCATCGCCTGTGGCCAGAGGGAGTTTTCTCTTCATTGGAGAAGCCAGTGGGCACTGCAGGTGGAGACCAGCGCTGTTCTGGGATTTGTGAGGGCTCTGGACCATCACATGGTCTGTGGAGAGAGATCTCACTTCCTTCCAGATTTTCTGATGTTTCAAAGAGAAGCCAGAAATCTGGACTTTGGTGTGAAGTCACCCAATTAAAAAATGTTCACTGCATGTTTTGTTTGGTTTATAAACAACCTGCAGGCCAAAAGATGTACACACACACACACACACACACACACACACACACACACACTTTTGGACCCCAAGGCTCATGAAGGTGAAGGTGTATTCATCCTACTTGTCCCTAGACTCCCAGAACCTAGCACAGTACTTGCCACATAACAGACACTCAGTTTTCCCTAAACTGATGTCCATAGGATATTCATACTTGCTGGTAGTCCCTTGATATTAATAACAATAATAAAGTACAACCATAATAATGGTATCAACTACTTTTTAAAGCATCTATTAAGTGATTTTTCATCAAATTTAATAGGTATCCTGACATTAGATGATGCATATTGTTATTAATCCCATTTTGCAAACAGAGACAGAAGCTCAGAGCCTTAAAAAAGATGACCTGTGACAGGTGCTTCTCTAATGAGTGGATTCTGATCCAGGCTGTGCTGCCTCCAAAGCCAGCATTTGTGATGGAGTGCCCAGGTCTCTGCTGTGCCCACGCTGGCCATAGGGCGCAGGATGGGCCCTCCAAGGGTTGTTAGAGCTTCCAAAGAGGAGACACCAACCCTGGTGAATCGTACATCTCCAAAATGTAGCTTGCAGGGCAGACTTTGGAAAGGGCAGATATGGGGAGGGGGGCATTCTTTTACCTCTGCACGGCTTTCATTCTCTTCTATCCTGAGCTGAGCACTGCTCCCAGTTCCCTTCGCCAGCTCTTTATGGGGAATTACTCTGCAGGGGACTTTGATAAGTTGTGGTTGTCATGGTACTTTATTGTTTGGTATCCTTGTGTGCTATGAAACGGTCTGTATGGGGCATTTTTCTAGAATCCAGCGGCACTCAGAACTGAGGTGCACAGAGTCATTGTTTGGCTTCCTTAACTAAAAGCAAGAGTGGTGAGTCACCACCAGCTCAGGGTGTAATTAAATCCACCCTCTTGAAAGCAGAATGCTATTATCGCCTGCTAGTTGTACAACACGTTTTCTGTGCGCTGCAAATACTTTATTACAGGTATTTAAGTGTTAAAGGATTAGTCCGTGAAAGACACAAAAGCCAGATTTAACAGAGTAAGGTAGCTCTCCACAGTTACCCCTTAATGGACATGTTAATGGGTTTAGCTACTGGGAGATCCTTTTAATCAGGAGAAATGGGCAACGGGAAGAAAGAACATGGGCCTTCAGAGAAACCACGTCACATGCCCATGCCCTGCTTTCTACATGGGCTACCTCTTCATGACCCCGTAGGCATTCTGCAGGCTGTCACTCTGGGGGAAGCCCTCTGGCTCTTGGCAAATGGTTCTCTAATAGAGGAAGGCTTTGCAAACTCGTGATCTTGAGAAGTGTAGAGCAGCTTTCTAAGGAAAGTCATCAATATCATCTTCCAGTTGCTGCGGCAGCACTTACTGATTCTGCACTCACCCCCTCTTCTGGTCTTTTCCCGAAGTCGGGAGGTGGCCATGTTCACATCCTCAGTCTCACAGAAGGAGGAAGTGGGTGTAAGAAGCAGAGTGTCTCCTCTGAAGGGACACAGTGGCCATGCCTGGCTCTTGTTTCTAGTGCCATTTGTGCACCAGAACATCTTGGAAGGCTTTTCCACAGAACAGCTTGTGGAAATGTCTCAACCAGGGGGAGGTTGGGAATCTACATTTTTTTAAAAGTTCCCCATGTCACTGTGATGTATGGTTAGGACTTGGGAAAAATTTGCCATACATCACACCACATCTTTTGATATAAAGTACAGATGCAGTTTGGAGGTTTCAGTGGTTGGCTCTTCCCCCTGTTTCAACCCAGCCATCTCCACTTCTGCCTTGGGGACTGCAGGAAAGAAGGTGCTAACGAGTGGATAAGAAGGGGAAAGAGAAGGGCATCAGAAGCAAAGTGGTCCACAGGTGGAAGTCCCAGCGCTGCCACCAGATTGAAGTGCATGGGGAGCGATTCGAGGTCAGCAAATCTGGACAGATGGTGACAGCCATACCACATAAGTGAGAACGTCTTGGGAGGTCCCATTGGCAAAACAGCAGATGTGGCTTTAGATGTGGAACACAGACTGTTCATCTCACTGGCCAGTTTACTGGACACCCTGCCTCCCAGCATCCTTAGCTGTAAGCTTCCTCCCGTCCACTGGCCGTGAGATGACCAGGCAGGTGCTGACAGCTGCGTAGGTTTCCTGTCACAGACACCTCAGACTCAGTTGGGATGGGATCAGAAAGGACAGTGGATAGCAAATAACTCGATACAACACAGTGGGTGCCCAAGCAGAGTTTTGAGGTGAAATTAGGAACTCTCCCTACTTTGAGGAGTTGGCTATAAACCAGAAGTATTTTTCCTGAGAATGCTCCTGCAAAAGTGTATGGATCCTCGACCAAGGATGCCCGTTCACTTTCTGTAGAAAAGTAAATGTCTTTAATAGTTTGGACCCAATGACTAGTCTTTCACCCACAAGTTTAGTCTACAAAGTAAATATGTGGAAAGAGTTCCTTCTGGAATAATATTAGAGGCTCCACAGTTACCTGAGGGGGTGTAATGAGTGCTCCCATGATGGTAATGTGATGGGTGGGCCCAGTCAGGAGCCCCTAAGCTAAATTTTTTCCTCTGTTTATTGAGTCCAGATAGAAGGAATCACATGAATACTAAACTCATCAACATCACCCCAAAGGGCCATTTTAAGCGCCATTTCTATTCATCTTCCAGGGCTCTGAGGGTTTGAATTGCCTTTAGTTATACTTACACGTTAAAGACAACTAGAGCCTATTAGTAGTTAAAGAAGTGAAAACAGATTTTAACAGGAACTATTGCAATGGGAGAAAAGAAAGCTCAGTGAAGATTTGGGTTTAGCCCTAACCGGTTTGGCTCAGTGGATAGTCAGCCTATGGACTGAAGGGTCACAGGTTCGATTCCGGTCAAGGGCATGTACCTTGGTTGCGAGCACATCCCCAGTATGTGCAGGAGGCAGCTGATTGATGTTTCTCTCTCATCGATGTTTCTAACTCTTTATCTCTCTCCCTTCCTCTCTGTAAGAAATCAATAATATATATATATATATATATATATATATATATATATATATATATATTTTTTTTTTTTAAGAATTGGGTTTAATTCTGGAGCAGCCTGGACAGTGGGGATTTATAATCGAGGAGCAGACTGGCAGTCAGTGAGTAGGAAATTGCTAAGTGACTGGGATCATTCTTATTAAAACGACTTAATAGGATTCTTACTGAATAAAGGCCTGGTGATCAGATAACCAAGGGTGAGGACTTTGATCAGATATCAGGGTTGATTAGATATTGATAGTGTTTTCTTCTTTTTCTCCTATTTCTGAACTGATTTAGCAAGATTCTTTCTATGACTGGGTCATGCAGACCCCACAAGTACAGAAGCCAAGCTTAAGACCTCCAAGTACCAAAGGAGCCAGGTGAGGTTTAGGAAAGGACAGAGGCTTTGCCATACAGAGGCTAGTGCTCACTGTCCCAGAAGGCATTTTGCTGGGTAAAAACTGGCTTAAGAAAGCAATCACAGGAGAAGGAGAGTTTTGTTTGGGTAGATGAAAAGTTCTGGGGATGAATGGTGCTGATGGTTGCACAGCAATGGAAAAGTGCTTAATGCCTCTGATCTGCAGACTTGGAAGTGGTTAAATGGTCAATTCTGTGTTCTGTATATTTACCAAAATAATAGAAATGATCAGTGCCTAATACAATAGAGAAGCCACAATATCAATACCGATGACAACAGCCATTGTTTTCCCAGTTGCGCCTCATGGGTGGCAGTGTGCCCAGCACTCTGCAGTGACTGTCTCCTCTTCACGAAGAGGCCGTGAGGGTCACAGGGCTGCATGGACTTCCCAGGGTCATAGTAAGTGGCAGTCTCTCTCCAGAGTTCTCTGCCTTGGCTTCTGCTTGGACTAAACCCCCTCTCAAGACAGTCAGTCCTTTCAGTCTGAAGCTCCTGCTCCCACCACATGCAGCAAACAATGGAAATGAGAAAAACATGACCAAAATGCCACCTTACCAAGTGACAGCAACTCTGATGTAGGCACTGATCTTTTTTGTTTGTTTGTTTTTGTTATTGTTAATCCTCACCTGTGGATTTTTTTTTTCATTGATTTTTAGAGAGGAGGTGGGGAGACACACACACAGAGAAACATCGATGTGAGAAAGGGTAATTCATTGGTTGCCTCCTGCACATGTCTTAACCAGGGATCCAGCCTGCAACCCAGGTATGTGCCTGTGACCTAAATCGAACCCGGGACCCTTCAGTCAGTGTGATTTATCCACTGAGCCAAACCGGCAAGGGCTTATTTTTTTGATGTTGAGTTGTATTACTTCTCACAGAATTTTGAATTTTAACCCATTATTGGATATATCGCTTGCAACTATCTTCTCCTATTTACCATTCATCGTTCTACTCACATGGCAAGTGTCCAATAACATTTTTGTCAAACTAAACTTCCAGTGCAGTTGAGGTGGCATGGATGTTCTCCTCATGACCAGGGGGCACTATGTGGTTGTATGGCGCATTAATTTCTCTCCTGGGACCTAAATTCTGGAAGACACAGTATAGGTGATTCTCAGCTAGCAGTGGTTTTGCCCCAGGAGACATTCATTAGTGTCTGAAGACTTGTTTTGGTTGTCATGGCTGAGAGGGGGCGACTTCCATCCCGTCGGTAGGGACCAGGGACGTTGGAAACACCTGAAGGGCAGCAGAAGATGCCATGACAAATACACTGCTCTGGCAGAAGGGTTATTTTGAAAAACTGAAGACACAGGAGAAACTCTAAAAACAGAATGAATAGAAGGCACCCTTTTGTAACTGGGAGACAATGGGTCCTTGCTGCCTGTCACTACTTGAGCCAATTAAGCAGAGAGAGCATTTATTCTAATACCGCCAGCAGTACCGGAGAGCAGCAGGTCATCCACAAAAATCTGCTCGGCCCCCCACCATCAGCCCCCTGCTTACCTTGGGTAGAAGGATAAAGATTACATGGGGAAGTAGCCAAAGGGTATGTCAAGTGGGCAGTTTACAGATATACCAAGGGCTAGTGACATAGAAAGACTGGGGTCTTCAAAGAGCTGGCGATTCCGGTTTCTGCAACAGTTGTTCTCCTTTCCGTGGTCATAGGCAGCTCCTGGTGGGGAGGACGGGCTGCACTTCCTGGTGAGCCCCCAGGTCCCTCGTGCAACTCCCAGCCAGGTTACAATGTGCCTTCTTTCATTGGAACAAAAGATTACCGTTAACAGCATGATTAATATTACAATTCTAGCTGGTCCCCAACATTCTATTTCTGCAGCTATCACTTTTGTAAAGGGGGTCTGAACCAGCAAGACCGCTGTTACCAGAGAGAACTGTCAGCTGAGAGGTTTACTTGCAGGGCAGGGTGACCTTTGTTTACCGAACATCTCTTCTTTAAAAAACAAAACAAAAACATTTTTATTTATTTCGGAGAGGAAAGGAGAGGAGAGAGATAGAAACATCAATGATGAGAGAATCATTGATCAACTGCCTCTTGCACACTTTCTCTTTCCTCTCACTGGGGATCTAGCTCACAACCCAGGCTTATGCCCTCACTGGGAATCAAACTGTGTCCTCCCAATTCACATGTCAACGCTCAATCACGGAGCCACGCTGCCAGGCCAGGCATCTCTTCTTACCTTCCTGAGAATGGCTTTCCCTACTCTGAAGCCCCAAACCCTAACCCTCTCCTCAGCTCTGAATGATCTATAAGCCAAAATGGTTTGGCCACCTTTTGAGTTTCTTTACTATGTGGGGCTTCTGTACATAATTTAAAAAGAAATCTTTCTCCAGTTAATCTGTCTTATGTTGATTTAATTCTTAGATCAGCCACAGAACCTAGAATATTTAGAAGGGAACATTTCCCTCCTCTATACCTCCCACAATACATAGGACTGCACCCACAGAAAGGAATTATCTGGGACTTCAGGTAGGGGGCAGGGTTGTGGAAGAAGAAGAGCGTCTATGGGGGAGAAACAGTAATGGGGAAATGATAAAATAAAATAAAGGGGGAAAGAAGAAGTTTCTCAATGGCTATAATTAAAAACTAAAATGAAGTAAAAATACCTTATTTGAAAAATAAAATAATTATTGAGGCAATGGTGATGCGACTGAGAAACTGCTTTAGGGATCTATTCACACATTCACTCACTCATACTTCCTTTTCACATGTGTTTATTATCTGACTCCACCCTCTGACTGAAAGGTGAGTGAGCCTGTGTGTCCAAGATCACACAGCTAGACGGGATGAAGCTAGGACTTGAATCAATGTCTACAGGAGTTCTTCAAATGCATGAAGATGGCTTTTCATAGCTGATTGCTGATTCACATGTGAGCTCTGTGGTCACGGTGAGCAGGTCCTGCCGAGGCTGGCAGGACTCCGAGCATGTGCCTGGTGCCGGGGGCTGATGGGAAGGGCGGGGTCTAAGGTGGCTGGTTCCAGCTGCTGAAAGCCCCGGGCTTGGGCTCCAGGAGCTCCTGCCAGTTATTCAGAGGCAGGGCCCTGTTCCCAGGCCTCCTGAGAATGCCACACTCCACTGCTGGGCCACTCCTCTTCGCTGAACGTTAGCCCTCTCTCAGCCACCCTGCTTTCACAGCGCCCTCAGAAGCCATATTATAGACTTTGTTGAACGAACTATCATGTTCACACCGCTCTGTATTTGCAGTAGGCTTAGGACTCCGCAGATTTGAACACTGGCGGTCTTTAATGCCATCTGCTTTCAACACACACCACTTGCTCTCCCTCTCCCTTCCCTCTCCTGCTCTGATTATGGTCTGTCTCTGTGTGCAGAGAACCTGCAGGGATGGTATAATTCTCAGGATGGTAAAGCCGATGCATTTTAATCAGGTGAGTACAGTTTAATGCAAATGCTCCTTTAACAGAGGCTCATAAACCAGCCTGCTCAATAATATGGTCCCAAATATTAGTTCAGTGCCCATGGCTTACATAAGTGGCTTTCCTTTGGGGTTAGGTCAGGGGGAAATCAATATGAAGCTGCTGAAAGTGCAGAGAGGAGCTGTGTGCTGAGGCTCCTACCCAGCACCGCCTCACACTTATCTTTCCCCCCTCAGCTCCCTTTTTTTCTCTCCTGTCACATTTAGGACTTCACAGTGATAAGAAAAGCCACCTCGGCTCCTCCATCCATTAAGCGGGAAATGCATAGGAACCACTAGAAGAACTGCACCACACAATGCAGCTGAAATACAATGTTATCATCCTCCCACTCTGAGCATTTCTCAGGCTGGTGTAAGTCCCAGCAGTTAATCGTTCGCAATTGTTGGCATACCAACACAATGCTATTAGCAACCCAGGATTCTCTGCTGTTCAGATTGTCTTCATGTGGGTTAGCCAAAATTTAGATATCTGTAAACGGAATTAAAACGGTGGCCTTTCTTCCCGATATAAAATTCAGGTCAGGGCCAACGTCTTGTTTATTAATTAAGCTTTATAACATGGCACTGTTGTTTGGAAGCTGTGACTTATGCACAGAGGAATACTAATCATATTCTGCTGGGGTTTTTTTTTTTTTTTGTAGTAATGGAGCAGCATGTTGGACAATGCTGTTTATTCAGACAATGCATCCAGCTCAGGAAGTAGTTTATTAACAAGGAGGCTCTGAGTGTCCAATGGGAGACTGACAGTTAAAGGGTGGCATAAATACTGCCTCTGGACAGGATGGGGCAGTAGCAATATGCTGTTAACCTCAAGAGGCCTATAGATACTTCTCTGTGTGCCTGCTGTGTATTTGTTGGCCATTTCTTGGTACAAGGCAGTCAAGTGACTTGGGAAAAATCTAACTGGTAATTTTATTTTCTTATTCTCTTAACATTTGCCGAGGCTTTGAAAACAATATGCTTTTGCATTTGTGAAATATTTCGTAGCACTTCCCAAGAATGTTAATAGTATCTTTATAAAGTCCCAATAGCCAAAACCGGTTTGGCTCAGTGGATAGAGCGTCGGCCTGCGGACTGAAAGGTCTCAGGTTCGATTCTGGTCAAGGGCATGTACCTTGGTTGCGGGCACATCCCCAGGAGGGGGTGTGCAAGAGGCAGCTGATCGATGATTCTCTCTCATTGATATTTCTCTGTAAAAAATCAATAAAATATAAAGTCCCAATAGTAGCCCTTGTGAGAATCAGAACAGTCTACCATTTTTTCTACTAAAATGTTGTTTTATTTAGACATAATTCATGTACTAAAATATTAACCCTTTTAAAAAGGTTTAATGTTTATTTTAGTATATTTGTTAAGTTGTGCAACCACCACAGCTTTCTAATTCCAGAGTATTTTTATCACCTAAAAAGAAAACCTGTACCATAGCAATAATTACTCATACTCCCCCTCTCCTAGATCCTGGCAAAGACTGTGTCTCCATTTTCTGAAATGTCATGTAAGTGGAATCATACAATATGTGGTTTTGTGATCAGCTTCTTTCATTTAGAATAATATTTCAAGGTTCATCCATGTTGTAGCATTTTTTATTGTTAAAAACCAAGGAATCCTGTAATCCATGCATGATATAAATATAACACATTTTGTTTATCTATTCAGCAGTAGATGGACATTTTGGTTGTTTTCACATTTTGGCAGATATGGAAAATCCTCCTAGGAACATTTGTGTAGAAAGTTTTGCATGTACTTATACATAATTTTTACCTCTTTGGTTAGTTACCTTGAAATAGAATTGTTGGGTCATATGGTAACTCTATGTTTGATTTTTGAGGAGATGCCAGGCCATTTTCAAAACACCATTTTACATTCCCATCTTCAATGTATGAGATTTCAAATTTATTCACATCGTAGGAAACACTTGTTATTGTCTACCATTTTTATTATAGCCATTCCAGTGGGTGTGAAGTGGTAGGTATCTCATTGTAGAGTTGATTTGCATTAGTCAACTCCCTGTTGACTAATAATGCTGAGCATCTTTTCATCTGCTTATTGACCATTTGTATATCTTTTTTTTTTGGTGGGCCATTTTAACCCTATTTTATAAATGAAGAAAACAAAGACAGAGGAAATGAAACTTACCAGTGTCACTATATGAAGTAAAATGCCATCATAGCTGGAATGTAAGTTTCCTAACTCACTAATGCAAAAGCTGAGGTTCAGCATCTACTAACAAAATAAATAACTTTTATTTGCAAGTGGCAGAATCCCAGCTCTAACTGTAGTTTGATGAAAGTTAGGGGATTTTGGCTTATTTATCTGAGAAGGTTAGATCGGTTTTGTTTCCAGGAATGGCTGGACCCATTTGTTTAAAGATGGCATCAGAAATCGGTTTCTCTCATCCCTTAGTTCTGCTTGCATCCAATTGGTGTGATGCATAGGGAGTGTCTCTGTGGTGGTTAAATGGCCACCAGGAACTCAAACTTTATGTCATATTAGCCCAGCCTGCCAGCAGGATTTTTTTTTTAAATGTCCTTCTTTCTCAATAGTTCCAGTCCAAATTTTAGGATTGAGCAGTGTTACACTGACTTGAATCAATGATTGTCTATCTGCATCATTCATCAAATGATACTAATTGGTCACCTGACCACTCTTGGTGGCGGGTGTGCAGTTAACTCCATCCATGCTATCTGGCCTGAGACATGGAAAGAGGAGGTTCTCAGAGGAGAGTCAGGATGCTAATCCCAGTGTGAAGAGGAAAGCATGCAGGGACAAGCACATGTCATCGGTGTCCACTTATACTCTGTCTTTCCCTTGGGCCTTGGCATATCATTTACCAGTTTCTTATTGTCTGTGGATTTGACTTAAAGGGCACAGAGTCTCTGAGAAGTAGTTTTTGATCCTTTATAAGTAAAAGACTAATTAACCAGCCCACATTTCCCCTCTGTTATTGAGGAGCATTTGTTTTAATAAATGCTAATAAGGTTACTTTTCTTAAAGGTAATTAGCTTTTCATAACAATTCTTGATGCTGGTCATTTTTTGTCTGAATTGTTTCAATGGTTTCTTTGAGAAATGAAACAGCCCTTTGAAAGTAAATATAAATAGAGTTAGTTATTTATGTAAATTAGAAATCCCCATGATTTACATCACATAGTAAATATTTCATACATAATTAAAATTTAATGGGTAAGATAAATCTGGCATAATAATAATGTAGAAATATTTTTTCTTCTCACTCTTTAACTTTAGATACCTACCATTTCCCATTCCAAGTCATCCAGCTTCTAAAATATAAAGAAGTTGAGAAGGAGCAGGATTTATGTTTTCTCTTTTTGACCCATCACACTGATGTGTATCATATTCACATGTTTGGGTTTTCCACTCACACCAATTCTGTTTCTTAGACAAGATCCATTTAGAGCAAGCCTGTCAAACTCAAAGGCTAACATGGGCCAAATAAACAAAAAGTTAAAGTTTATGTGGGCCACAAAACAAACAAATCTTCAGCTTTCATAGACATGTAAGTTTATTTCTATAGAGACATGCTGAATACAAAAGGATGAAATAAATGAGTAATCATGAACATAAAAATAATAGAACATTTTAATAAAAAATTTTTTTTTCTTGAACATTAACTTACCAGGCACTGAATAAACTGAACAAATTAATAAGGGTAGGTAAAATAAACCTATTTTTCTTATTCTACAAAAGTGAAATATTTCCTGTTGTACACACCAAACAAATCAGTCCAAGACTAATGACTTGACAATTGATTGCTAAAATATTCACTACTGGTATTGATGGAGAGAAATGGTGCACCTGCACATAAGGCAAGTAAGGGAAATGAATGCAACACAACTATAGTAATCAGTCATTAGCAGACGTTGTAGTTCATTATTAATAATTATGTATAACACGATATTGTAAAAATTAACACATTTTTTAATAAAATGTTTCTTACATACCATTATGTTGGCTGGACCACAAAAATATTCATGGTGGGCTGTATGTGGCCCGCAGGCCATGAGTTTGACATGCTTGATCTAGAGCGCTGCTAAAGTTGCATTCAGGCCTTGCAGAAAAGTGCTCTAGTCTGTTATGTGCCAGACACAGGCCCAGGCCATAAAAGACATGGCACTGTGTCATATTTTCCTCTCCTACTCACATCTTGAAACTGAGTTCCAACACTGAATGCCTGAGCACTGCACAGTGGCCTGGAGGATTCTTATTAATAGCTGGTTCCTCTCTCATTGCCTAGGTGGGTTTTTTTTTTTGCCTTGTTTATCAGCTAGTGCTTTACTCCTCATGATTATCTGAGCTATGGAGACTGGGGTTAGACTTAATCTTTTGATCCTAGAAGTGCATCAGACATAGAATGAAAACTGCTAGCAGGATTAGGCAAATGGGTTGTTTTCTTTTGCCCAAAGTATACATCTAATGCCTGCAGGGTGTGTAACACTGAAATTCTGGAAGGGGGAGCGAAGATGGTCCTTCACTCAGGAGACAGAGCCTCAGTTTTTGAGGCTTGTAGTCTGGCTGTAATTAGAGAAAGGGGTAGGTAACTCACAAATGGAGCACAGAGGGTACATACTAAGGGTGAAGGAAGGTAACATTATCATCTGTAATAATCTATAATAATAAAAGTGTAATATGCTAATTAGACCATATGTCCTTCTGGAGGAAGCCAGGGCTGCGAGGGAAGACCAGGTCCCAGGTGCCAGAGGGAAGCCAGTGCCAGCAGCCAGGAGAAGGAAGGCCTACTCTTACATGAATTTCATGCATCATATATTAGTCTATTTGCATATTAGGATTATATATAGGATATATATATGGCAGAACAACCAAACAACCAGTTGCTATGTAGTGCACTGACCAACAGGGGGCATCCATGGAACATGGTGGGTGTCAGTAACAGGCTTCAGACTGCGGGACATGGCAGGAATCAGCTGCAGCAGGATGGTGGAGCAGATGAGTGGGGGGGGACCAGACTAAGGCAGGGTGCCAGTTGCTGTCATCACAGTGAGCCTCTGGTGATTATTGAAAATTATATGCTCCCATGTGTCATGGTCCTGCCAGGCACTCACACCTGCTGCCAGTGCCCGGTGGCCGCACCCCTTGCTCAACACCATTAGCAGGTATGAGTGGCAGCTACCAGCCCTGATTGCCCTTCAGGGCTTCTCCACCTCCCCCTGCTCCTGAGGGGTGATCTGGGCTGACAGTCACCTCTTACACCTGCAGCCAGAGCTGCCACTCACACCTCTGCTAGTGCCTGGAACTGGTCCTGATCACTCAGCACCATCAGTGGGTGCAAGTAGCAGCTGCTGGCCTCAGTCACCCCTGAGGGCTTCTCCACCTCCCCCTACTCCTGAGGGGGCAATCAGAGCAGCAGCCACCACTCGCACCTGCTGACAGTACCGGCCCCACTTACCTGCTGCTGGTGCTGGCCCCAATTGCTCCATGCTGTCAACAGGTGCCAGTGGGGCCACTACTGTCAGGGCATGGGAGCAGTGGTGGAAGCATGGCTGCTTGCAGACAAGGGACCTGGGACTGTGGCAGGAGGAGCTGGGCAGGGGCACAGAGGATGGGCCGATAACTGCCCCTGTGCTCACTGCAGCCTCATAACCCACAGTTCCTTTCAAGGTGCATGAATTCGTGCAGTGGGCCCCTAGTTTGATAATCTACTCTAATAAGAGAAAAAGAAGCAAATTGGCTGTAACTTTTTGACACCCACCAGCCAATCAGGAGTGAGTATGCAAATTAACCCAACATAGATGGAGGGTTAATTTGCATATGCAGGTGCCTAGTGGCTGTGGGCAGGGCAGGTGATGATGCAGGGGTTCTGCACTGCCCCAGCTGCTCCAGGCCTTTGGGCAGCATGGGAAGGCAGAAAGGCATCTCAGGGCCTGATCAAAGGCAAAAAGGCGGCTCCGGCCCAGAGCGAAGGTGGTGCTGGCAGCCAGGGGAAGGAAGGCTCATTCTTGCAAAAATCTTCATGCATCAGGCCTTTTGTAATTTAATAAATAGTAGCAGGTAGTGTTTAATGAGAAGAGTATAGGAATGATAGTTTGATAATGAGGGATAAAGTGTAGAGTGATCCAAGAAAAACCATGTAGAGTAAGTATTTTCTTGAGCAAAGTCTTAAAGGGGGTGATGAAAGTAAAATGGCGGGAAGGATGAAGGGTTAGGGTGGGACTAGTGGTGAAAAGACTAAAAGCCACCCACTGAAGGATGACATAAGTTCAAGATCCCATTCTATCAGCTCATTGGCAAAACAAACAAACAAAAATCATGTCTACCATAGTAGAATATAAAAATAGAACATATTGTAAAAATGAATGATTTCATGCAAAATTAGAAAATAGTAGAAATCTGGATATTTTACATAGAACTCATATTTTCTTACTTTCATATAAAAACTGAATCACATCACATCGAGCCTAAATTCCTAAAAGGCCACAAATGGCTGCAGGTGAGTAGCAATTGCCACAGTAGACAGTTGGCCACAATCTTCAGCTTTTCCTGAAGTCTTCTAACACTGAGGTCAAAGGATGGTTGCCATCTAGGATTGTAATTGCACTATTGAGACTGTTTCTTTATACCTTTGTCTCCAGCAAAGTTTGGAAGGTGAAAAATACATTTATGTGAAGTCTTCTACAAAAAGGGGAGCAGGGAGAGAATGTATAGAGTGTGCAATTAAGTGTACGGGTGTCTATTTTTCTTATAACTAGATTGCTTTACTCATTTATTTATACTACATCCCAGTGCAGTAGGCATTTGAGTTTGCATTCCTGAGGTTAGCAAAAAGTAGCAGGTAGAGTTTAGAATTCCTCCTGGGGTTAGCAAAAAATCCCAGATAAGAGTTTATTGTAGCAAGAAGAGAATAGAGAATGGTAGAAAATCCCCATCTAGCTGGAATAGAAACCATTGTTTTTATGATATTTTTTCTACAAAGACTTCAGAGACAAGCTTAAATGACAACTGTAGATCTTAGTCTTGACCTGTCTGAAAGGGTGGGAATGAGGTCTGAGTGTTATTAATAGAGATGTTAATGAGCATGCGAAGAAAGGATTTATGGTGGATTTTCCGCAAAGGAAGTGGCAGAGTAATCTTCATTTGTTGACAGGGTCACTGGAGTAAAGGATAGAATCAAGTCTGAGAAGTACTGTATCCCAGCAATGTACATGTATCTCAAAATATCTTGTGGTCAAGACTGAGAAATATGACATGGTCAATAACACAACCATGAATTTAGAGCTGTAGCAGAAGTTTTAAGTTATCTACAGAATTTTAGAAGTTTTCCATCAGGTTACACTCTGTCATGAAAAAGAAAACTTGGTTATGGACATAGCATGCTCCTTTTTATTACCATCTCATTAATCAAATGATTTGATCCAGATTTCAATTTGCAAACTACATTTGGGTGACATTTTAGTGATAGGATGATGTCTTTGATCTCCTAGATGAGCTTCATTTCCTGGAGTCCCAGAGTAAGTTATCTTTGCTTTTCTATCATGGGGCTCCTGACTCTTTCACATTTTATGGCGATATAGTTTCTGACCATACAAACTATTTAACAGCATCACAGAAGAGTCACTGTCTGCCTCTATGGCAGTTCGCTGGATTAGTCTTATCGTAATTATGTCTTTGCCATAGCTGCTCTGGCTTCTCTATCTCTTTCTTGTTTATCTCGGTTAAAATATATAAAACTGTATTAACAGTTTGATACATTGGATTCTCTGGAGGGCTGAGCCCTATATTAAATTGTGGTTTCCTAAATACAAGGAGAGAGGAGAGGGACTTGGAACATTTCTGATGCGGAGTTTTTATTATATGGTGAGCTTTCCTTCAGTGCTTTAAGGATCCATCTTTCTCAATATGTGTAGACGTGGGGAAACTGAAAGGGAAATTGTTTTCCACATTCTCTATAATGGTTTTTATTTAAGAATGATAAAGCAATACTTGCTAAGCCCAAACCAGTTCTGCAAAAGACAATGCTGAAAATCCCAGGGGAAATGCAGTGATGTTTCTGTGTCGGGAGGAAATAAACTTCAAAATGTTATTTGGTATATAAAGTTATTATAAGTATATTGGAGAATGTTTCCTAGTGTAAAAAAGACACAGTTTGGAGTTGATTCTTAACCCTTATATGTCTAGTTGCTTCTATTCTGAAATGATAGAGACACTAGTAAGAGGACAAAGGCAAGCTTCAGGGTCCCAGCCTCACTGCACTTGTTATGCAAGGCAGTTCACCTTCTAGCATCTCCTTCCCCTCCCATGCAAATGCAAACTGTAGTAGCACTTACCTCATATACTTAGGATTAAATAAACCATATGCCATTTTTCAGGTGCTTAGAGTATCCTATATAATAAAGAGGTAATATGCAAATTGACCATCACTCCTACATACAAGATGGTTGCCCCATGTGGTCAAAGATGGATGCCCCCATGTGGACACAAGATGGCCACCACAAGGTGGCCAGCAGGGCAGGACAGTTGGGAGGGACCAGGCTGGCAGGGGAGGGCAGTTAGGGGCAATCGGGCCAGCAGGGGAGCAGTTAGGCGTCAATCAGGCTGGCAGGGAAATGGTTAGGGGGTGACCAGGCTGGCAGGCAGAAGCAGTTAGGGACAATCAGGCAGATGAGTGGTTGGGAGCCAGCAGTCCTGGATTGTGAGAGGAATGTCCCAGATTGGAAGGGGGTACTGGCTGGGCTGAGGGACCATCCTCCCCCGCCTTCCCCCCCCGCCTATGAACAAATTTTGTGCACCAGGCCTCTAGTGATATAATGTTGGCTATTTTCAGTATATTCATTAGTAAAGACTCAGCTGTTACAGGGAAATATAATTAGACTTGAAGGGGAAAAAAACAGCATTATCTGCTATAAAGCTATTGGAAAAGCCAACTCACTTCTTTGTCCACATTTTCTCCACTGAAAACTACCAGAGTCTGCCTACCAGACATCCAGGCCTGGGGCAAAGTGAGTCAGAAAAGCAGAAGTTTCAGGCATCTGGAAGATGTTTCCAGGATCAGGTTGCTCTACAGAGTCATTCTTTCAAAGCTATTTTCACTTGCATTTGCCCTACAGACAAACAGGGGAAGGGTAGTTTTGAAAACTGATTCTAAATCTATTATACTATTGGTTAATTAATTCCTAATTCCCTGATTGGAAGTAATTGACTTCATATCTGGATTCCTAATCTAGTTCTAATTGACTCACTTCATCAATCACCTAGGCACTAAGGCGATTTTTGGAGTGTTGCCAAACATTTTTAGGCATCAGATCAATCTTGCATCACTTCTAGAGTGATAAGATTTCTAACCCTAGGTTAGGTTAGAATGGGTTAGAAAGGGAGACGAACCCTTTGTTGTCAGCTCCCTGACCACAACTGGGAATGCCATTGGCTGGTGCTAGATTTTGGCTTATTGATATTTGAATGTTTTTCTTACATGCTTATCTACTATTTGTTAGACATTGTTATCAGACATTCCTTGGCCCCCATTTCTTAGTGCTGTTCCTTTTTCTCAATTTTTTCTCCTGTTTATGCTAGCTCTGTGACCTATCTGTGACCTAAAGAAAATTCTTTTACATTGGCAGCCTCACCCTCAGTTTCACCATCTGCAAGAGCGAGTCCCACCTATCTCGTGATGTTGGTGGGAAGATATTAGTCAAAGTGTGTGAAGTGCTTATACACTAGTGCACGTTCAGTGCAAGTGTAGCACCTGGCATAAGCTAAGTATTAAATAGCTGCTAGTTACTATTAGTAGTAGTATCATTAATAGTAGCATTTGTTAATAATAAGAATACTAATAAGTTAATGATAGTTTTGCCACTTCCTAAAATGACAGAATATTAACCCTGGGGTTCAGTTAGGAATAAGACTATTCCTAACCTAATGTAGAAAAAAAAAAAGTGCAAAATCTTAAACACGGGCTCTCAAGCTGTTGGTCATTCGTGAACTTCTATGTACTGTTATCTGTGTAATAATTTGTGTAACCCAAAGTTATAAGAAATTATCTCTGGTGGCGATTCAAAGATGCCACAGGGCACCTGACTGACTATCCATGTACAAAAAAAACAAAGTTGTCCTATCTCATACATATACAAAAATTAATTCAAAATGGATCAAAGACCTAAATGCAGGACCTAAAACTATAAAACCATGAAGCAGAAACATAGGCAAAGTCTTTATGACCTTAGCTTAGGCAGTGGTTTCTTAGATATGATGCTGAAAATACAGTAACATAAGAAAAAATAGATAAATTGAACGTAAAAAAATTTAAAACTTTCATGCATTCAGGGATGGTTAGAAGTAGGTTTACAGCTGTGAATACTTAAAAAAGAGTTTATTCTTATATTATTTATTTATTTACTTATTTAATAAATATTTATTGCTCAGATTATTATAATTGTTTCTCCTTTTCCCCTCCCATATCTTCCTTTAATCTGGTTCCTGCCCCACCCTCTGCCCTTACCCTCCCCCCCCCTCCCCACATTGTACTCATCCATAGGTGTAAGATTTTAATCCAGTCTCTTTCTGCACCCCCACACCCCTTTTCCCCTGATAATTATCAATCCACTCCCTTTCTTTGCCCCTGATTCTATTATATTCACCAGTTTATTCTGTTCCTCATATTTTTAATTCACTTGATCTTCTTCCTCTCCTTAAAAAATACCTTTCAGCATTTCATATAATACTAGTTTGGTGGTGATGAACTCCTTTAACTTTTTATCTGTGAAGCTCTTTATCTGCCCTTCAATTCTCAATTATAATTTTGCTGGATACAATAATCTTGGTTGTAGGTTCTCACTATTCATCACTTTGAATATTTCTTGTCACTCCCTTCTGGCCTGCATAGTTTCTGTTGAGAAATCAGCTGATAGTCGTATGGGTGCTCCTTTATAGGTAACCAACTGCTTTGCTCTTGCTGCTTATAAGATCTTCTTTTTGGCTTTTGCCCTTGGCATTATAATTATGATGTGTCTTGCTATGTTCTTCTTTGGATTCCTCTTGTTTGGGGTTCTGTATGCTTCCTGTACTTGTAAGTCTATTTCTTTCACCAGGTGAGGGAAGTTTTCTGATATTATTTCTTCAAATATGTTTTCAATATCTTGCACTCTCTCTTCTTCTGGCACCCCCATAATTCAGATGTTGGTACCCTTGAAGTTGTCCCAGAGGCTCCTTACACTATCTTCAACTTTCTGGATTCTCTTGTCTTCTTGCTTCTCCAGAGGAGTGTCCTTTGCCTCTTTGTATTCCAACTCTTTGACCTGATTCTTGGGTCATTCTGCTGTTGGATCTCTGCATAATATTTTTCAATTTAGTCAGTTTATGTTTAATTTTTAGTTGGGTCTCATGAAATTTATCGGCCTTTTCTAGGATATTCTTGCATAATCTTATAACCATGGTTTTGAACTCTATACCCTCCATCTCTTTTGTTGAGATCTATTTCCTTGTCTTGGCATTTTCGCTGCTTCCCAAAGTTGGTAGGATGGCTTTGTGTGTTTGGTGTCCTATATTGCCCAGTGGGTCAGCCTCCTCAGTTACCTGAGATAGAAACTCTTGGTGCTTCCCTTTGTGGACTTTGTGGACAGCCTTGTTGTAGCTAAGTCTTTATTGTTGTTGGTATCCCTGGGAGGAATTGATCTTCAGCTGTGTCTACTCTGGGATACCTTCTGTATTGGAGACAATCTTATAGGATCAGACTCGCAAAATTGCAGAAGACTCTGTGCTCAGCTTGGATGGGGTGGAGTCTCAGGGCTGAGCTGACAGTCTTGGCTTTCCGTCAGCTCTGCCCTTGTGTGCTTGCCTGAGTTTCCGCCTGACCTCAGCCTTTCGCAGCTCCCCTGAGTTTTCGCCTGACTGTCCCAGATTCCCCATGGAAGAGCGTGGGTTCCCCAGGGGCTTGCCCAGGATTGGGCTGGGTCTCTGTAATCTGGAGCTTCTTACTCCTTCCGCTATAGAGAGTCTGCATCAACCTCCGTGGTCAGACCTCTGAGCGTACTCACTTGCACGTGATTGTAGACCTTGCCTACTGCGGCTCCCGACTCCCCCAGTCTCCCAGTCTCAAGTCTCTGGGTGCCTTTCCCTACATTCCAGGCTCCATCCATATGAGCCTGGGTCCATGGTGTTTCGGCCGGGGTAGGGGTTGAGTACAGTCAGAAAGGGTTCAGTGCAATCGGGAATTCCTTTCCCCTCCAGCCAGCCTGGAGGGGAATTCTGCTGCACTTCCTCTCTGAGCATGAGTGTCTCCCTACCTCAGCTTATCTGTGAGCCTCTCTCCTCCTTTCTAGTTTTAGATTTCCCACTCCGCCAGCTTTCCTGTGTTTTTGGATGAATTCCGTTCTGATTTTAGTTGTTGTTTTTGAAATTGTGTGAGGCGGCAGCTTAGGTGCTTACCTAGGCCGCCATCTTGGTTCTCTACTAAGCAATTCTTCTCTTGTTTTATTATTTATTAATCACTGTATTACTTTCCTTATAAACAACTGTAAACCCACTTTTCCCCATCCTTGTATTAAGAATTCCTGTATGTCAGTAACAAAGACTAATAGCTCAATTAGAAAGGGGTAAAAGATCTGAGTAGGCATTTATCCAAAGAAGTTATCAAAATGGACAGTGAGCCCGTGAAAAGAATCTCAGCACTAGTCACCAGAGAAATGCAAACCAAACCATTGGTATTACCAATTCACCTGCACTAGGACAGCTATAATAAAAAGGATGTACTAAAAAGTGTTATTGAGGATGCACAGAAACCACAACTCCCATGACTGCTGTGGGAAGTAACATGGTGCAGCATCTCTGGTAAACAGTTGGACATTTCATATGTATATGAATGATATATGATTTATGATGTCATATTGATATATATTGATTTCAGAGAGGAAGGGAGTAGGAGAGAGAGATAGAAACATCAGTGATGAGAGAGAATCAGTGATAGGCTGACTCCTGAGCACCCCACACGGGGGATGGAGCCTGCAACCTGGGCATATGGCCTGACTGGGAATCAAACCCCGAACTCCCAGTTCAAAGGTTGACACTCAACCACTGAGCCAGGCTGCCTGGGCAACAGTTGGACATTTCTTAAAAAGTTTAGTAAAAATATGATCCAGCCATTCTTCTCTCAGATATCTATCCATGGGAAGTGAAACATATCTATACTAATAAAAGGGTAATATGCTAGTTACACCAGACATCTTCAGTACATCCTTTTGGACAAAGCCATGGTGGCAGGGGCCAAGGCAGAGGTGATTAGGGGTGATCAGGCTGGCAGCAGGGAGTGGCTAGGTGGTTATCAGGCCAGCAGGCAAGGGTGGTTAGGGGGCAATCAGATTGGCAGAGGGGAGCAGTTAGGGGGCTATGAGGCTGGCAGGGGAGGGTAGGTAGGAGTGGTCAGGCCAGCAGGGGAGCAGTTATGGGTGATCAGGCTGGCAGGCAGAGGAGGTTAGGGACAATCAGGTCAGCAAGCAGAGGTGGTTAGGTGTGATCAGGCTGGCAGGGGGGCAGTTAGGGTCATCAGGCCAATAGGCAGAGTAGTTAGGAGCCAGTGGTAAGAGATTGTGAGAGGGATGTCCTACTGCAGGTTTAGGCCCAATCCTGCAGTCCCCCTGAAGGGTCCTGGATTGGAGAGGGTGCAGGCCGGCATGAGGGATCCCATTCCTCCCGTGCACGAATTTCATGCACTGGCCTCTAGTGTACATATAAATCTTACATACAGATCTTGGCAGCAGTATTATTCATAACAGCTAAAAATTGTAAACAACCCAAATGTGCATCTACTGATGGATGCATAAATAAAATGTGGTATATCCACATAATGATATTATTCAGCAATAAAAAGAAATGGAGTAGCATGATAACATGCTACCAAATAGATAAACCTTAAAACATTATGCTAAATGAAAGATGTTAGTCACAAAAGACTTCATCTTGTTTGATTCCATTTATATGAAATGTCCAGAATAGACAAATCCTTAGAGATAGAAAAGAGCTTATTGGTTTCCTAGAGTTGGGGGTTTGGGAGGAAATAGGTAGTGACTTTTCATAGGTATGGGGGTTCTTTAAGGCATGATGAAATGTTTTAAAATTGATAATGGTGTTGGTTGTACAACTCTGTGAGCATACTTAAAGCCATTGAATTATATACATTGTTAGATGGGCTAATTGTATGGTATGTTATTATTATACCTGACAAAAATCTGTTATAAACACCAGCAAAACTTAGATTCCACAGAGCTTGTTTTATGTGAAAGAAACTTGAAGTATACCGGAATACTAGTAAATGCTTCCCTGGTCACTACTAAGTTCTGGGAGGACTCATTTAATTTTTTGCTATGAACCCTGTGTCTAGAAATAGAGACACATACTAAAATATATTTGTTGAATGAATGGCTGTGTTGGGTCCTCAATACTACCTCCCATTCTCCCAATTTTCTGGGAGAACTCGCAGGACTCAAATGTTAACCTCCCGAGTGTGGTTTACTACAGGGAAAGGACACATAATAAAGTCAACATGGGGCAAAGGTGTGTGGAGTGACGTATGGACCCAGCTTTCAAGTGCCTCTTCCAGAGGAATCCCACAGGATGTACCCACTGCTTCCAGCCATGAGCTCAGACACAAGTATCATTTACCAAGGAAGCACATTGGAGATCCTTCCTAAAGTTTCTGCTGGGTGCTGATCTGCTTAGCAAATCCCAAATTCCAGACACCCAGAAGGCAAGCCGGTATTAGACATAAAGTATATTATTTATACAAACAATTAAGACACAGTGACTGCTCCTTTCATTTAAGGAAAATGTTACATCAATGCAGGGAGCCGTTTATTGCCCAAGTCCCCAGAAGCCAGCCAAGGGCCAACTTGCAAGCATGCCTTTCTGTGTCTGGGCTCTTTCAGGTCTTCTGTGTTAACTCTTTCCTGCACGGCGAGTAGAAGGGTGCCAGGCTCTAAATGCCCATGTGCTCTATTACCTGTATGTGCAACAAGTGCTAGGGAGAGGAATCAGAGGGTCTTGGGAAGAGTGTGGCCTTGTACACAGCAGGCAGCTCCATGCTCACTCATCTCCAATGATGAGGAAGAGTCTAGAAGTTGGTCTGTATACTTAACTCATTTTTCTCCTTGGCTGCCAGGGCCAGATGAATTAAAGCCTTACAGTAATGGTTCTTAACCAGAGTAATTTTTGTCCCTCAGGAGACATTTGGTCACGTCTAGAGACCTCTCCAGTTGCCACACCTGAGGACAGGTGGATTCTAGCATCCATGGAGTAGTGTAGGGATGCTGCTAAATACCCTACGGTGCACTGAGTAGCTTTTCACAATGAACAGTTACCTGGGCCAAAATATCAACAGTGCCAAAGTTGAGAAATTCTGCCTTAGAGAATATTCATAGGAAACCTAAGAGCCTAAGATAGTTGTCTATAAATCTGTGTGGTACAGTGATGAAAGTAAGACAATCAGGCAGTAACTCCCACCTTTTATGCCCACCCCCAACCCATACTGCCCTTTTGTATTTCTTCAGGTCTCTGACCTGAAAATTATAAATTCTTCCTCTACTCTGCATCTACTGGGAAAGGACATTATGGGCAGAGAGGAGGCACCCCCTTTCCTGCCTGGATTTTAGGGTTTCAGGTCTTGCGCCTCAGATGGGTTGCCCAAACACTGACTCTGAAGCAATGTGTGAGGACAGAAATGCTAGCCTCCATGTTTTCATTGTCAAATTCCTAATAGCTAAGAGTCATTCCTGACCTCATTCTCTGAGCCCTTTCTATTCACCAATGCTGTTTATAGCCTCGTTTCCTTCCTTCTCTTTTCATAATGTCCTTCAAGTGGAAGCTAATGTGAATTTTGGTGTTCTCCAGCTCCTAACTGGTATGTCTATGGTCATCAGATCAAATTAATCTGAGCTATTAAGCATGAAGTACGTATTACCATGGAGCCTACTCCAGATGTATTATTGTTCGTTTAATTGTTATGGTTAATCATTGATTGTGGTTTTTCTGGGTGCTTGAAATAATAATAATACTCTTTTTTATAGTGCCTTTCATTTGAGTTGAAAAGACCACATCCTGGAACCACTTACTGTAAAATTGTCATTATCTGTGTATTCTCGTTTGGCTGAAGTTTAAGGAGGAATATGCCAGTGTATGATTGAAAAAGCAAAAAAACATATTTATGAATCATGCTTTTTTTCCCTTCAATTAACCAGCATGGAGAAACAGGCGGGGGGGGGGGGGGTATTTAGCCATGTGATATTTCCAGAGAGCAATTCTGTGCCTTTCAAAACTATCCTTCAGCCTTTTTGTTGGCTGACCAGTCCTCCTATCTAATAAAGAGGGAATATGCTAATTGACCATCACTCCAATGCAAAGATGGCTGCACCCACAGCTGAGGCCAAGTTCCCTTAAGGAGACTTAATGAACAATCAGCAGGGACCTGAGTCTGCGCCCTCCCCCACCCTTGTGGGGCTTGACAGGGGACCTCAGGCCATGTCCCCCTCCCTGGCTTTAGGCTGGGGGACTTCAGGCTACACCCCCTCATCCAGTGGGGCTTGATGGGGACCTCAGGCCTCATCCTTCTGCCCCAACAACAAGCCAGGGGACCCCTATGCCTCCTGCCCGGCAAGGCTTGACAAGAGTGGGGCTGGCTGGGGCTGGATCTAGCCCAATGGGTGGGAGTGGTTGGGTCTAGGTCTAACCTGATTTTGAGGCACATGTGGGTGGATGGAGGTTTGACTCTGGGTCCCCCTTTTAATGTGCACCAATTTTGTGCACCAGACCACTAGTCTTTATATATTTATTTATATAGACTGGTGATTAGGAATAGGAGGCCTGTTAAAGTGCAGTTTGGTTTCTTGATGCTCCCAATCCTTGCTTACCAAAGGAGACAGACACAGTTCCCAGCTCACCTATTTCTTGTTGCCTGGCTGCTCACTCAGGAGGTTTAACTTGCCTTAGCAGTTAAAATTAATTGCTCCCATAAAGCAGTTGCTTCTAGGAAACAATTATGACAGGTTTATAATGAAATCCTGATGAGTTTTGTTAAATCAACACGTAACCCTAAGGACCAGCTAATCTTCACGTGTTGCTGCACCTCCTCCAATAGTAGCTCAGGCTACTTGGATTTCAGAAAGGTCTCCGTTTGGCTTTCGTGAGACATGGCGTTTCTACCATCTGGCCGCTGTCAGGGGACCCAAGGGGAATGAATGGCTAGGCTTTTGCTACATGGATTCCTCGTGTTTTCTCTTTCTGTGGGGGAAGTGAGGCCATGGCCTCAAGCCATGAATAATGAGGACCCTTCTTGTCACTCAGCGTGTGCTCCTGTGGAAAGCGGGAGGCATGGAGAGAGAAAAAGTAACGCAGGCGTTCCCCACCTGGGCTGCACCTTAGAATCCCTGTAGAATTTCCCATCCCTTACGTGCCTGGGTCCTACCCCCAGAGATCCTGATTTAATTAGTCTGGCCACTGAGAGGTTTGAAAGTTTCCCAGGTGGTTTTAATTGTTAGCTGCACTGAGCACTGCGTGGTGCCTAGTTTTTAGCAGGGCTAATATTCCAAATACACAGCAGCCGGTACTGTGCTGTGCTCTTGTTCTCTGCCAGGCACTGTGCAAAGTGCTTTCTGGTACCAGTCTACCTGATGATCACAATAACCATATAACTGAACGAGCATTCATTCATTCATTCATTCACTCAACAAATACTTTTGGGGCTCAGGCAATGGGCCAGTATTTGTGTGGGTTTTGGGGAAGGAGGATCAGGGAATACCTTTCGGGTTGATGACATTTGAGTTGACATTTCAAGTCTGAGGAGGAGTTAATCAGGCAAAGAGGGGAGGGCAGGATGGCTTGGGCGGATGTACTGTGTTGGGAAGGAAGAAGGAACTGGGAGAAAAGCAGTGCTTTTGGAGAAAGGAAGACGGAGGGAGTGTGACACAAATGAGATGCAGAGGTGGACTGGCCCTAGGCAGAGGCCGCCTGCTGGTAAAGGGTGTCGGCCTTTATTTTGAAACCGAATGGTAGCTCAGTTCTCATTGGCATTTCCTGGAAGGTCTTTCTGTGTGCAGTAGGGAAACAGATAAGTGGATGCATTAGGTGACCATTGCAGCCCATGGACAGAAATGAGGATGGCTTGGCCTGAGGAAAGGAAGGGAAATGGAGAGGTGGCACACTTGAACGATATTTATATGGTGAAATCCTTAGGATTTGGAGCTGGATTGAAAGGGGCAGGAGAGGAAAATGACTGCCATGTCCAGGGTTACCACTGTTTACTATCATTATCCAGAGTTTTCAGAGGAGCTGATGAAAATTAGAGTAGTGCTTCTCAAACTTTAATGTGTGTTTGGGTCATCTGAGGATCTTGTTAAAATGTAGATTCTGATTCAACTGATTTGCAATGTGGCCTGTGATTCTGCCTAATAAGCTTTGAATGATGCTGATACTGCCGACCTATGGACCACACTGAGAATCAAGAGCTTAGAGGAGTGAAATAACTTACTCAAGATGTGGTGAAGTGTAGCTTGCACTATTAGCCGTCTCTGTCCTCCTCCAAGGCTCATGGTCTTAATCATAAACTCTGTGGCTTGTGAAGGAGAGAGGCATTGGTATTACAAGCCTGTTGGGACAGCCTCAAAAGGCTAAGAGATTTGGATTTTTTTCTGTAGGTAATTGGCAGCCACTGAAAATGTGTAGGAAGAAAAGGGTCCAATCGGAAAGCATATGTTACAATTTGGGGATGTACTTTCTATGAGTATTTTATTTGTTCTTCTCTTAGGTCAAACTGAAGTGCAGTTAAATAAAAAGCAACAACCAGAGTTCCAAATTCTGTAAGTAATAGGGGTGGTTTATTAGATCATCTCCTCTGTAATGAGGGCAATAATTGGTCTTATTTAGTGCTTCCTGCCCAATCATCCCAAGGCACTTTCCTAATAAGCATCATCTTTCAGAGTTGAAAAGCTGTTGGGGAGAGGCTGAGGGGCTTGATACAGTGGGGCTGACTGCCCGGCATGCCTCCCTCACTTCTGTGGCATGTAGATGCGTCTACCACAGTTCAGGTACACACCTGAACATTTGCCTTGACTGCCTGATCTGTCTGTATCAGTGTTTCCTGAATGTCCAGGGGCTGCTAGCCTAATAAGAAACTAAAAAAAATAAAAAAATAAAAAAAAGTGTCAGATGCTTGGAAAATCGGCATGCTTGATTTCCTGCTTGGAAAGATACAATGAACATCAGCACGGAAGGGCTCTGAGAAGTTTCACAGGAAGAATTTATTTGAGTCTGTATAACTCCGTGGTTTTTTCCAAACGAATGTGACCTTAGAGTTAGCCCAACTCTTTTCTCCCTTCCAACTCTTGACATTCCATTAAAGAGTTGTCTGACTGTACTCACAGATAGCTACAGTCTCTGAATGCATAAATATCCATTGCCTGGGACTGTGTTCCTTTTTGAATGACTGGCAGGTTTGGCATTTTGGCATCCGGCACAACAGAGTAGCATAGTTTTCACTCTGATTTAGCTTGAGCCAGATGCCCTTACAACTGTTAAAACCACAGTGTCCACTTCAGGGCTTAGTTGGAAGGAATATCAGACTTACCTGCATGTTGCCCTATGTCCTGGAAGGGGTGAGTTTCGCTCTTATTTCTTCATTTTCTTCTTCTTCTTTTGTTTCCACATTTTTAATTCTACTTTGGCTACCTAGAATCTTCTTTCCCGCTGTGTTTCATGTAAAAAAAAAAATCCCAGGAATAGGATCATTATCAGACATGACATTTACATTGAGCCTTTAAAATATACATATTTTGTTAAGAACATAATATGACGCTTGAATGGCTTTTAAAAGTCAAAGTTAATTTGGTGATTCGAAAGAGAACTAAGTTTGTTTTTCACCTGAAGGATCTAAGAACCCTTTTTTAAAAAATCAGACTACATTTAGTTTGCACTTATATCTACATATATCTAAGCAGAAAAGTCTGGCTGAATATAAATTTCAAAATACTGATGGAATAACACACAAGGTTGAGCTTCCATATCACATTAAAAATGGAAACAAATGTAATAACAGAGGAGGACATAAAGTTGGATTAAAAGAAAAGTTGTTGAGTATTTTAAAAGATGAATTTATAGATACCTACCAGACCAGCCGTGGGCAAACTACAGCCCTCAGGCCAGATCCAGCCCGTTTGGCTCTTTTATCCGGCCTGCAGAGCCGAAAGAGCGGAGGGTTCTCTTGCTCTCCCCTCCGCTCCTTCACCAGCAGCCCAAGATGAGAGTGCCAGCATGGTCAGGCTGCTTTTGTTCCGGCCCTCCGGTCCAGTTTAAGAACCCACGGTGGCCCTCGAGCCAAAAAGTTTGCCCACCCCTGTACCAGACTATCTAAATGACATCATAGTTTCCTAAGCAGTTAGTGTGTCCATTCTCTTCAATTTTATAGACTTGGTTTCCTGTAGACAACATATCATCCTTAGTCTGAGAAAATGGATTTGCATTTTCATAGGCAGCAGAATTGATTCTGAAGCTTCTCGAAAACACAGAATCCTAGACTTCTACCCAAAAAATCCTGATTAGATAGGTCTAGCGTGGCACATATCTGTATTTTCACCCCCAAGACGAGTCATTCTGAGGTAAAGTTTGAGAACAATTGCCCTACAATTCTTTCTTAAACCCTAGTGTACCTAAGATTCACACAGACAGTTTGTTAAACATGCAAATGCTAAGCTACAGCCTGCAACCCCTGCATGTCCTTGTGCACACTGTGCAGTGCACAACCTGTGCTGCTGTTCCGGTAGCCCTGCCTCGGCCTCAGACATTCTGCTTTCTTGGCCAAGGGTGGACTTCAGGGCTTCTGGGCACTTTTAACAGGCACTCCCCAGGATGTGACTGATTGAAGAATCATATTTTGAGAGTCATTGCTCTAAAAACATGATTCAAAATCCATAGGTCCTATGGATGGTTTATTGAATGGGGCCATCGGCTACCTATTCAGATAAGTAAGATCCAGGCAAATTACTTTAGGTTGGCCATGCCGTTCTTAGAAGAGAGGTGCCATGTGGCCAGGCAGGCTTGCCCACTTCTACCCGACAGATGGACCCTGATTTCCAAATTTCTTCTCCCACATTCCTCATGCTGCTGTGGACCAGGCATTGCTGCTGCACACGTGAGTGTGATCCTGAGAGGGAATCCTGTGGCTTTCAATACTAAGAACAACATAGTGAACATGGCAGGAATATGTGGCTCTCATGAACTCAACATGCCCAGAGGGTGAGCTCTAAAGTGATGAGAACTTTCCTACTTGTTGTTTTTTTTCTTTGTTTGTTTGTTTGTTTTTTGTTTGTTTGTTTGTTTGTTTTATCAGACCCAGATTGTAAGCCTAGATCAGCAATTCTCAAAATATGGTTCGTGGACCCCTGGAGTCTCTGGGATCCTTTGCAGAATCAAAACTACACTATTTATACTAAGCTATTTGTCTTATTTGCTGTGTTGACATTTGTATGGATGGTGAGTAAAATTATAACATGAATCAAGCACTCAGAATGAATCAAGGCAATAGCTCCAAAGTGTACTATTGGTCTTTTTATCTTTACCACTATGACTTGTGGTTAAAAAAGGAAAGCCAATTTCATTTAAAAATATCCTTGATGAAATAGTAAAAATTGTTAATCTAAATAAGTTTCACTCTTGAGGGCACATCTGCTTTTTAGTGTTTGTTTGAGAAATAGGCAGCAGCATCTGATCTCAGGTGAAGCTACTTAGGGCTGTTCCCTATCCCCTTTAGTGCAAATATCTATATATTCCGCTGTGAAAAATATTAATGCATTGATTCCAAACACTGCCCCGGAGCCTGCTGAATGTATGCAGCACATAGATATGCACCCTATCACCTTCTGAAACCCGAGAAATGCAGGATTCTGAGCACAGCTAGCCCCAGGGCTTTCAAATAAGGGGCCGTGAACCTGTTGCAAAGAAGTTTCGTGCACAAAGTCCAGAGGAACGTGAAGTGTGGCTAGATGACTGAGGCGAAGGCCTGTTTCACATACTCAGTTCAGACATGGCATTTTGCTTTTCCACCCAATATTATGATTTAAAAATGTTTGTGTGTGAGAGGGACAAGGTTCAGGTCTGTTTTCCTCTACTGCCCCTCTCTGGGCCTCAGTTTCCCCACCAGGAAATGGGAAACCCCCGGGTGCCAGCACCTAGCACCCCTTCTGCACAGGGCCGACCTTGGGCCTGATTCCCCCCCCCCCCTTCTGTCTTCCCTTGCCTTTCAGCACTGCTCTCCCCCCTCCATCCCCACCAACCTCCCGAGCACACCACCGGAACTACCCTCCACTGCCCCGAAGCGCCTATTATTGTTACTTTAAAAGGAATGGTGTTTTAAAAGTTTTGTTTTCTAATAGGGTACATATTCATAGCTGTAACCTCCATAAGCAAAAGCATTGTGGATGCCTTTAACAATTTTTAAGAGTGTGAATGGGTCTGTAGACCAAACTGAGAACTGCTGGCCTCAGGAAACATTTACTAAAGGTGTTCACAGACGCTCACCCTTGAGGTGCTCAAAGAAACCCAACAGCCAAAGACAAAGGCAACATAAGCAAGAAGAATGTGGTAGTTAAACAGGCTTAGGAATACTGCTAGCTGCCACCTCTTATGGAGAGTCACCGTTTATTCTAGCATGTTAATGGCTCACTTGAATTTTGATTCATTCTTTCTTAAACCCATTTGATCATGTGAAAATATTGAATAGGCTTTGGGACATACTATTTCTTTGCCAGGAAAGAGTTTTATCATTTTAAATATTTCCTAGGATGACAGGTTAAAAAGTGCTATGTAACTGCTCATTGGCTTCTACAATCTGGAGTTTTAATTTAAGGGTCAGTCATGCTCTCCTTTAGAACAGCCCCCAGACAGTAACTTCACTACACCTGCCGCCAGGGAGGAGAGGGGAGGGGAGGGAGGGGGAAGCACCCGGGAGGTTTGGCAACCACAGAATGTTTCACTAACTACATCCTGGCTTCTCAGTGTCATAAACTCTGGGTGTTTATTGAGTTTCAAGACAGGCAAACTAATGCCCATCAATGATGGTAAGAATGTGTTTACCATCTTACACATTCATGGACTTGGCAAGAGTTTCTTTGCTCTAGGACAGAGGCAATTAACTCAGCTGTTAATTAATTAAAAGTCTGGGCCTTTGCTGGAAATAAATGTCCTTTTGGTGGTACCTTGCTGGTCCTTTGTGAGTTAATGGTTACTCAATCCTATGTGCTATCTGATTCGGTTTCCTCAGAGGAATTACCCATTCTCAAGGCTGTGCAAATAGGTAGGGTCAGTTTTATTACCCCATCCTTTACCTCCTAGTAAAGGATGACCCACTGTAATTCTAGTTTAGGAGTTGGTTAGTTGATTGCAATTCCTTAGCTGCTAGGGAAAAAAAATGTAACTTAACTCTAAACCCGGCTAGCAGTTATATTTCCACTTCTAGAAATCTATCCTAAGGAATAAACAGAATGCAGTTTAAAAGTATACTTACAAGATGTTCTCCTATAGCACTTCATAGAATAATTCAAATGGAAAACAACGAACATGTAGACATGTGTAAACAATGAAAAACTGTAGTATAATGAAATGCTCTACAGGCACTAAAAGTATGGTTTTAAGACTTTTTTTTTAATGACACAAAACAATGTTCCTAAAATACTAGCAGTGAATACAGTGGGGTAAAAACATCATGCTATTTGTTGTCAGATTGTTTTCCAGAAAGCAGTTTCAGTTTACATTCCCACCAGCATCTTTGGGCATGCTTCTCACCAACTATGTTATTATTCCACAGGGAAGACAGAGAGCCATAGTTGGCACTTGCAGAGAACTCGAGTCTAATCACTACCACGTGGTGGAACGTGGTGCCCACTGGCTCTAGATGGGCTAAATCTGGTTCCTGATACTTGTCATCGCCAGGCTCCGGGAGAAAGTTCTAGAGCTGAGAGGTACATTGAGTCAAATTAAAAATAATCAAGAAATTCCACTGTGGTCCAGTGGGCCATTTATAATGTGTCCTTGGATGGGTTCTATAAATGCTGTGTTGAGGTTATCTTCATCCATGTGTGAAGCCCTCACACAAACACTGGAGTTACTGACAGGCGGAGAGCGAGTATATGCCTGCCAGTCTCCTGGGTGTCGGAGGCTTTGTCATCATTATAAAGTTATAGTAGATCACAGAAGTGTCTGACAGGTGATTAAAACTGTCATCGTGCTTCGCATTTCTTATGCCTGGTATTATGCATGCAGAGGACCTGCAGGATGCCTGTGGGCCTTTCCCAGGCACTAAAGGGATGTGTTGCCTGTTTCCATTCCTTGTCACTTGCCACGGATGTGCCAGTCATGCCCACAGACAGTTTTTGTCATAGGAACACTGCGACTGGGTAGAATATTGAAGGAAATGTCAAAAATGTAGCCATGTGAGAAGAATCAGAAGGCAGTGCTGTTATTCAGAGTTTGCGTCTGGCGTGGGCTCCTGTCTGCACAGAGGAGGCTGAATGTCTGATTTCAGCAGAGCAACTAATTCTCGGACAAGGCGAGACAAGATGTAGCTGTGTAACTGCCCCATTTGTGTATATTTGAATATTGATTCATTAATTCATGTTCCTTTTTTTTTTTGGCAGTTTCATCTGAAGGCCTCTTTTGAGGGCTTTTTGTTGGTGGTGATTATTTTCTTTTATCTTTTGAATGATGAAAATGGACCAAAACAGAATTCAGCAAGATGTAAATGAGTCATAGCAAATGGGATGCAAGATTATGTTGTGCAGATTGGAAATGGAAATAGAGATATTTGTTCTTCCTCTTTTGAGGAGAATTATAAAACTTTCCATGGTGCATCAGACACTGTGTTTTACATCCTCTATTTCCATACATTTAGAAGGTGATGAAAAACAGCTTTAAAGTGTCGAGTTATTACTGTGCATTTGGACAATAAGTTGTTTACTTTAACACAGAAACTTGTCCTCTGACCCTGACACAATCGTTCACCACTTGTGAATTTCTTTTCTTAAATATTCCACTTTTATTGTTTTAACTCTTGCACTCTTCTATAGTGCAGTCTCTTCTTAGAACCCAGATGCAGATTTGTAAAAATTAATTAAAAATTTCTCTATATACCAAGTAATAGAAAATAGCTATTGTCTATTGAATAAAAGATTAAACACTGGCCACTACACTGTCGATGTAGTTTTGAGAATGCTGTAAGAGAAAATAGATACTTCTAATATATTCTCTTTAAAGAATATATAATTTTCAAACTTTATTGTATCAATAAAGAGGTCATAATATTATGATAATCCACTAAGACTTGCTGGGCAGGAGAGGAGGCTATGGTGAGGGTGAATGTGTGGGGAATGCATGGGTAGCTTAATTGAACTAGAGACTGTTTAGACTCCTCTCAGTAGTTACATAATGAACATTAACTTTTCATGTATATGCACGTGTGCTGTTTACAACTACATGCATATGCTCTGTAAAGGCTTGCACATATTTACTGGAAACTATGAATTTTAAAATTGTATCTCTCTCTAAAGCATCTAGTAATGGCATAACACCGCCATAGCCTAGGAGTCCTTAGAGACCAGCTTTGGATTTCAAACTTGAATTTAACAGAATTGCTTTAAAGAAAAACAACACATTAAACTGGAGTTGGTGTCCTTTACTCCCATCATGTTTCTCTTTCTTGTATCCTTGTGGCTCCTTTTTGTCACTCTCCTGGCGGCACGCCTTCCCTTTAGTAGCCTGCAGGCCCGGCTGTGCGAGGAAGCCCAGGCTCATTCTCTCTGGTCTCAGTAGTCTCCTCTGTGAGAAGAGGTTATGGACGATCGTTGATGTCACTTTCATCTCCAGTGTTCTATGCTTATATCTACTTCTGTTATCCTGCATTCCTTATAGGTTTACTATGAGGATAAAATAAGAAAGTGTCATGAAAGCAGTTTGAAAATTGTAAGCAGTAGAGAATTGTAAAGTATGACTGTTGCTATTTGGTTTCATCCTGTGTGACTGCTCTTAAGTCGACACAAGAGTGCATTTTTCCGCATGTAAAAAAATCCTACGGTGGAAATAAGTGTGCTGAAGAGACACTCGTGGACTGGGTCTTGCTTAAGCAGGGGTTATTTGGCCCTTGGAAAGGGGGACAGTCATCTGAAGCTCGCCGCCTACACGTGTAGTCTACTTTTAGGTGTTTCAGGAGGCTAAAGGGCAGGCTAATGATATCTGAGCATGAAGAATGTATTCCCAGTTCTCTAGACAACCAGCAGTCGATGGTCAATTTTGAGAACATTGTTTAAAGCAGCTATAATGATTTACCAGAGGAGAGGCTAATGATATCTGAGCACGAAGAATATATTCCCAGTTCTCTAGACAACCAGCAGTTGATGGTCAATTTTGAGAACATTGTTTAAAGCAGCTATAATGATTTACCACACTTTGTGGCCAGTGCACAAAGTGTGACTTGTGACTATGTTGGACCACGCTATTCTCTCATTTGATTTGTATTTAAAATTCAACTAGAAAGATGTTGAAGGAATTAAAATGCAAAAGCTAATGGAAAACATTTTCAAAGTTGTTTTTTGTACCTCTTTGTGTCTAGAGCAAATTCTTGAGCCACATAACAGTAACCCCTTGAAATGCCGTTTAGATGGGAAGTGCCGATGCAACGCTAATGATTTTACAGCAAATATGCTATTCTAATTTCCTCCATCTGCTATGAATGAGAGGATATGAGAATGAAGTCTGGGAGAGTGATAGAGAAAAATGGTTTCTTAGAGAAGTTGAAGGTATTTTAAAATGTGTGCAGATGTGAGGGAGGAATAGTAATTAAATTTTTTTCAAGGGTTTAAAAAATGGCAGCTATATGGAAGCTCATTTGAAGTGTGAATGATATTTTGTATGGTTTTGCTGAATCCAGGAGAGTCCCCAGTGCCTTGAGGATCAATCATCTATGTGTGTCTGTGGCACAGCCCTGATGATTCTGGTGAAAACGTTCCCTCTTGGTTTGTTTCGGGATCTAACCAGGGGTCAGAGCTACTCCTATGCCTTGACTGCAGAACATTTCCTTTCTTTCTCTGGGGATTGTCCCTTTTTTATTTAATCCACACACACTAGTGTGGGAGGAAGGGGGTGTGTTCCCTCCTAGTTTCCTGGTCATCTCTGCTAATTGAGATTGGTACATCTCAATTATCATCAATACATTATTAATATCCATGTAAGAAAGGGAATACAATAATACTATAATCATAGGAGAAATTGGAAGATAGTTAAAAAATTACCATTAGAAAAGGCACCGGATCTAGATGGTTTTATAGGTAAATTGGACCTAAACATTAAAACCAGATACTATTGCTTTCTGACAATTTAAGATTACAAAGAAAGGCAAAGGAACCTCAGATAATTGTACAATCTAGCATAATTTTATAGTAAATACTTGATACAGCCCTGGCTGGTGTGGCTCTGTTGGCATCATTCAGTACACTGAAAGGTCGCCAGTTTCATTTCCTGGCAGGGCACATACCTAGGTTCAATCCCTGATGTGGGCAGGTACCCGAGGCAACCGATCCATGCTTCTCTCAAGCATCAATGTGTCTCCCTCCCCCCTTCCCTTCTCTCTAAAATCAGTAAAACAGAACCCTCAGTTGAGGATTAAAATAAATAATAAAACCTGATGTAAATAGCTCTAAAAACATGCTTTTACCAATCCCATTTATGTATATAGAAATTATAATTAAAAATAGCAAGTTAAGTCCATCTGCTTATGAAAATATACTTAAAATATTTGAAATAGGGTTTATTTCAAAACTCATGAACTGGCTCAGAATTGGAATTATCCATCAGCAAATTAAAAGACAAATGTATTATCATTACATTATCAATATTCATGTAAGAAAAGGAATAAAATAATAGTATAATCATAGAAGAAATTGGAAGATTGTTAAAGAAGTACCATTAGAAAAGGCACCAGACCTAGATGGTGATATGATTGCATCAATAATGTTGTATCAGTTTCCTAGGGCTGCTGTAACAAATAACCAAACTGGGTGCCTTAGAACAGCAGTTCGTCCTCTCACAGTTCTGGAAGTTTGGGATCCAAAATCCATGCCTGGCAGGTGTAAGGGAACTGCCTCCTTTTCCTCTTCCCAACCTGGGTGGCAGTCCTGGGCGTTCCTTGGCATGTGGACACAGCAGTCTGCCTTTGTCTTGTCGTCACATGGAGTTCTCCCTGTGTGTCTGATGTGTCTCTCCTTTCCCTCCTTATGAGGACACTGTTAGGTTTGAAAGGAAATAGGAAACGGACCACCAGGGAATTTTAAAGTAAAGTTTATTCCCTGGTAATCGGCGGAACCCATCACGGAGGTAGAGAAATCAGAATTGGAGAATTGGAGAAGTGGAGAGGGAGCAGGGGATGGACCCAGGCGGGCTGACTCCTGGCATGGGGGATCAGCAACACATGTCTTGCCTGGGGTCCCTTTTAAGGGCCGGAAAGGAAGAGGGTTGGGCCCAGGGCAGAACAGGAAGGGGCGGGTTATAAGGACACTTTGGCCCGTGCTGATTGGTGGTTCAATGTCTTGGAGATGTCTCTGTGACAGGTGCCACTCATGTCATAGCTCCGCCCACCAGTTGGGCAGGGAGGGGGGGAACCTTACACCAGTCATGTGTTAAACTCCGCCCACCAGTTGGGGGGGGGGATAACCTTTCAGACACTAGTCATTAGATTAGAGCCCATCATGACCCATAATGACCTCATCTTAACTAATTACATCTGCTGAGACCCCATTCCAAAATAAGGTCACCTGACTCCAGGTGGCCATCAATTAATTTTTTGTGTCTGTGTTTTGTTGGTTACCATGGGAAAATGAGATTGGGAATAGGATTAGGGGAAATTGTTTAATTATTTTACATGCAAAGATGTGTGTACAAATGTCCAATATAGCTTTGTTTTTAATCATGAAAAAAGCTGTAAATCTCCATATTCATAAGTGGTTGAGTATGTAAATCCACTTCCAAGTCATATTACAATATACACATGGAGATACACGTATAAAATTACAAAGCTGTTTTGAATAATTATGTATGATAATGTAGATTTCCATTTAGAGCAAGAAAAATATGCATGAAACAATTGATCAGTGTAATAGATTTCAATTAGTATACATTATGATCCAATTGTGTGATATAAATATATCACATAAATGTGCATTAAAATGAATGGAAGTATTCACACCAGACTGTTAGTTTTCTCTGGGTGATGTGGTAATAGATTATTATATATATTTTGAACATTTTGAAATGTGCTTGCTGTAGTTTTATCAAGCAAAATACATTGTAATTTAAAAAACATTCAGACAAAAAACAAGAAAAGGACCCAAAAGACCAAATTGGAAATGTTTTAAAAATTAAGAGGGGGAGATAGAATAGTAAAACAAGATTAAAAAATAGTATGTAGACTTAGTAAAGAAAGTACTGCTTATTACTATGAATAGTCTCATGGTACAAGCTGTTAGTTTGAAATATGAGGCCCATTGAGAGGCCTTTGAAAGTTCTGTTGTTACTTAAATATCTGACCTTTCTGAATGAGCTCTCCTGCCATAGGCAGCCTAATAGGGATTCTTCCCACACTCCACACCTTTACTTGCTCTCATTTGTTCGGGGGTGGGGTTTCCCGTTTTCCACCAGGGAGTAAATTGCTTCATGCAGCTTGTACCCAAACACTTATCTCTCAAGCAGCACACCTTTCTGATAGAAGGCAAATGTCATGACTGAAGGCATGGGAGGAGTCTGATTGGTATTCCTAAAATGCCTTTTATGTCCCAGAAGCCGAGTGTGCATTCTTCGGATGGTGTAGAATGTCAGTACAAATGCTCTATCTGTGGCGAACCTGGTGCAGAGGGGGCGGCCTCACTCCGCTTCTGTGTTGAGAGTTCGCTTTGAGAATGGCAAGCACTGTTTGAAAGGTCATCTCATTTCAAGAAGCAGATGGAGAGAGAAATTTTTTTTTTTAACTTAGGAAAATAATTTGTGAATAAATAAGTTAATTTTTTTCTTCTGTTTTAATTTTTTTTCTTTTTTAAACTACAGTTGACACACAATGTTATATTCGTTTTAGGTGTACAGTCCAGTGATTACACATTATATAACTTACTAACAATTTAATTGAATTATCCTTGCCATTTCTGCAGGCAATTCAGGATATTTTAAAAAGCCCTGATCCGTAATTATCTTTCAAAGTGGTTAGCGCTGTCAGACAGATGTGTACTTCTCCATGTATAAAAGAGCAGATAGCATTTGATTGTCTTTTCCTTTCCTGTGCAAACAAATGCGCACAATAAAAGGCAAATCACTGCTTAAAGAGAGAGCAAATTAAAAGCTGTTTAGATTTGTGTTTGTCTTGAAGCTCTGCTCTCTTAGACTTGGCTGTATTTATAAAGGTCAGCTTCTTTGCCTTCCTATAAGCAAATTATAATTTGCATCGATGTAACCTGCTTTTGTTTATAGTCTCCAGGCATAGGAACTCCAGGGGAGGGTCACAAGCCAGGAATCACAAGCTTATCATTTTAATTGAGGTAAATAGCCGTGACTAAGCCTTGTAAGAACAGGTATTTGTGGTAATATTTTTCTTATCTTTTAAAAAAACGTGTATGTAATCTAACTGTGCTACAGTGACTGGGTAAGTGAGATTGCTGGATAAAATGCCGAATGCCCAGTTAAATTTCATTTTCAGATAAACAATGCCTACCTCCATAGTATAAGTATGTAGTATAAGTAAGCATCACCTCAGAATATAATATACAATTGAAATAAAATGGAGAAATATAATTAAAATAAAACATGTATGTACAGTCTTGTGAATAACTATAAATGGACAACTGTGTGAAGGTTTACCGTACTTTGGTCAAGACAGATAGCATTGCTGGTGTCCAATTGTTCCCTGAAGACAACCTTGATCTTAACCTTTCTCTAAGGACATTCAGGGTGGTCACTACCCTGTCCTATGTAGTAACCATTTTCTTGCATTTCTTTTTTAGTTTGTCATCACTGAACAGACTTTTAATGTCTATAAGTCTCGCATATTTAAACTTTTATATAAGTGAAATCATACCATATGTATCTATAAAGCTAAAATATTAATAATTCAGTTCAATGTGGGGGCAAACACTAGTGGTCTCTTTAGCAAATTATGAAGTAGACATCCCTATTAAGCTTGAATGTACTTGGGTTATTTATGTAGCAAATACTGAAAGGTAGTCAATGAAATCTTTAAAAAGAAATCATAATGAGCTCACTGATGTAAAGGTGCCATAAATATTTGTGTGTGTGTGTTTTAATACTCTCCCCTCAAAATGTTTGCTCTCCCAAGCTCACTGATTCTCCAGACGGAGGGGCTAACCCAGTGATGTTTTCCCTGGGTCTCTCTCATTGACATCCCTGGAGTAAATCACATTGCCAACCTGTCTGAGGTCATAACGTTCAACCATAAATGGATAAAGAGCTTTTTGATTTATTATTCAGGTAGATAACAATACTCTGAATGACTGAGGAACATTTCCTTTTGTACCATAAATTTTACTGGTGACATTTAAAAGATGTCTTTCAGAGCCCGGCCCTCCGGTCCGTGCGGAGCCTCCCTCCCTCTTTCCTTTTGTTAACGGCACCATATTTTGCTTCCTAGTTTCTCCTTTATCTCCTTAGTGCTGAAGATGGCACATTTTCCAAGTGGCTTTGAAAAGCAACCATCACAAAAGCACAGATAATACAAAGCAATTTGAAAGCAGGTTTCTGAGTGTTCTAGGAAAATAGGCAATTTTGCATGGCAAGCACTTGAACTCAGGGGTGATTTATTATTCATTTGGTTGTAGTGAATATTCATGGTTTGCATGTTAAATTAGGGTTATTGAAATTTTTGTTTACCCTAAAGAAGTTTGGGAAGTTGTTGTCTTCCAAATTTGAATTGACTAAAATTCACTTTTCAAGAGCCTAGCAGATAATTTTCTATCTAGAAGGAACCTTAAAAATGATCTGGTTAAATCCTCCAGATAATGTGTAACATCAATGTCCTATTAAAAACTGGACTGATATAGACATTTTATATGAGGACATATTTTAATAGAACCATAATTTGTTTTCTTCTTTGCTTCCTTCCCTTCCTCCATTCTATCCCCCTCTCCCCATTTCCCTCCCTTCATTCTTCCTCCTTGTTTTCCTCCTTCTTCTTTCCCTCCATACTCTCTTTCTTCCTTTCTTCTTCTTCTTCTTTTTTATGCCTCTTTTAAAAACAGCAGGGCCCTTTTCTTGAAGAAAATCTTGTTCAAAATCTCAATATGTAAAATAAAGTTATTCTGTTTGAATAGAGATTGGTGCTGGGAAATAAATTTCTTACCTTACTGGACCACATAGATGCCTCTGTCAACCCCCCACCTCCCGACCTCCCCAAGACTAGCACTCCAAAGCCCTCGATTTTCAATGATCACTCTAAAACTGGAAAGAGCAGAGTTATTTATCAAACACATTATGTGCCAGACACTCTTCTAAACATTTTACAGATATCAACTTATTTAATCCTTAAAACAACCCTGATATAGTTATCATTATCCTCATAAAATGAGGCACCGAGAAGTTATATAAGTGACCCAAGATCATTCAGCGATTAATGGTAGAGCTGGAGAGTTTTGTTCCAGGGACTCTGTCCTTATCCAGAATGCTTTGCAGCCTCTCGCTAGCAGCAGCAGGTATAGTCAACTCTTGTTGGTGTTTGGACATTGCATTAGTGCTTTCCATGTATTATCATAGCTGATGCTTTCTAAGGAAACAATGAAGTAACAATATTATCCCATTTGTAAGAAAGAGGAAGTTGTGTAGCATCCCTGTGAGGAGCAAGGCCGATTTGAACTTCACAGTTTACTTCAGAGCCCGTGCTCTTAACCACTTGTTTCATGGGCTTCCATAAAAATGAAAACATTCGTTTGTTTCTAAAGAGTGATGCTGTTGCTTATTTTCTTCCTGTTGAGTTTGTATTGGCTAACATGGACAGGAGAATATCTGTGCTCTGAGAAGCCAGCTCATTAACTCTAGCAGGACAGGATCATGCCCAGAGAAAATGCAGTATCTTAATGTCGCCTACCCATGTCCTTATGTCCTGATGGTTCTCAGGTTTTCCTTCCCAAATTAGCCTGCTAAATATCCTCACTAATCTCTATTAAGCAATGCCATCAAGTAATCATACTAAGCTCACAGACTAATGGTTCTCCTCCCAGGTCTGTCTGTGTGTTCCCACTTAATCCTGCTGGAGATAGAAGGTCTTTATCCCATTTGATGATTGTAGTGGTGGGAATGTTAGACGCTGTTGCAGACTAATAGTAGGAGACCCTTCTGCCTACTCACTGCTCTTCTGACTAAAGACCTGTGCATCCCAAACAGCTGTCTCCAGCATGCAAGCACGTGGTGACTCCTAGCGTAGGAGCATGAGAAGCGTGATGGTCTGAGACCTGGTACTGATGGATGCTGAATGTCTGTGCGATGCATTAGACCATGCTGTGCTTTGGCTCTTTATCGTCTGCGCAGAGAGTTTGAAGGGCAAGGTCAAGAGAGGAGTGTTGGCTGCCAGGCGGCCTCCAGTACTGGTAGGGTAGAAAGAAATGCTGTGTTTACTTTGTAATAATGTGTTTCTCTTAAGAAAGTATACTTTATTCTTAGAACTTAATATGCCTCTGTCAATTCTGTCTTAATATTTACCCATGACTTTGGCCTCCTGGGTTAAATCTTGGGTAAACAGAGTGATTTCCAGAGACTAGTGAATAAATACTTACTTGGGCAAATCAGAACACATGGAAATCTGGCTTCTACTAACCTCCTATCAAGATAGAGAGAAACACTTAAAAATGTGATCGTTTACTCCTTCCACAAGGAAAAGCAGTGGTATAAAATATTAAAATAGGCCATGGTTTGACCTGTTTAAAGAAAAAAAGAATTCTTAAAAAATATCCCCACTTTATTAAGATATAACTCATTAAGTGTGCATTTACTCTCAAGGGAGAGAGTTAGGAGGATTAGCATCCTACTCAAGGAAGAATTGCAGAGTATATGAAATTCCATGTGATATATATATATATATATATATATATATATATATATATATATTTACATACAAAAAACTAGATATCTATAGAGGATTCTAATAACTGCTCATTCCCTGCTGGCTCCCTTGTGCTGTGATAGGAGGTGGAAAGATCTTTAATCCTTGGGTTGCTATCTTTATCTTGGTTCTGAAACCTGCGGAGATTAATTACAAAAGTCAGCAAAGATTTCTCTACATTGTAAGTATTTTTTTAAACACTAGTAAAAACTTTTTATCCACTTATCTACTGATGGACACTGGTGGCTTCCAAATCTTGGCTACTGTAAATAGCGTAGCAATGAACATAGGGTGCATATATTCTTTCACATTCCTCTTTTGGTTCCTTTAAATAAATTCCCAGAAGTGGAATTTTTGCATCATGAGGCAGTTCCATTTTAAATTTTGGGGGGTAACTCCATACTGCTTTCCACAGTGGCTGCACAGTCTGCATTTTCACCAACTGTGCATGAGGGTTCCTTTTTCTCTGCATCCTCACCAACATTTTAATTTATTGATGATGGCCATTCTGACAGATGTGAGGTGCTATCTCACTGTGGTTTTAACTTGCATTTCTCTGATAATTAGTGATATTGAGCTTCTTTTAATATGTCTATTGGCCATCTGTATTTCCTCCCTGGAGAAGTATCTATTCAGGTCCCTTGCCCCTCTCTTAACTGGGTTGCTGTTTTGTTTGTTTGCTTTTTGGTGTTGAGTTTTATAGGTTCTTTATAAATTTTGGATATTAACCCCTTATCAGATGTATCAGTGAATATGCCTTTGTCGGTTCTCTCTTAATATTTACCCATGACTTTCGTGAGTTGACTTTTCATTTTGTTGATGCTTATTTTGTAAAGTTCTGGAGGATGAAAGTCTGAAATGGATTTCATTGAGATATAATCAAGGCATCGGCAGGCTGGATGGTTTCTGAAGTTTCTAGGGGAGAATGCTTGCATTCCTTGGTTTGGGACCCTCCTCCAGGCTCAGAGCCAGCCGTGGCTGGTTCAGTCTTTTTCATATTGCATCTCTCTGACTCCAGTTCTTCTCCTGCTCTCTTCACATTCAATGACCCTTTTGATGACATTGGGCCCATCTGAGTAATAGAGGATAATTAATTCGGCTGGGTACCTTAATTCTCCTTTACCATGTAACCTACTATACTCACAGATTCTAGGGACTAAGATGCAGACAAGTTGGTGGGCACCATTCTGCCTACTACATGGAGCAAACATATATTGTCAGTACCGTCATAGATAAAACATTACAGCTATGCTGAAGGTAAGGGGGCCCTGGGATTGTGGATTGGACACAGATCCAGGCACTGGGACGAGGAGGAGATTTTATGTCAATTCAAGAAGATCCACCAGATGGAACACCTGCAAGAGTCTGGGAATTGGGATATAAATTACACAAACCAACTTCTGGCCCAGGTGTATGGGATTCAAGTGAGACACAGCTACAGGTAATCATCACCTCTTTCTTGGCAAACACGTCTTTCATGATAAATTATAAATAAATGAAAAAATCATGATGGACAAGGAAAAGGAAATAGTATCTCAGAGATTCAGACTAAAAGTGAACCTCCCAGGATGATTTTCCCAGGCATATGAAAAAGAAAAAAAAAAAAAAGAAAAAAAAAAGGAGTTTCTTATCTTCAATAAAATTAGAAAACAGGGGGAAAAAGCGGGGGAGGGGGGAGGGCAAGAATAAGCTTAGAAAACTAAAACAAAGTAGAATGGGATAGAAAAGGGGACATGTCAGTAAAAAACACATGGTAAAGAAACTAGAATGCTGTAACAGAATTAAATTTGTATAAGAAGCTGAAAAGAAATCAGCAATAAAAAATCACTAGTATAGAAAAAGAATTGACAAGTTCTGTCAAAATAAAGAAGAAAAGGACAATAAAATTAAATTAATGAAATAGAGATTAAAAATATAGAAGACAGAAAACATAGACTTAAGCATCAGGACCAATCTAAGAATTATAGATGTTCTTGAGGAAAAAAACAATTGGAATAGAAGCAGTAATCAAAGATTAAAATAATAAAATAAAAAAAAAGCCTCAGCATGCAAATTGAAATGGCTTTCCATACTCCAGGCAACATTAATGAAAAGGGTTCCGTACCATTTCAACTTGGCAATTTCTTTTTGAAATTACAGAATTAAAAAATCCTTCAAGCAGACAGGCAGAGAAAATAGTTTACTTTTCAAAGGAGCAAAAATCAGGCTGCCTGCTGTTTTTTTGTTTGTTTGTTTGTTTTTTCTCTGTCACATGACACAGTATGAGCTATTGCTAAAACATCTGCAAAATTTCCTTGGCACAATTTGGGAGAATGTACCCACAAAAGGTCAGTACAGCCATGCTGCCTTTCATTTGTAAAAGTAAGAGAAAGAGATTCTCCAACACAGAAGAGAAAAAGAAACAGCACCTCTTTACCGAGAAGGGGCGCAAGGAGTGGCCAGGTCAGCACCACACAGAGTGAAGGGCAGAATCCAGTCATATCCCCCTGACCTGGAAACCAGGCATGCAGTCTCAGGTGCTCCCCACACCGCCTGAGGCAAATTCCAGGGATGAAAGGAGGCCATCTGTGTGTTAACAGTCTTTCTAGGAGATTTTTACATGCACGGAGATTTAGGAAGCACTGACCCAGGTAGCTGAGTGAGAAATCAAATTTAAAAATGTAGTAAGTGGTATTACAAGACTGACCATTAATATCGAATGAAACCCATTAAACATAAAGTGAGGTTTAAACAATTGTAACTTGAATTTTAACACTGAGTGCAAATATAAAGTAATACTTCTAAAGGATAAAAGATGTAGTAATATAAAATAATGCTTTCATAGATATCAAATATTTAATAGTTTAACATTTAATACTAAGTAATAATACTATACCAAATCATATTTACAGAGTCCAGAAATAAAACTTTAATAAATTCTAATTTTTATAGAGGTAGATTTAACAATTTGAAAAATTTAAAGTATACTTATTCATTCAACAAATATTAGAATTTTTTTGGTGTACCAGGTGCCCTAATAGAAATAAAATTAGGATGTGTGACTTCCCAGTCAATGGAGAGAGAAAAGCAGGTACAGCCTGGTCTAAATTACCAAGTACTTGAAGCAAAAAAATTAATGGTGAAGCATAAACTACCTAAAGCATAAAGTAAGATCACAGAGGTACAGCCAAAGATAGGACGCATGCCAACACAAATAAATCGTATAAACTCCCCTACTGGGGAAAAAATACAGAACATTTGACCAAATTGTCCATTTTAATATTGATGTTCAGTAGGAATATATCCCATATTTGTGAAAAGCCATGGTTTCAGTATTAGCATCCTTTGGTTAAGTCTTACCATTGCCACATATAACCTGAATGACCTTGGGGAATAAATTTAACCTATTTAATTTTGAATTTTCTTACGTCTATAATAATAGAAGGGCAATATGATAATTAGACCAGATGAAGCTGGGGGCTGAGGGAAGCCCAGGTCCTCAGCCAGAGGAAAGAAGTGGTGTGTGTGTGTGTGTGTGTGTGTGTGTGTGTGTGTGTGACTCTCGCATGAATTTTGTGCATCGGGCCTCTAGTATAAAATAAGAAGATATTCTCCATGTACCTTACACACCGAGGAAGACAAATATTGAGGCGTTTTGTGAAGCTGTATCTCAGAAAATGATCATGAAACTAAATCTACTGAAATACAAAGACTCTCCATTCTAGCGAAAAAGCAAAATGTAATATGGGTTACTGAAGGGAGATTTTCTAAAACCAAGTAACTCATCTAGTTTAAACAAAAAATATATTGAACAATATCAGGCAAAAACAAAATAAAACGAAAACATTAAACAAAATAGAATCAAAGACCATAGAAATATTAAGTAATAACAGAACCCCTGAACAAGGAAGTTATATGTGCTTTAAAATAGTTAGTCTTCACCATGAAGATAAGACATGAATTTTCATTGACATGGTAACAGCCTCAAAATACATGAAACAAAGCCTGTTAGAAATAAAAGGAAAAATTGATAGAAATGGAATTGTTGTTTGAGACTTTAATACACTTTTATTGAGCTTTCATGGGTCAGATAAACACAGACTACATAGAATATTTCAAAATCTAGTAAAGGTGATTTAATAAATATTTATTGAACTTTGTTCTCTAGAAATGAAAAGCACCTCTCTTTTACGGAACCACGAAGCATTTAGAAAAACATTGATCATATATTATACCTCAAAGAAAAGCTACATGCTCTGCCTACAGTGTAATAAAACTAATAACAAAAATGTAAATGCAAAGCTCAACAACTTAGAAAACAGCAATACCAACAGAATCCCCAAAAATTTCTTCTAAGGAACTCTGGAAAGAAGAGGTAAACTAGGTCTATTTAAAAACTAATAATCATAATTTAAAAAAATAAAAAGATATAATTAACTCTTACAAACATCCAAAAAACTCACCTAAAATAAAATTTAAAAAAAACACATTAAAATTGATGAATTCAGTACAGTATGTAAGATTCCATTGAAGTATTGATAGATTATTTTTCATACACCTGTAAGAACCACAAAACTATAGGATCCACAAATAAACTAAAATGGACTGCTTCCCATATAGCTAAGTAAACTCCCACAGATAACAGCCATAATACTGGCCAAAATGCAAGGGAAAAACAACAAGCAAAATGAAAGCAATTCCGTGGAGGGTCTGTAGAGTGAACAAAGGCAGGTAGATTCTGGAGGTGAGTTGGCCTGGGATAAATTTCCCACTCTGAGGTCCAGCTGTCACAGGCAGGCCGCACCGGCTACTGAAACTCCAGTAGGAAACCCACAGTGCTTCTGGCTGGAAGAAGCAGAGGGCAGAGCGTGTGGGCAGCTGGGAAGTGAAGGCGAATCTCAGAAAAGAGAGGCAGAAAGGGGGAACCACAGATTCTTCCTCTAAATTTTGCTCAAAGCACTGCCTGGCCCTTGGAACATGCATACACAGAGCAGACCACAAGCATCAGTGAATTTGAAGATAAGTTAAATCAAAATTTCTGAGACCCATCATACTCAACCTGCTGAAAATCTAAGACACGATTTTGAAAGCAGCCAGAGAAAGCCAACATGGTATATATAAGGGTACATTTCAAAACCCTGCCAACCTATCTCTAAGAACTGAGAAAGCTGGAAGATAGTGGAACAATATTTTTAATGTGCCGAAAGAGAAGGAAACTATCAATTCAGAATTCCATATTCAGTGAAAGTGTACTTCAGGAATGAAGTAAAAATTCAGATAAAGAAAAGCTGGGGAAATTTATTGCCAGCAGACCAATCTCTAGTAGAAGAAATGCTAAAAAAAAAATTAAGTGCTTCAAGATGAAAGAAATAATAGATAGGAACTTAGGTCCTCAGATTAGAAAGAAGAGCATTAGAAATAATAAACCATAATGTAAATAAAAAATCATTTTCCCTCTTTTGATTTCTTTTATATACACATACCTATTTAAGTGCAAATAATAACATTGTCTTATGGGATTTATAATTCATGTTATTCAGATGAGAACTTGAATGGGATGTGGTTTTTAAACAGGCCATCTCTATTTTTAAAAAATATATATTTTATTGATTTTTTGCAGAGAGGAAGGGAGAGGGATAGAAAGTTAGAAACATCGATGAGAGAGAATCATCGATCAGCTGCCTCCTGCACACCCCCTACTGGGGATGTGCCCACAACCTGGGTATATGCCCTTGACCGGAATTGAACCTGGGCCGATGCTCTACCACTGAGCCAAATCGGTTAGGGCACGGCCATCTCTATTTTACATGAAATGGTATAATAATGACTCCGGGTAGTTTGTGAAAGGGAGGGTCAGGTTGAGTCCCAGCAGGCTGTGTACATGCGAATGCTGGTTCCTGGAAGGAAGGAGGAAGTGTGTTGCAGAATGGAACTTAGCAGAGGCTTCCTGGCCCACCTGGCAGGCAGGTGCAAACATCACCGTTGTTTTCTATATGGTATCTGGATGACAAGAAGCAACTATCTCTGACTAACTTCAGGTTGAGTGTTCAGGAGAGCTTAGAAGGCAGAACATGGTTCCCTACACTTGTCTGTTTTCATTCCTTATGTAACAGCCTATAGCAAATTCAGAAAAAAGAAAGGATGATATTTGTATTTCTGCATACTACATGCAGACAGAGACATTGAAGAATCAACATGCATAGGAAAGATGTAATCATTATTTGCAAGGTTGCTTGGGGATCTAAAGTGGTCCTTGAATTAGACTCGGTAAGCTGACTGGGTATTCGGAAGGAAGCCAAGAGTGCATGAAGGAGTTTGTTAGTGGGCAGCTCAGCCTTTGCAGACTCTCTTTGGAAGGGGCCTGGAGCTGGAGACCCAGAACATCCATGTTACTCTGAGGTAGGGCAGACCAAATGGAGGCTGAGGAGTGAGATGGGGCTTGTAGTGAGCCATCTGGGAAGGCACATGGATACTCTTTTAATTCTTATTAGCTGAGCCTGAGGGCACTGGCAGAATCCTGTTATCAGTACTGATTTCTTATCTTTATCCATGTGCTTGGAATGAGGGGGTAAAAAGGACCTTGACCCACCCAGGTCTTGTTATGCTAAATCTTGTACCAAAAAATAAGGAGCTTACCCAGATCCTGATGAATAGGCTTTGGGCACACCCGAAAATCTTTTTGATCATAAAAATCCCTTTGGAAACCAATAAATATGCTGTGTTGTCTAAGGTGAGTGTAACTGTCTCTCCATCAGAGAGATGGCGCCCACCTAGCACCCAGCTTGAATCTATTTCTGACTCTTGTCTCTTTCTTTCTCTAATTTCTTAATCCCCAACTCCTCCGCTCAGGAACCTGTTGTTTTCTGTGCAGGATGAGGAAAACAGAGAAAATGCCCACCGCGGGGGCAGAGGTGACAGATCACACAATTTGATGAAAGACAGCACCTGAAGCAGAAAAAAACATGAATTCTAGATCTGCAAATCCTACATCTGAATGTCTACACCATTTCCTGCTTGACAGTGTAAAAGGCTGAAAACTGGTCCCTAAAAAAAGTATCCTTGTCAGATTCCTGGAACATATGAATGTCACCTTGCTAGGAAAAAAAAAAGGTTCTTGCAGATGTGGTTAAGAATCTTGAGGTGGATTATCTGAGGGCGTCCTAAATGCTACCATAAGTGTATTATAAGAGAGGGGCAGAGTGAGTTTTGAGAGCCACAGAAGAGGAGAGGGTGATATGACCTAGGAGCACTGGAGGGATGTGTCCATAAGCCAAGGAATACCAGCAACCACCAGAAAGTGGAAGAGATGAGGAATGCAAGGAATCTCTTCTGGAGCCTCAGGAGTGAGCAGGGTTCTGCCCCCATTTCAGTGCCCTCATCTGTAACATAAGGTCATAATAACTGCCTTGTATTGTTGTTGCCAGGATTCAATGTAAAATGTGCAAAAATAGAAAAATAAGGAGAGAAGCAAGCAAAAAAGCAAAAGATAAGGAACATTCTAGGAAAAAATAGATGCCCCTGGTTTGATGTAATTCATACCTGATGGTCTGATGTTTCACCTAAGAGTGATTTCCAGGAAACAATTTTCCATTATTTTAAATGAGAAAAGTAATGTATTATATGTCAACTCATCCACCCAAATATCCTGAAATATAAGTAAGACATGGTAAAATGACCATAGTTGAAAATAAGCTATCATATTAGGATTGAAAATACTTGAAAAAAATTGTATCCTTTATCTAATAACAATATGGTTGTTTAAAAAAAAAACACACATTTGCTTTTCTCACTTGCTTTGCTTCCTTTCCCATTATTATCTTAAATATTTTCTGAACCCTGGGGACTCTAACAGTAGGAAAAAACCCTCAGCTAAATGTGAAAGGCACCATGGGAGTACTCACAATTCCAGCCTCTGGGACTGACTGTGACTTCCAGGATGCTGTGATGGCCTTTCACACCAGCAGTGTCCGAAATGCATGTCTTTTGTGCTGATATTAGCCTTTTCAAAGTATCTACATGAGATTCTGATATTCTGCTGAATGTATTTGGAAAGTATCTTGCGGATTTTCCTGTATATCATTTTGTCAAAAATTTTATATTAAGTTTTGATGTCATAAATCTAAATTCTGCTATATGAACTTTGCCCAAAATATATGTGTATTATGAAATCTCTATTTCAAAAACCAAGAGGTATTTTATTCCTGGCAATATTGTGTTGGCTATGCCTATATTTGTAGAATGTTTAACAACCGAGAATTAATATGAAATGTATAAAGAGCTAATATAAATAAGATTAGAAGAATGAGTAGGATTTGGAACAGACATAAACCAGAGAAGTAAATGAAACAGCCAGTGAATGAATGAAAAATTGTGCAACCTATAAAGTAATCAGGAAATATAAATTGACATAACTTATATTCATGAAATTGGTAAGATAAATTTAAAAATCTAATAATACAAAGAGATGGTTCGGTTGTTGAGCAATAAGGTTTCTCATTCATAGGGCAATCTGGGACAGCCACTGTAGAATATAGCATAGCATCATCCAGAAAAGAGATGTCTACAAGATATTTATAATAGAACTCGAGCCCAGTGCACAAATTTGTGCACAGGTGGGGTCCCTTGGGGTGGCCTGTGGGGATCAGGGACCCAGCTCACACCCCTACAGCCTTGCCTGGCACCCCACCTTGGCCTGGCGCCGCCCCCTCACCAGTTCCATTATCAGCCTGCGGGGCTATTGATTGGGGCTGGGGCCAGGGGCCCCTGCTTGGTTCCTTCAGTGCCTGGGAGCCAGGCAGCAGCCTCCCACCCTGTCTTAACCCACCACTACTGCTGGTCACCGTTTGCAGGGCGATAGGTGGTGCGATTGGGTCCCCACTTGTATCCACCTTGGCCTGCTCACCTGCTCCACCATCCCACCATGATCTCACTCTCGTTGGGGCCCATCAGGACCAGTAGCACCTGCATTGCCACTGCTGCCACAACTGTGTCACCAACACTCGTCATGTTCTGTGCCACCCTCTGGTGGTCAGTGCATGTCATAGCGAGTGGTCGAACTCCTGGTCAAATGACTGCCCAAGGGGACAATTTGCATAGTAGGCTTTTATTATATAGGATTGTTTTTATAATTAAAGAAAACACCAATACTCACCTATGGTGAATAAACACATATAATGAAAAATTTGTACAAGAGATTTTTTTTGAAAAGCAAGAAATAATAAATGACTACATCATATTTTAATGGAGTTTAATCTCCAGAACATTATTGAGTAAACCAATTTAAAATAGAAGTTGCAGAAACATGCAATATAATAGATTCAATTATATAAAAATTAAAATAATCTGAAACAAAATAATTTTCAATTAGTTGGCCACTGTTAAATATAATGATACTACTACTATGACCCAGAGAAGGTAAATTCCTCTGTAGAGAAATTGTTAGCCTTCCTAGGGGAAAAAAGATTTTATATTTTTTCACCCAATAATCACATTTTTAGAAATGTTCAAAAAGGAATAGAGATGCAGACAAAATTTTATTATTATAATTTGGTATTATAGTATTTCTATAATAATTAAATATTCTATTAAGCAGGAGACCCAATGTATGAAATTTGTGCACTTGTGTGTGGGGAGGAGGGGGCGGATTTCCTCACCCCAACCTGCACCCTTTAGCAGTCCAGGAGCCCTCGGGAGATGTCCAACTGGGGATCGATCGGGCCTAAGGCAGCAGTTAGATATCCTTAGTGCTGTTGTAGAGGCGGGAGAGACTCTCTCCACCCCCACTGTGCTCGTCAGTCATGAGTCCGGCTTCTGGCTGAGTGGTGCTCCTCCTGTGGGAGCGCACTGACCACCAGAGGTCAGCTTCTGCATTGGGTGTCTGCCCCCTGGTGGTCAGTGCGCATTATAGTGACTGGTCCTTCCCTGGTTTGGTCAATTTGCATATTAGCTTTTTATTGTATAGGATAGTGTGTCAGTGAGTTGGGAAATTGTCAAATAAATGATGGTACATTTATTTTATAATACAATTGCCTACATTTGAAAAATCTTTTAAAGATAATATTTAATGTCATGGGAAAATATAATGTAATTTACAAGGAAAAGGATATAAAACTGCATTACTATTTGATCTCTATTTTGGTTTTTAAAAGGTCAACAAACAGCAAAAAGTGGAGGCACTTTTTAGGAAATATAGGGTATCTCCAAAAATGTATACACATCCTTTGAATAATTACAAGGGCAATACTTATTTCATTTCATTTTCAAAACCGAGTTTTCCATTGTTAAAGTGTGTATTCATTTTTTGGAACACCCTGTGTCAAAACATTATCAATGTTTATCTTTAAACGATAGAATAACATGTGACTTACAAATTATTTTGTTGTAATTGGCTGCAGTTGAGACTATATTGCTTCCATAATCATAATTAACAGTTTCACTGGCTTCTCTCTAAAATGTATAGGTCGTCATGAGGATTGTGGTGGCTGTTCCCAACCAGACAGAATCTTATCCCCTTGCCTGTAATGCCATCCATCTTCCCATTGCTTGAAGTCAAAGGGTGGGATTCCTTATGAAAGTGCTTAAAGGAGCTACAAGAGTAATACAGGTTAGAGGGGAAATTGTGAGGATTTAATGAGATGATGAATGAAAAAGGCACAAGTCAGAATCCAACCACTAACTTCGCTATCATTGACTGATTATGGATGTATTTCTGTTACAAATGAAAGTTTGCAAATCATTTCATTTCTAGGACCCAAACAATTTTCCAATGTTATCTACGAGGATGAAAGTCCTCGAGACAGAAAACAAAAATATATTTATCATACCCTTAATATGTCTGAGATAGGAAGGATCTGGGGTAAGAGAAGGAATAAAAGTAAACCCTCTTCTTAAAAGAAAGGAATCTGTCTCCATTACACCCCCCTAAGAGACACCCCGCCGCACAGCTGCAGCAGAATCAGGGTACTGGGAAATGGGAAATCTTTTGCAGCTTAGGGTCATCTATTTACCATTCCCCCAAATCCCAATCCTGGCCTTTCTCCTGGACAACTGAATTGTATGTGCAACTTGCAGCAGCAGGAGGGGCAGGATAAGGGCCTCAAAATTGTTGAACTCTAGATTTTGAGGGTATTTTGAACTCCTCATAGAAAAATCTGCCAGTTACCTGGCCAATGAGGTTGCAGCACTGATATTTGCTAATTTTGTATTTTGTTGGATGGTAATATGTAATATGCATTATGATTCTGCAGCACATCTATCTTTTCTTATTTTTTTGTCCAATAGGTTTTCATCTGTGCAACATGTAGTTGCTAGATGAAAATAAAAGTGTGCTTCAAAAGAAGCAAAAGATTTAGCAAATGTCATTTTATATACCCCCAAATGTACCTTATTAGCTTTCATGTAAGTATCCTTGAAGGGAAATGTGGTGGATTTGCATCTGATGTAGGTCTTTTACAAACAAACAAACGAGCAGAGGCAGCAAAATAAGCATAAGTTCTCTGGTTGGATGGTTTTTATGGGTTCTTGTTGGGAGACTTGTGAAGTAACACCTCCTGGTTTCCTATTGCATTTGGCAAATATAAATAGGTATTTTGAAGGCCTGTTTGGTCTTCAAGGCCTGTCCAGGAGAGGTGGCTGGCATCTTCTCATTTTATCTGACCTGTGTGTAATTGCAAATAGGGTGACTCATTCTGATTACATTCTCTGGGTGACACATTAGACGTTGTTTGCCTATCTTCTCACCCTTGTAGACTGTGAACTCCATAATAAGATTGCTTCTAAATTGTTCACTCTGTACCCTAACCTGGTAGCAGTCAACAAAAACATCTTACACAGATAAATAAAGGAACATGAACCCAGTGGTTGTTTTATCATCCATCCATTCATCCATCCATCCATCCATTTTCTGGTGCTTTCTCAAGGTTTCTGCTATCATAAAGTGTCACCCTTTGGTTCCCTGTTTTGGAGAGTGATCATTTAAGTTCTCCACCACTGGGGGATTATCAGATACAAAAGGTAAAAATAAGCTGGAGATGAGTTTATAATCTAATTAAGTGCACAGGGACTGATAAACTTAAGAAAAGCAAAACAACAACAACAACAACAAAAACAACTTTACCATGTTGTTAATGTAGGTACCAAACCATTTTGAAACATCTTAGCAAACCTGAAAGGGAGCATCTAATCTTCCTCTCCCTGCTCTTTAGCTGTTATCCTCATTTGCTCCTCTTAAATGTATATAATTTGTGATAAGCTGGGAGCCACCTTACCTTTTCTGAGACAATTCTTAGAGAGAATGAAGCCTCTTTAGATGGCTTATCTGTATTTAAATCCCTAGAAAGATATTGTAGTTTGCCTTTTAGGTAAATATCAATAAATAAAGAGCTAAAAAGGAAGCAGAGTAACCATTGAAAAAATTTAAACATATACCCTGATCACTTTTGAAAAGGAGCACTGCTAATTTTAACTTATTTCAGACTTCTTTTTGAGAGTTCAATTAGCTGTGGGTTCATCTTTATTAAAATGCGTAGAAGCTAAAAACTGAATAAAATTTATTTTCAACCCAGAGGTATTTATAATCCAATGTCATTACTAAATGCTATTGTTCTTGATAAGCTGTTTGATGAGCTGAGGTCAGGTTCTATCACAGAGCTGGGTATGAATTATGGCAGAGGAAAAGAGTATAAACTGCTACTTAGGTATAAGGTCCAACCAGTACATAATTACCTCTGGGGAAGGGTTAGTTGTGGAGATTCTGATGGAAGTGGGGAATTTACATCATTTAAAATTTTAACATAATCTCCAAACTTCACTGTAAAACTATTGTACCCAATTGATCTTCATAGCTTTTGAAAAGAAAAATTATGGAATAACTAGATGCCCAGTGCACAACATTTGTGCACTGGGGATGGGAGAGGGTCCCTCAGCTTAGCCTGCACCCTCTCACAGTCTGGGACCCTTCGGGGGATATCAGCAGTCAGACATCTCTCTTGCAATCTGGGACCCCTTGCTCCTTACTGCCCACCTGTAGCGGAGGTGGGAGAGGCTCACACCACTGCCACTGCACTCGCTAGCCTTGAGTCTGGCTTCTGGCTGAGTGGTGTTCCCCTTGTGGGAGCACACTGACCACCAGGAGGCAGCTCCTATCTGCCCCCTAGTGGTCAGTACACATCATAGTGACTGGTCGGTCTGCTGTTCAGTCTGCATATTAGGGTTTTATTATATAGGATTTGAGTTTCCCCCTCTTTTCCTCTGACCTCTTCTGGTCCTTGAGCAGAGACATTCACTGTCAATCAGATATCCAAGAACATGGGAAAACAAGTAAGAATAGGAAGACTGGGTAATGTATTTAAATATTATTTATTATTCATGTATATTATAAAGCAGTGGGTGGTGGAAGAAATAGGATAATTTATAAAGTACAGGTATTGGTAATGGTAAGATTTCAGTTTTCATGGGCAGTGATTGTGAGAATAAGGACTTCTTCTGCTAGCTACAGTAAAGTGTCTGATACCAGTCTTGACTTCTTTTAATGAAGAACTATAAATTAGATAAAATGTGAAAAGTCAACTATTTTTAGGAATTGGCTGACAGACAATGCAAGACTTTGAGAGAAGGTAAGCAGTTGTGGTTGACCTTGCATTCACTTTGTTGTTGTTTGTTTGTTTGTTTGTTTGTTTTACCTAGGTTTGCATTCACAGAGAGTAAGGAGCTGGTGCTAAGCACTGGATGATGGTTTCAGTGAATTGAGGAGGCAGAGTTTGTGGCTTGAGGTTTTGAGGTTGGTAGACTTAGCCGCCTGGTGTACTGAAGAAAAGAGATATAATATGAGAGGGGACCTAGAAGTGCGCATGGAGATTCTTTGTAGGTCATTGTTTGAGGACCTGATGAGTATAAGCAGAGAAACACTCCTTCAGGCTTGTAGAGAGTGGCCACTGTGGGGCCAACAGCCAGACAAAGGTACTGGAGCTAGGACATGTTGGCATTTTAATCTTACCTGAGAGAAAGATGTCACTGAGCATCTGGGAATTCAGTTGAGATCCCAGAAGAGCCAGACCTTAAGTAGTGAGAACCTTGCTTACACTAGACTATAGCCATGTTTCTGAACTAAGGACAGAATCAAATAGATCTGCCCTAACATTGAAAGCATAAAGATCTCTTAATAGTACAATTGCCTGCCAGAATAAAACTCAGTACCCTTTAAGGAAGACAATAAGATATTGACTCCCTAAATGTATCACTCAGTGTCCAGTATATAATAAAAACTACTCGATATGTGTTATTAACACAACAACCACAAAAATCAATCAATGGAAACAAATCCTGAACTAAGGATTTTAATAGAGCAATGATTAATATGTTCACAGACATAATATGAATGAAAAGATGGAGATCTCATAGAAATAAATGTAAACTGTAAAAAAAGGTTCAAATAGATACTCTATAAATGCAAATAATTTATTGCATGAAAATTTTATTAGATTGCCATTATAGCAGATTAGATATTATAGATAGAGTATGTAAACTTGAAGACAGATTAATGGAAATTGTCTTATATGAAGAACAGAATAAGAAAATTAGGAAGAAATAAATAAAGCTTCAATGACCTAATATTTGTAGATTGAGTGCCTGAACAAATAGGAGAGAATGAAGCAGAAGAACTTAAAGACTCACTCAAATTTTCCTAAATATGGTAAAAACATCAACCCACAAATTTAATATGTTTAGCAAATCAAAGCAGAATAAATACAAAGAAAACCACATCTAGGCATGCCATAGCAAACTCATAAATTACAAAGAGAGAGGCTGTCAGAAGAAGGGGAAAAGCATAGATGTAGGACACAACAGTAAGGATCACTCTAGACTTCTAAACAAAACTATACAAGCTAGAAGACAATGGAATGACATGCAGCGAGAAATACAGAAAAATGTCAACCTGGATTTCTATATCCAGTGAATATAGAATTGCTTAAAAAAATGAACATTAAAAGACTAAGAGCTCATACCGGTTGATAACTTTATGATTCCAATAGATAAATGGGTAGTCGGGTTTCCAGCACTTTCCATCCTAAAGCCTTCATCTACATTCTTTCCTGCTCAGTGGGAGAACTCAGTAGCCCAGGGTCTCTTCTTGCTTGCTACCCAGCAGTCCTGCTTCTGAGCCCCATCAAGGACCTGACCTCGCAGTCCATTGCATTCCCCACTTGGAGCCTTCTGGCTCTTAAATGCAATCTTTAGTGATGTTTCTAAAACCTGTAGTTTCCTAGTGACACAGTTGTGTGCCATTTGTTATTTGTTATAAGTGTTTCATACTTACCATTTATTGGAAATGCAGTGGTTTCATTCCTAGAAAGAAAATGGAGTGTTCCCTTTCTCCGGAAAATTGAATGCTTGAAGTGTGTGTGTGTGTGTGTGTGTGTGTGTGTGTGTGTGTATGTGTGTGTGTAAGCTAGAGGGGAGTAATATAGGAAATGATAGCAGGGAGGTCTGCCCCAGCATTAGCACATTTCTAATCTTCTGGAAGCAGAAATATGAGAGTGATGACCTGAGGGAACTTATGACCAAGCGAGCATCTGTTCTGAGCCCCGTTTCAGTAAATCACATTGAGTAAGATTCTCACTGCTACTCCGATGTCCATTTATAGGGGGGAGACAGTTGTCAGCTGGAACCTAGGGGACTTTTGGGGAATACTCAGGTACATACCCAAGCACACTCCCCAAGGGCTGGGGAGAGGAAGGATTTCCACTTCAGGTTTTGAGCCCTGGGCAAATTTCTTTCCCTTTTCCATGGAGAAGGGGAAGGAGGTACATTTGAGAGAGGGATGCCCTGGCACCCAGCTTCACTCGGGTACTCATTGTTTAGGCTCATGATGGCAGATGAGTGTTCTGGCTGTGAAAGTAGGGAGTCCAGCTCTTGTCCCAGTTATATGGTTCTTTGAAGAGAGTCTGGGCAAAGTGTGGGGCTTGCCCACTAAAACAAAACAAGCAGTGACTTGCATAACAATGGAAACAATGCTGCTTTCCCACAAATCCAGTTCCAGAATGGGGGTCTCTGGGTAAACAGCGAGCTGCGGATCCTCAGATGTTTACAAGGACGCCATTCAAGGTAAAAGCAGGAGTTCAGAGGCCGCCTCTGCACCTGCTTGAATTTCAGATGAGAGAAAGCCAGCAGCCCCGCTAAGTTGCACTGCAAAAGCTTACACGGCTTCTTGAGAAAAGCAATTTATTTTAGATTATAGCACAGCGGCTATCATTTAAACTGCTAGGAATTGTAATTGAACTCAGAACCACCCTCTCAGGGAACACGGGGTGCAGGGATAAGTTTACCCAGGCTGTTCTAAATAACACGGATGGCAGGTCTTCAAGACAGATGGGCATGGTGGCCCAAACGTCTCATCACTAGTGTCTTTTGAAAATCTTCCAACAAGGAGCCCATTAAAAAAAATACATTCTGGGAAATGTACTTAGCTGGCTATTTGAATACGCACTTGCTGTCCATTTTGGGGATATTAATATGAAACGGCTAGGTGGCAGCAATCTAGAGGAAATGAGAGAGCTTACAATTAGCACGAGGGGACGTTTTGCTCAATTTCCATCTTTCTCTGGGTCACGAAGGAGCTCGCAGGGGGTTGTGTGCTGGGAGAATCCAGGGTAGAGAAGAGTCCCTCTTGATAAGGGATCATCTTTGATTTGTTAATGAAGGGGATGTGCTTACCTCCCAGCCCAGAATGTCATCCTGTCATTAAGTCCTAATGAAAGTGTAATTGTTCTGTTGGGGGAAATGACGAGCTTCATTTCCGCACCTGCACTTGCTCCCACTTTGTTATAAATAAATCCGGTTATGTGAAATCCACTCTGCCTCCGGAGTGGCCCAGACTCGGAGGACAGCGCTGCATCCAGGTTCAGCTTTATTTATTTTTTGTTTTTAGTGAAAGAGCTTGTCACACTGCCCTGCTCTTTTTATGACTTTCTTTTTTTTTTTTATTTGTTTTTATGAAAGCAATAACCTGCACATAGTTTACAAATCAAATAGTCTTGAAACACTTACTGTGAAAAGTAACAGTTCCCAACTCCATCTTCCCCCTCTAGTTTTACTCCATAAATGCAACTTCTGTAACCCATTCCTGGTGTGGTCTTCATATCTAGAGTTAATATTTCATCCATTTTGTATTTATCTACTGTTTTCTTCTATGAAGGAGTTAGCTTACTTTCACTCAAACTTTTCACGTTTCTTACCATAACATGACATTATTCTCAACTTCCATCGGTTTTGCCACTTTTAAATTATATTAAACCTCGCCTTATGGATCCATCAATCCAGGCAGTATCTCTTACCTCCTCGCCAGAGAAGAGATATGAGCTCTCAGACCCTTTTCTTTACTATTCTCCCTCTGCCCCTTTCATTCTCAGTCAGCTAGACCATTATTTTTGCTTTGACAAGTTTAATTTACATTTGCTGTGTTAACGAAAACAACCATTGAAACCTGTAAAGAATTTTAGTGAGTTTATTTGAGCCAAACTGTCAACATATGCCAGGAAGCAGAACCTCAATGGATTGATATAATGCTCCAAAGAATCTAGGGGTTACATTTCTATTTATACACTGAAATCAAAGGAGGGACATACGTGGGTTACATGAGATTCATTGGTGATGGAGTAAGGAGGCGGGGAGAAAGTAAAGTGGTGGGAAACCCCTGGGATTGGGTAAAAAGTAAAATGATGGACACATACTTAAGTGAGAGCAGGAACAATTAACATGATAAAGAAGGAATTTGAAGCATCTGTCCTGGTGCCCACCACCTTTGGTTGTGCCCCAAGGGCTCCAGAAAAAGGGAAGTTACAAGTTACCCAGACATCTCATAGATATGTTATCTTAGAGGCCTGAAGGCAAATGGGCTCAGTAAGGAAGATCTAAGTTGATCTTTGTTAGGTGAAATATCTGTCTAGGAAATGACTACCCATTATAACCTGTTTGTTTTCAAAGCTTCTTTTGTGGTTATTTTAGGTCTCTGAGTTTGCAAGACTGCCACACAGGCCTCCCCTGAGCTTGTCAGGTTAGCATGTGGCTCTTTTCCTTCACAGCTGTCACCACTGTGGTCTTTCTTTGTGATTTTTACAAAACTGAAAATAATGAAAATGATTTGCATAATTAGGACTTGACTAAGTTATTTAGTGCAGACCCAAGTGGTTTCTATGGTTACAGTGTCACAACTCCGGTGACACACAAAGGAGATTGTGCCTAGAGTCAGGGTCAAATAGATTCTCTCCTCTTATCATCTTGTCAAAAGTGATCCCATCTTTTAGTGTGTGTACTATATATTTCAAACTCTTTTGATAAAGTTATTCATTTATTTATGTTTAATTGGAATTCTGATGTCCTCTTGCTTTACCAGAGTGTGTACCTTCAAGTTTTTCAAGGCTCATAATTGTACTTTCTGTTCTTCGGTTCCTCCCTCTTTCTTATAGGTCTCCATTTCCCTCACAGTTGGACAGGTTGTTCTCTAGAGGATGATGGGAGTAACCTGAGGTCCCCATTGCTCTCCGAGTTAGGTTCACAGTCTGCTGGGTCTATTGGGCTTTATCTTCTTAACTTGCTTTCAAATTTTGCTACTAACTTTCCAAGAATCCTTGCAAGTTTGTAATTTTTCATTTTGTCTTCAAACATGATTGATCATTTGGGAATAGACTTTTGCATTGGAAATCATTTTCACTACTGTCTTTTAGCTTCCAACACTTCTGTTGATCAATCTGATGTTACTTTGGTCCTTACTTTTTTATAGGTTATCCTCCCAAATTTTGCGTTTTTGTGTGTGTTTTGTGATTTTATTTTATTTATTTTTTTAGTATGCTTTTAGAAATTTCTCTTTTACCTTGGTTTTCTAACACCTCACAGTTAATTCTTCTTGGAACTGGGTAGATTCCTGTCTTAAAGATTCACACTTCCCTTATATCTGGGAAGTTTACTAGTGTGCTTTCTTTGATAATTTCCTCCACTCAGTTTCTGATTTTTCATTCTGGAAATCCAATTAGTCCTCCTGGGCCACTCATCTACCTACCTTATTTTTCTCACATAGAGTGTTTTTAGGGGTTAGTCTAGGAAATTTCTCTAACTTTGCCATCAAACTTTCTATTGAATTTTCTCTTGAAACAATCATATAATTCCCAAGAGATCTTTCTTGTTATTTGATCGTTCGAATATAATTCTGGTTTTGTTTTGCCGTTACCTAATCTTCTCAAATCACTCTGGAAGACGTTAAATAAATTTCCTTTCAAAGTTTGTATCTTTTCCCTACATTGTCTTATTTCCTTGGTGTCATATTTTCTATTATTTTGCTTATTCACTTTTTTTTTCTTGTGGTAGGCATTCTTTCCAAGTCATCTGTGATTTGTGTGAACGAATGAGGCAAAAGAAGGGCTGTTTGTGAGCCCTTCAACAGTGCATGGTCTTGTAAGTGGCCTGTTGAAGGATGGAAGTATTGACTGTGTGCATCATGTTGGGGGGAATTTCAGTTTGCCAGAGTGAGATTTCAGTCCCCATGATAATTGCCCTGCTTATCCTCCAGACACATTTTTTTAAATTTTATTTCCTTGAACCCAGTGCTAGGCCAGTCCGTGTGGAGAGCCAGGAGGGAGGGCAGCTTATGTTACACGTACTGACCTGCAATAATGCTCACCCACCTCTCTCATACTTTGTTCCACTTGCCAGCTCTGAGCCTGGGTCTTCCTGGGCTCCTTTCAGACAAGTCTGTTCTCCTTTGCTGAAATCCCCTTTTAGGTGGTGGCTTTCTTTGCTGTGGTTCTAAGTTAACAGACTTCTACTGAAATCACTCATCTTCTAACAACTTCTTCCCTTTCTCTTTGTGCTCATGGGTTTACACCTTTGTACTCATTTGCTATCATTTTAGAAAGTACTGTGGGTTTGAAGGGAGGTAATGTTTGCTTGGTCCACCCATGTGAGCCAGAACTCATACTTTATAAAAAGAGAGTTTGTGTTTTTCATATGCCACGTGCTAGAGAAATACATTGTAGCTCTTTATTTTATTTTCAACAATTTCATACTTAGAATCAGCTATAAGGGAAAGTTACGCCAACATGTCATTAACTAGGTGGAGCCAACACAACACATCCGCAAAAACATGTGTTCTGCCATTTTATCTACATTTCTTGACTAGTCATGCCAGGAGTTTTTGTTTTCTTAGGCTTTAATGAATTTGGCAAGGTTATTATCTTGTTGAAAATTTCCCTTTTTACTTAATTTACAGAATCAAACATTATTAGTCTTGGATCAAATGTTTCCCTTCTTTCTCAGTAGATAAATGGGCCAACACCTCAAGACTTCTCCTAAGCCCTAGAACATATACTATTCCATGTCAGAGAAATTCAAGTTAACATTGGTTTCTAAGTTAGCTATAAAATTAACAAATATTTAAAATATGGTAATTAAATTTTTTTTAAAAATATGGTAATTACTGAAATGTACTCTAAAATGGACATTTTAATGCACTTTTGGTAGGAATAACAAAATTTGGTACCAACTTTCAGTTATTTTAAAATGTTTATAATATTTAACTTAATGCTTCACCATTTTATAAATTGAAGTTAAGAGGCCCTGGCCAGTTGGTTCAGTTGGTGAAGTGTCATCCAGATACAAGGGGCACACACAAGAATCAACCAATTAATGCATAAATTAGAGAAACAACAAATTGTTATTTCTCTCCCTCCCTTTTTCTCTCTAAAATCAATCAGTCAATTAAGAGGAAATTGAGCCTTGGATGGTGTTGCTCAATGGTCAGAGTGTTGGCCTGCACACTGGAGAGTCTCAGGTTTGATTCCTGTTCTAGGGCATGTACCTGGATGGCAGATTTGATCGTGATCTTCTCCCCCTGATTGGGGTGTGCGCAGGAGGCAACCAATCAATGTGTCTCTCCCACATCAGTGTTCTTTCTCGCTCTCTCTTCCTCTCTCTTTCTCCATCGGTCTCTTCCCTTCTCTCCCCTCTGTCTTCCACTCTAAAAAATCAGTGGAAAAAAATATCCTCACTCCTTGGGTGTGGATTAAAAAAAGAAGAAGAAATTGAAATTAAGAAGATAATCAGAAATTAATATCATAGTTTATTTCTCAAAATGTTCATTAGATCATTATATATAATAGAAAAACCTAAATGATGTGCATAAAGAAAAAAGTTAAAAATGTTAAAATAACTGAAAGTTGGTACCAATTATGTACTATGGGATATGGTATGGTTCATATATTAAAATGATGTTATAAATAGTTTTTAATTAATTGTTAAACTATATTGGTGTATTGGAGGTGAAAAGAAAATCTAGAAATACTATTGTATCAAGACCTCTACCATTCAAAAAGGAAGAAGGCTAGAAGGAACTGTTCTAAAAGTGTAACTGTGGTTGCCTTGTGTTTGTTGGGTTGTATGAGATGTTTTCTTTTTCTGCTTATTAATAAGTGCTGTGTTTTCCAGGTATTTTGTAGTGAATACACTTGGTTTTGAAAGAAAAACACTTTAAATGATGTGCTTCTGGAAGTAAACCTTTTGGATGTGTCACCAAATAACCCACATGGCTCTTTCCCCTGAACTTTTTACCTCTTCTGGCACAGAACTGAGTAGATATGTTGGTGTATGCAGTGTTTTCCACCATGGAACATATCTTTCAGATGCATCCAGAAAGCTAACTGGTGTGTCATGTGAGATTGTCTGCCCTTTGCTCTGTGTTTACATCTCACAGCTGATTCCAAACTCTGATTTTTGTCAGCATCAGCTACAGAAATGTTCAGATTCTCTAGAAAGAGGAAACTACAGCAGCACCTGTGACTCGAGTGGAATGAGAGACACAGTGACAAATATGGGCTGGGAGTTGGACCCTGGCCGGTCACTGGGTGAAGGTCTCAGTTTTCTCTGGAGGAAACTGAGGTCATTGACCTGGATGGTCTCATTTCTCTCCAGTTTGCTCAGAGTCTGCAAACATCTCCCTGGCAGAGAACAGGTGAAACTAAGATACAGAAATGACTCAGCGAGAAGCAGGTGCTCCCATAGTACATTTCTTTGGCAATCTCTGTGCTTTGTGAAGCAGCAGTTTGCATTCCCATTTGAAGACAAGAACACAGAGGCGCTGCCAGGCCCCGTGTGGAAGGCCCCGTTTCCAAAGTTCAGGCTGTATTTTGAGGGTGAAAGGCACGTTATCTGCTTGCAGAAGTACAGGGTGGACTGAGCTTTTTGATCCACAGACCACAAAGGTAGGTGGACACGTGATTGACCGCAAGCACTTGTTTTTCCTCCTCACTCAGATGTGCCAGGCAGTGGGGTTCTATGTAGAAACAAAGGCCATTTCGGGTCAGGCCCTGGAGCTCACGCTGGGGATGCCCCCTGGGCCTGGAGGCCTCTGCCCTTTCCAGTCATTGCTGCTCCCCATCCTCCTGCCCTCCTTTCAGAAGGGGCCAAAATACCAAGCGCTGTTTCTTTTTCACCTTGTAAAAGGAATACACCCCATTTAATAAGATTAAAATTCAAAATCCAACAATCACAGAAAAAGTATTTTAAAAAGTAAATATCACTTATCATACCACACAGCAATAACCTTGGGTAACATGTAATGCAATTTTCTCCAGAATCTGTTCTGTGCATGTGTGTATATACACACACACACACACACACACACACACACACAATCTATACATCCCAAAATACTGCTGTGTATTTTTATCTTGTTATTTGCTCTGGCTAAAGAATTTACATAATCACCTACACTTGTAGCATAGTGTTACACTGTGTGTGTGAAGTATGGTTTACTTCAATCATCCATGTTGATGGACTTTTAGTTTGCTTTCAACTTTGGCTCTTGAAAGGAGAGCTTCAGTGAAGAACCATTGTACAAAGATATACATACAAGGTTCTCAAGCGGAATTTTATGAAAATGAAATTTCAGTGTCAAAAGTGTTTATGTGTGTATGTCTTTGTGTGGGTGTGTATGATACACACATTTGCATGTACAGTGCTAACCTGTCCTTCAGAAAGGCTGGCCACTGTGGACCTCTACCCCATCGCCACAGCTTTCTTCCTCCACACTCCCTCTCGGCATGTTCCTTATTTATTTGTTTTGCTTTAGGATTCTACCCTTCCCCAAACACTGGCTCCTGGCTACTCCCCTTTTGATCTGGTGTACTAGGCCAGGGTGATAAAATACCATGCACAATTATTCTTAATCCTACACAATTGATTTCCCTGGCTTTGAAACTGGCATCATGAGTTGTTAATCTTGTTAGAAAAATACAAGTTTAATTTATGATTCCCTTACCCAGGTAATTGGGCGCTAATTTGAAATCCTGAGCCAATTGGCTTGCACTATATTGCATTATAACATCACAGAAGTTCAGTGAGTCAAGGTGATGTATGAATGTGAGTCTACAATCATGCAATAAGTTATTTTCAGTTCTTTGACAAATGATACCTAGATTGACATCAGAATGTTGTGGTTCCCTCTGCCTGCTCCTATTCTGCCTCTCTCTCTCCTCTTTCCCGTCTCTTTACTTTTCATTCCTAACCTTGCAAAACTTAGGTATGACTCATTTCAGAAATACAAACCCTTTATATTAGTTATGATGAAGGAGATTTCATGTCTCCTCCCTCCTCACAAACTCTGACTAACATTTCATTTCAACCTGCAGCATATTTCTGGTGGGTCATGACTGGTGCAGTGCTTCTTATTGCTGTGAAGCCGCCAGTTATGTAAATTGCTTTCTTGCAGCCTGACATTTCTCCAGGAGAGCCTTCGGAGGACTCATACTGACTGCCTTTTCCGTGAGGTCCTACCATAGGCACTTTAAAAAAAAATATTTTTATTTTTAGAGAGAGGGGGAGAGAGATAGAAACATTAATGAGAGAGAAACACATCTACATCTATCCACTGCCTCCTGCACATGCCCTGCTGGTGAGCGAGCCATAGGCATTTTTAATTAGGCCCATTTTCCTCATTTCCACCCTCCTTTGCCATACTTTTCCCCACTGTATTTATTTTTAGCTGGTTGTATTTTATGTATTTCTACAAAATATATCAAATTATTTTTGGAACAAGGCTTGGATATAAATTAATAACACATACTTACTGGAGTCAGTTTCTGGAAACTTGAATTACCCAGCAATCAAAGGCAGTTAATTAGAACCTGTATCTCAAACATTTCCTTCCTTTGGGAAGCCTTTGCTATTTTGAGTAAAGGGCTGTCCTATGTGAGGCTCTGAGCATTTGCCAGGAAGGTTAAGGGGCAGAAGGAGAGGGAGAAGGGGAAGGTGGGTTGTGGAAAGAGCCCTGGACGGAGGGGCTGGACGGCTGGAGTCCAGTCTCATTCTTTCTGGGCCTTGGAAGGGTCACCTCACACCTCCAAATCTCACTTCTCTCATTTGCACCCTGTGCTCCTCGGTGCTTCGGCCCTTCTGCATAAGGAGTTTCTATCCGAAGGCTCTAACTTTGGACATTATTCCAGCCTCTGGCCCTCTATCACTTTGTTGGTGCTGCCGTAATCCCCATCCCTTCTAAAACAAGCGGCATTCCCTGCTGTGGAACGTTAAAAATCACTCATGAATGGACGGTTACTCAGAAAGCAATGTTTCTGCCTCATTCTGCAGAAATTAAGACGGAGGGCACTTGCTTGCCTTTGCACAGGGGAAGTTTCCCGGGTGTTCATTGCTGAAGGGTATTTCTATGGGGGAGCATGCGGGGTTATCAGAGAAAGTGGTGAGGTGGCAGAGGGACTGCTGGGAAAATCAGCGTCGCCAGAGCGCCGGCTGCCTCTAGGCCACTTGGTGAGCACCTGCCTTTCTGGGCTATTTTAAAAGAACACCGGAGCCTCAGAATTGAAGGATGATAACATTGCCGGCTTTGCTATGTATGCAGTGGCTTCCTTGGGGAATGCACATTTCTCTCTTCTTTTCTTTTCCTGATAAGTTGTTTGGAGTAATGCAGATGGAAGGTGTTTTGATTTGAATTAAGGCCAAGTGAACAGTGTGAAATTATCGATTATTTTATATGCTTTTTCCTCACCTTTGCCCTTACAGCTTTAATCACTCTGAGTAATTACATCATTTCACTCCCCCCCCTCTACACACACCTTCTAAGATCATTGGTGAGGTTCTTTTCCTTTAAAAAAGCTGATTTTTTTTTTTCTGATTTCATCTTTTCTAACTCCATCTAGGTTAAAGAAAATTTTCCTCAAAAAATATAATCAGTCCTATTTTATAAAATTCTGTTATAGAATTTTTAAAATGTACCCCTTGGCTGATTAATCCAGTCATTGTAGATCCTTGAGCATAATAGTGAGCATAATAGATGAAAAAAAATTTATATGGAACTGAATCTGCAAGTGTCTTATCTTTTATTATGAATAGATATCTACTGTTTTACTTTTTGACAGCCCATGATAAAAGATGATGATTATACAGCTGACTTAAATAATAGTGAATTATTTTTTTTAAATGGAGGCAATTTGCAGACTTCTCTCTGATGGATGTGGACAGAACTAACTAGACTTAATACCGCTTTTCGCACTTTGTTATTAAAAAGTATATAAAATACACATATCTGATTTTTACATTCTTTGCCCTATCTTCTTTCTTAACTTAGATTATAAACATTGGAAGTTATCTGTTTATTTAATTGCAAATACTTGTAGGTAGCTTTCTTAAAATACAAGTCTGAGCCAATTGTAAAAAGCATACTTTGAAACCATTCCATTAAAAACAATGATACGGATTGGTAAAGCTTTTTCCGACCATCTGGACTGTTGCAAAAGGTGAACAATCTAGGGCACTCTCAGAAATCTTGCCAATAGCTAGTAATTTAAGAGTAATTCGGTGTGCAAGGAATAAGTGGAAAGGCTATTTGAAGTCTGCAGTTTTTCAAGCAGGTTTAATTTTTTCTAGTCTGGGAACATGAATAGGAAAACTCTCAAGGTAAGCTTTGGTTGTAAAGTCTAGTGCTGACCACCACCCGCTCAGCAGTGATCAGGGAGAGCCAGAGATTATTGTCGGGTTAGGGAGGGCTAGACCAGTGATCGGCAAACTCATTAGTCAACTGAGCCAAATATCAACAGTTGATTGAAATTTCTTTTGAGAGCCAGATTTTTTACACTTAAACTTCTTCTAATGCCACACCTTCAAAATAGACTCACCCAGGCCGTGGTATTTTGTGGAAGAGCCACACTCAAGGGGCCAAAGAATTGCATGTGGCTCATGAGCCACTCTTTGCCGACCACGGGCATAGGAGATCTGGGAGGTGAGGCAAAGATAGGCTGGCCATCTGCACATGTGGTAGGATGTGTGTGCAGCAGTGGAAATGGCCTGTGCTCCCAGTCTGTCAGGGCATGAGATGTGTGAGTATTTCCTTGGGACCAGATCTGGACTCTGTAGAGGAGGGAGCCAATGAAAGGTTGTTTTAAATCTCACCCAGCATGCTAACTGAAAGGGTCATGGGAAGCAACCCATGAGACCCTAGGCAGAGATCTAGATTGCTTGGAACTCCGGAAGGGGCTCACAAAGAACAAACCAGAAAAAAATTCAGGCCCGGTGAACTGAGAGGAGTTCTGAGAGGCCAGCAGGGAACTTCTTCAGAGTCCATGAAAACCCCCGAGAGAGTTCATCTCAGCTCTGACTTTCTGCCAGACTCCTAGATACACACCCGTACACGTGGCTTCTAAATACATAAGTGTACAGTACTGTTCAGAGAGGACAGGCCCAACTTATGACACAGCAGCATAAAGAAGAGCTCTCCTGTCTCTCAGCTTCTTCAGCTGGGAGAGTCAAGCATTAGCTAGTAAAGTGAGGGGCAGCAGAGGGGTGTGGAGGAGAAGGGCAAACCACCGCAGCTATCAGCCTGTCCCAGGTTTCCAGTCTGAAGAAGGGCCAGGTGCAAAGGCGAGAGTCAATGTAAAGGCAAAGACAAACGTTTGATTGGCTGTTATTCAATATTAGTAGCCCTGCACATCAATCTCTGTGCCAGTAGCTTGCCAGTAGCTCACTGCCTCTCTCCAGTAGCTCTCTGCCCGCTGCCCACCCTCCTGTAGCTCCCCCCACCATAGCTTGTTTGCCTATCCCCTCCTGTAGCTCTCCACTGCCTGCTTGTAGTTGGATACCCCACTCTCCTAAAGATCTGTGATCCGGTACTTAAGTGATCAGTCTTTACACCTCTTGGCCTAATGGATAATTAGCATATTCCTCTCTTATTATATAGGATGTTTATTTTACTCACACTATTTTCTCTCATGTTAGGTTTAATGTAACCAGAAAACAAAACCATTTACTGGGGGTGAGGGCAGATACCGATGAAGAAAGAGGGAGGGATACAGTGGGGCTGTCAGAGGGCAAGAATGCTGACGTCTCTTTCTCAGTCTTGCAGGATGCATGCACTTTAGAACATTGTTCCTCCAGGATAGCATTTCCTAAAATGGGATCAATAGGATTGGAAGAACAATTATTTTAAATAAAACTGGTTCTTGGAAATATATATAAAGTATATAAAACTGGTTTTGGAAATATATGTCCATTTATCAAGCCATATTTACTCAGGACTTCTCAAGCTCTTGAGTATAATTACAAATTTCCACAGTGCATGTATAGCACGTGGCATTGTCCAGATGTGTTTGACCACAGAGCAATATTTAGGTGAGGGCCGTTCAGAAGCATACCTTTCACAGCTCTGTTGGGCTCATGAATACAGAGAGACAGAATATGGATTCTAAGTCTTAAGATAGCAAATAATCAGAAAGGATTATTTACAGAGAAAAGGAAATGCATTCAGCCAGTCGTTTGGAGGATGTACTGAAGATACTATTACCATTGATGTGTAATGAATGAAGATGCCAAAGGATTGAGGTTGTCCCTGTGGATTTTGTGGCTGAGGAAAACATAGGGATTTCTAAAAATCTGACTGCGGGGTACTAGAGTATATGCCTAGCACATACATGGATAGAGGAAAGCAAGTGGCTTGGTGTTATTTACACATTTTTTTTGCATTTGTGTGGTCCTATATCTAGGATTTAGCTCAGTACAGTTGGGGTGATTTTGCCAAGTGTTTGCCACTTCAGCATTTATTTAATAAATAATTAATATTGTCTGGTGCATTTTATCTTGGATGACTTGGAAACACTTACTGTGTGAACTCCAAATCTGTTCTTGCATGAAAATGGTTCAAATACAACTAGAATTTTGGGTGAGTTTTAATTTATTTTAAAAAGTGACTGTTCAGGCCCTAACTGGTTTTGCTCAGTAGATAAAGTTTTGACCTGCTAACTGAAGGGTCCTGGGTTTGATTCCAGTCAAAGGCACATGCCTGGGTTGTAGGCTCGATCCCCAGTAGGGGTCGTGCATAAGACAGCCAATCAATAATTCTGTGTGATTATATATATATATATATATATATATATATATATATAATCATGTGGTTAATTCTTTTTTTTTCTTTCTGGAGTGCCTATAAGTAATTTCTTAGATCAGCAGTTATACAAAGTATGGACTGTGGAATTGAATTGGATATATATGAATCTTAAGCATAATTTGTACTTGTTTTTAAAACTCTCACTAAATATTATTTTCTTAAATGGAATATAAGGAAAAGGGTGGGAGAACTATTAGATAATTGAGAGTTCTCAGTAATTTAAACCTCAGGGGAAAAATAGTAAAATTGTATTATATATTTAAACAAACAAACGCAGACAATCCCTTGAATGAAAAACAACATTTGGTTGCAGTGAAGACTCTCTCCCTCAACAAAAATTGGGCACTTCCTCTGAGCCAGTTAGGACAGGAGGCCCTGGAAATGCACTGGTGCATGAAGACACACATGGTTCTCGTCACATGAGCTGACCCTGCAGCAGGGAGACAGACACTATCCGATGGACACACCAACATGCGGGAAGGTGCTTCCATGAAGGGAGGCTCCAGGTGCTACAGAAGGGTGCCTTAGGGCCTTGACCTCATTGGAGAAGCTGGAACAGCTTCCCTTGGCAAGTGAGCGCTGAGCTGAGGTGGGAGCAGGAGTTAACATGAGTAGGAGGGAGAAGGAAAGCACGTTAAGGGCATAGGAAGCAGCACATGCAAAGCCCAAGGTGGGAAGAAGCAGAGTTAGCATCACCAGCCAAGACCAGGCCTCATGCCGCTAAAGAGTGGTGGAAGATGCCCCGGGAAGGCAGGCAAAGGCCAGTCCTGGAGGGCTGATGGGTCAGGAGAAGGCTTCCCCCTCAGCCTCACAGAGCTGTTGTGGGGTCAAAACCTGTGTTCAAAATAAGACCGCCGGAGGCTGATGATGAATTTAAAAAGCAGACAAAGATTTATTGAAATAAAAAAGTAAAGAAAAAAACAAAACAAAAAAACTGGCCAGGACAGCCGCAAGGGCACTACAAGCAGGTAGGCTCTATAGGACTGCACTGTTCTAGGGGTAGGCAAGTCTTTTTAAAGGCTCAAACCACAGGAATTTTCCTTCGTTTGAATTTTAAAGGCTAAAGACTACATTCTAAAGACAGGGGACAGCCCGCAGGGTTTGTTCCCAATCACATTCTGCCAGACATTGGAATATGTCCCTACCTTGTGATAGCCCAAACACAAAACAAAAGTTGAGGATAGCCCATCTACACAATAAAAGCAGTCCCTAAAGGTTATCTAAATTTCTATCCCTAAAGCTACTGAGTCAATGGGTATCAATTTCCTGGTTCTGGTCTCAGGCCCGGGGCAATTGCTTTAGCCTCCAGGTTTCCACCTGGAAGCTGAGGCAAGCACCCTGTGTTTTAATCAGACTTAGCAGAGTTAGAATTCAAACAGCAGGCTTTATCAAAATATGACTTCTACCATATTTCAGAGCGATGCTTTCCTTGAAGTTGTGTTTCTACCTTTGGTGACTTTGCTCTGAATTCTCTTTACCAGGATGCTGGTTAAAGCCCCATGGAAAATGGAATGCATTTCTCTGTTCTCTGTTTTTCTGTCCATTTCATTTGGAAATGTTTACTGAGGAAGAAAAATGTGTGTGTGTGTGTGTGTGTGTGTGTGTTGGGGAACAGTATTCAGGCGCTCACTGTTCTCATGCTTCCTGTTAAATGCTTAGAAATAGCCAATCCCATTTTAACTAAGGATCTGAAGCCATTGGTCCAGCTGAATTAGAGATTTTTACCAAGTGGGCATCAGTTTTCTTTACAGATTTGCAAACCTTCTGTATTCCTATGGGATGTGAATTTTCCCGGGGGTGGGATGGTGGGGAGGGAGCGTGCTGGTTGTTTTCCACCCCCTACCTCTCTAGTCTATTGTTAGTTGACTTAGGAGACTATGTACTGCACCATCTGGGCTCCTGAGACTGTGGCTTCCAGTTTGGTTTGGTCAATGGAGATCCTGGGAAGAGCTCAGGGGATGGGAGGAGAGAGAGGTAGGATGGTATTTACTCTCTCTGCAGCTGCTCTTTCTCATCCCATTTCTTGGAAGATCTGTGTCACTCCAGGACTCCAGCTCCTAGTAGAACCCCACCCCCACCCCCAACCCTTATCTTATCAGCCTCTGGTAGAGCATTCCCTGCCTTGGCTCTTTTAGGCCTGGGGTAGTCAAAGCGACCTCCTGCTGGTAGTTCCCAGTGTAGGGTTACAGCATCCTTAACTTGTAACCCTTCCTGTGTCTTTTGAAAGTAGTTCCTTCATTTAATTCTCTTCAAAGTTGCAGATGAATGTGACTGCTTCCTGCTGGGATTCCAGCTGATACCTTCAGACTCTGTTGCCTCCTGCCTGTTTTATTCCCCCTTGCAATACCTGGGTAGTCTTCAGATTGAGGTAACTGGAGACAGAAGAATGATGGTGAAATCCCTTGGATAATATAAGCTCACTCTCCTCACCTTGGGCTCAAAATAGATTAGTTTCTGGAGGAAGGAAGGGCACTCTTTGTCATCGTATATCTGCTGGGCTGTCATTCAGCACCTAATTGGACTCTTAAATTTCATTCTATTCCTGCTTGTCATGTTTCTGGGCTCCTGAGAAATTTCTTGCCACTTGTGTTCTGAAGCAGGACATTTTGATGCTGTGAATATTTTGATCTTCAGAATGTAAAAAATAGGATTTTGGAAGTTGGCACAATTAACCTTTTCATACCCTCTCTGGACCTCACCTTAAAATGTAATTCTTTTATAAAAAATGAAAATATTCTTATATATAAAAAGTTAAGGGAATAATATAATAGAGCCTCTCATCCAACTTTCATGATGATCAACACCCTGTCCTCTTGCATACATGCTTTTTCCCCCCTGTAATACTTTATAATGAAACCTATTCATTATATTATTTCACTTATAAATACTTTGTTTCTTTAGCAGATAGAACTTTAAAAGTAATTAAAGTACACACACAATGAAATGATCAATGATGCTTTAATATCTAATAAATAGTCCATGTTCAATTTCCTCCATTCCCTCAATGATTCTTTTCAGTTGCATTTTTCAAATGAAAGCCAAATAATGTTCACATATTGCATCTGGTTGTTATGTCTCTTACATTTCTTTTAATTTCTATTAGACCTTCACTTTTAATTGTTTTACTGAACTGTAGCAAAAATACAGCAGAAGATCACAAATTTATTTATTTTTAAAATATATTTTATTGATATTTTACAGAGAGGAAGGGAGAGAAATAGAGAGCTAGAAACGTCGATGAGAGAGAAACATCGACCAGCTGCCTCTTGCACACCCCCTACTGGGGATGTGCCCGCAACCAATGTACATGCCCTTGACCGGAATCGAACCCGGGACCTTTCAGTCCACAGACCGACACTCTACCACTGAGCCAAACCAGTTTCGGCAGAAGATCACAAATTTAAAGTGATCAGTGAATGCTTACAAAATGAACTGCCCATGTAACTAATTAGATAAAGATACAGAACATCAGTGGGACCCCGGGCATTTCCAGTCATGACATGTGTCCCTGCCCACCAGCGCTGCTACTATTTACTATCATAGATGGGTTTTTCATTTTATATAAAGGGAATCATACAGCATGTCTGATTGCTTTTGTGGAAATTGAACTGTATTTTTTTTTTTAAAAATCAACTTATTTGTATGTGATAAATGGGGCCCATTTAAAGTATATGCGTCCATTAACAAACCACCAAGATTCAGAATATTCCTCTAGTCCTGAAAGTTTCCTTTGTAGTCCTAAAACCATTCCCTCCCACCAGTTCCAGCTTCCAGACAACATTGATTTGCTTTCTGTCACTAGAGAGTAGTTAGCATTTCTAGCATTTGCAATAAATTGCGTCTTACAGTCTTTTGTGTCTGGCTTCCTTCCGCGAGCATAATGACTTGGAGATTCATCTATGTGGTTGCTCATATTAGTAGTTTGCCCCCTTTTATTGCCGAGTAGACCTCTATTATATGGGCATTTTACATTCTGGTATTCATTCATTGTTGGCTTCCAGGTTTGGATTATTATGAACAAAGTCACTGTGGACAGGTTTTCATGTGCACATGTTTTCATTTCTCTTAGATAAATAAATACCCCGGAATGATATGTCTGAGTCGTGTATTATGTGTCTGTGTACATTTTAAAAGAAACTGTCTAATGAAGTGGCAGTGCCATTTTATATTCACACAATTAATATATGAGCATACCAGTTGCTTTTTGTCCTTGCAATCCTTGGGAAGATTACTTTTTAAAATTTTAATGGCTCTAATGAGTGTGTGCTGGTATTTCACTGAAGTTCTTTTTCCATTAATTTTTTTTCTTTTTAGTCGATTTATTTTAAGAGAGAAAAACAAACAAACAAACAAACAAACAAACAAACATCTGAAAGGTTATCTCCCCCTCCCAAACTGGTGGGTGGAGTTTGACACATGACCCCTTAAGGCTCTCCCCCCCTCCCAAACTGGTGGGTGGAGCTAACAACATGACTGGCACCTGCCATGGGGACATCTCCAAGACAGTGAACCACCAACTAACACGGGCCAGGATGCCCTTGGGACCCATCCCTTCTTCTTCCACCCTGGGCCCAACCCCCTCCCTTTCCGTCCTTTAAAAGGGACTCCAGGCAAGACACGTGCACTCTTTGGAGGGGCACCTCCATTAGCCTGGTTGGGGTCTGATTTCCTGTCCCCTCTCCCCCCAATTCTGATCTCTCTACCTCGGTGATGGGTCCTGCCCATTACCGGGGAATAAACTCTCTTTAAAACTCCCTGTTGTTCTGTTTCCTGTTTCCTTTCAAACCTAACAACATCCATGTGAGAGAGCTATATTGATCCATTGCCTCCTGTAAACTGGGGTCGAACCCAAAAACTGGCTATGTGCCCTGACTGGGAATTGAATCTGCAACTTGTGCTGCACGAGTGATGCTCCAACCAACTGAGCCACTGAAGTTTCCCTTTGTATTTCCTGCTGACACCTTTTCATGTACTTGTTTGCTGTCTGCATATTTATTCTGTGAAATGTTTTTTAGATCTTTGGCTTTTTTTCTTTCTTGTTGAATTATAGTTCTTTAAGTACTCTCAACATGAGTACTTTGTCAGGTGTGTGTGCTGTAGATATTTTCTTCTGTTGCACGACAGTGACTTTTAAGAAGTTTTGAATGTTGTTTTATTATGTGTTTTGTTCCTTTCTAAAAATTCTTGGTTTACTCCAAGGTAGCAAAGATTTTTGTCTTGTGATTATTTTTTTAGACTTTTGCTCTGTGATACATTGTGAGGTCATATTTGCATATGGTCAGTGTTCTTCCCCCAATCCCAAGTGGATGTCTAGTTGTTCTAGCATTATTTATCAAAATGTCTCAGTTCCCTCATTGAATTGCCTTGGCATCTTTGTCAAAAATCTATTGGGTATTTACATGTGGGTCTACTTCTGCGCTCCCCATCTGTTTCCTTGATTCTGTCATCTATCCTTTCACTAAAACACACTGTTTTGATTGGTGTGTCTTTCTAATCTGTCTTAAAATCAAGCAGTGCGAGCTCTGCAGCTCTGCTTCTTTATTAGAATTGCCCTGGCTGCTTTAGTTCATTTGTATTTTCTACAAATTTTAGAATCAGTTTGTCAATTTCTACACTAAATCCTGCTGCAATGTTGATTGGGATTGCATTAAATCTTTAGATTCATTTTTGTGTGAGAACTGCCATTTTAATAATATTGAATCTTCCAATGAATGAATATACTATGTCTTCTCATATATTTAATTATCCTTTATTTTTATTGTTATCCACTATTTTGTTGCATTCAGTACAAAGGTCTTGCATGTATTTCATGTTTTGGGATGGCATAGTAAATAGAATTGTACTTTCAGTTTATTCTTTAATTGTTTATTGCTGCTTTAGAAATAGTATTGATTTTTTTATATTGTCCTTGTATCTTTTGACTCGCTAAATTCATTTATTAGTACTGGCAGCCTTTTTGTAGATTTGTAAGCTTGTCTACACACATGGTATGTCATTTGTAAATGAAGACAGTTTTACTTCTTTCTTTCTTATTTTTATTTATGTTTCATCTCTGATGTTTGTTTTGTTAATCCAATCTGGCAGTCCCTCTTTATGTACTCATTTTAGATGCAAGAGACCTATAATACATTCATTTGCCATCTCCACTACTCTACCACTGTTACTTTTGCCATGTAATTCAGCCCATTCCAAGACATTTTTATTACTTGAAACAATCAATATTTATTGAGATTCTACCCACATATTTATCCCCAATCTGGTGCTCTTTAGAAAATGTTTTGTACTAAAATACACATAATATAAATTTAATATCTTTCTTTTTAAAATAAAATATTTAATGTCTTACAGTTTACATACAATATTATATAGTTTCAGGTATACAACATAGAGACTAGACATTTACATAAGTTAGAAGGGATCACCTGATAAGCATGCAAGAAGGGGTCTTCCTTCCCCTGGCTGCCAGCACTGCTATGGTTCTGGCCCAGAGCCTCCTTTCCACCTTCATACACTGCCCAGAGGCCCAGGGCAGCTGGAGCCATGCAAAATGCCTGCATTGTCGCTGTGGCAATGATTCAAGCATCCCGCCCGCAGCACTCAGTGCCTGTGTATGCAAATTAACCGTCATCTTTGTTGGGTTAATTTACATATTCACTCCCGATTGGCTGGTGGGCATCAGGAAGGTATGGTCAATTTTCATATTTCTCCTTTATTAGTGTAGACTAGAGGCCTGATGCACAAAGATTCATGCAAGAATAGGCCTTTCTTCCCCTGGCTGCCAGCACCACCTTCGCTCTGGCCAGAGCTGCCTTTCTGCCTTAGCACTGACCCAGAGCCTCCTTCTGCCTCTTGCCTTGTTGTGTCAATTTGCAAATTCCTTCCTTATTGGCTGTGGGCACCACCATCTTTGTCATGGAGTTAGGGTCAATTTGCATATTATGTATTTATTTGATAGGATTTTTTGAATTATGGGTTGGTATTCTAACAATGTTTAAAGATGGCCAATAGTATTTTTAAATACCAGTATGGAGCTGATGGATTTTTTTTTGCATTACATCTGTTTAATTCTATCACCTTCATTGTTCATTTTGATGTTGAAATTGGTTCATCTTTGGCCAGTGTGAGCCCCTTTCAAGTTGGCTCCAAGTTATTTAAACATGACTCTGGTTTTGATAGCTTCCTGTGACAAACTTCCCTACCTTATTATGTCTATTTTTTGCCCCAGATCTGGATTCAGCCATTTCTTCAAGGATCCCTGATTCCTTTCAATGTAAAAAAGTTCTTAGATAAAAATAGGGGCATGAAGAACAACCCTATTCTTAACTTAGACTAGCCCTCATTTCCCCAGTTTGTCTCACCAAGAGTCCTAATAACAACATTATCATTCTGTTCCTCCCACTAATCTTAGGATACTTACCTAACTCTTCTGTGCCTGTGTTCTCACCTGAAAAATGGGGGCGGGGAGGGGGGGATTGAAATAATCCAGGCATAATGTTTGTCCCATTGGCTTTTTAACAAAATATTAGTCGTGATAATATGGTAGCAGCTAATTTTTAAAAATATTTATTTTGTGCCTATTGTGTGTAAGCACTGAGCATAAGCAGCAGTAGTAGTGATGGCAGTAGTAGAAGTCATCATAGTAAGTAATAGGAATTTATTTTTTATTTTTTAAAAACTATTTATTGTTGAAAGTGTTACATATGTCTCCTTTCCCCCCATTGACCTTTCCCAGCCTGCCCCCATCCCCAGCAGAGGCCCTCAACCCCCTATTGTCTGTGTCCTTGGTTCATCTTTTACCCCTCTGTCCCCCTGTCCCCCCACACACACACATCCCCTCTTCTGCCTTCTCTCTGAGGTTTGAAGGTCTATTCATTGCTTCTATGGCCTTTGATCTATTTTTTGTTCACCCTTTTATGCTGTTTATTTTAGTCCACAAATGAATGAGATCATATAATACTTATTTTTCTCCAACTGGCTTATTTCGCTTAGCACAATGCTCTCCAGGTCCGTCCATGCTGTTGCAAATGGTAAGCGTTTCTTCTTTTTCTTTCCATATAAATTTTGGAGAGTTTGTTCTAGGTCTTTGAAATATGATGTTGGTATTTTAATGGGGATTGCATTGAATCTATAGATTGCTTTGGGTAGTATGGACATTTTAATGATGTGGATTCTACCAATCCATGAACTAAGTGTGGTATTTATTTTTTCAATAAAGAAGTACAAAATCTGAAGCCCTGGGCACCAGGGATATAATGGTAATCAAACAGGTCTGACTATTGTCTTCAAGAAGAAAGATAAAAGCAAGCAAACTGACAAATATAAATTATTACCCATACAATATTTTTTACTTAGGTATTTCTCCAGTTTAAGGACTGAAATTCCAAATAGTTTCATACCACGATCAAAATGATTACTTCACAATGTGCTGTCAAAAGGGCCATATTGAAATGTTTTCTGACCAAATTTCCCACCCATATCGCTGAGTCGCCACATTTTTGTCATAAGCACCTTTCCCTTTACGAGGCTGGGTTTTAATAACGGGGGTCCTTTGCAGCGGCTTAGAGGATTGAAACTGTGGCCTCCAGTCCTGCCCTCGTTACCCCTCTGAGTCTCAGGAGCAGAGGGATCCCAGGTAAAGATCCTGGAAATGGAAGTGCGGTCCCCCAGTCCTTGGCCCTGGAGGGAGGAAGGGGGGTTTCCACAGAACCTACAGGCAGAAAGCCACTGGCTCTCTCTGGCACTTTACAGGGAAGTGGTCACAGGATGTCCCTTGGGTGACGGAATAAAATACCAAGAGCAGCCTCCTCCTGTCCTGCAGCAGAAGGCTCCCAGCTGTGAAGGGGACACTGTTGTCTCTCCATGCAGCAGCCAGAGGCGGTCTCAGCAGGGCAGGGGCTGGGGGGGGGTTAGTGGGGAGAGAGCCCTTTTATTTCTCTCACATCTCAGGTGAGGCTTACTTCCTCCAGATGGATAAATCCTCTTAACTAGACAGAGGAACATAGATTTTCCAACCTCTGCATCTCCTGATCTTTCTTTAGTTTTGTGTGTGTGTGTGTGTGTGTGTGTGTGTGTGTGTGTGTGTGACTGATTTGGAATTGCCCAGGCTCCAGCCTCCTCTTGGTAAACGTGTGAATCCACAGGAATTAATCCAACTCCTATTGTGAGAAATAGACTGTTTAGCGGCAGGAGGTGCCTGTGTCTGGTTTTCACCTCATGGATCTTGCTGTCTAGAGGAAGGAGATAAAACTCATTCCACAAATCTTCAGTGAATCTGCACAGAGTTCCAGGAGCAAAACAAGATGCAAGACAACATTTACTCTCTGCCCCTTCGCAGTGAAGTTTACCAGCTCTGCTCCTGGACATTTACCCGAGGCTCTGTCCTGGGTATAACGGTCCGAGTATGGGCTCCTTATTAGGAGCCCTTGGGTTCACACCCTGGCTCTGCCACTGAGTATGGAGTCCTAGGTACATTGCTTGACTCCTCTGGGCTCTAGTCTCATTTTCTGTTACAAGGCAATACTAAGAGTCAGACACCAAGTATCTAAAGAGTGTCTGTAATGCTCCAGCAACTTCCTTCTTAGGCACAGGGGTGAGCTAGATAACACACCATAAAATAAGTAAGGTGGTTCCATATCTTGACGAAACAATCAGTTAACCAGACCAGGGTAGTGATGGAGGGTGGGAGTAGTGTGGTTAGGGGGTTATATGTAAAAAAATGTTCAAGAAGGAGAGGGTGGCCCCCTGTCAGACACTGCTAAGTGGTTGGTGAGGAGAGGCTAGAAATTGGCCACTGGCTTTGGCAAGATGTGATTTGTTAATGACTTTACTGGGGACAGGCTGTGAGTAGCCTTTGACCTTTGTATGTTCTCAATAAAGGGAAACTATGTGGTGCTTCTGGCTTTTTAAAGAATCTAAAATGATCCCTTAAAGAAAATGAATCCTATAGTTAGGCTGAATAAACAAAATCTGTAAGGAATTTTATGGTTTTGACTCTAATCGTTGCATTATAGATAACAGAAAAGAATGGATGTCTGCCGAAAACTGTTTTTGCTTTGTATTCCTAAGGTCTGCTGTAGTATTCAGGCATTATCCTGCTCATTAAAAACACGTTTACAATAACAACCTTTTAATGATAGGGGTGCAAAAGTGACCAAGTCAAAACGAATCCTGGCGACTTTTCAGCACATCAGAGCCGATGTTTACCAGCAGCATTGAGGGCTAATGGGAAGGGCAGGCTTTCTGGGGTTCTCAAGTGCTTTCCCCCTTTCCCATTGCTCTCAGCGTTTTTCATCTTGCTGCTCATCTGCAGCCATCAGGGGAAACTGGCCGCACAGCCTGGTCACTGGGGAGGGACAGCGGTGCCGTTGCTGGGATACGCAGGGGAAAGGCCAGCTCCTGTCGATTCCCTCTTCTCAGAGGGAGCCATGCCTTTAGCACTCCGTAATGAAAGTGTTTATGTGTGAGAGGGATTGCCAACCCTGGACTGTGATGGTCCTTTGATGCACCCCAGAAATTATTAAACAATACAGGGTGCGGCACTGCGGGGATTCTTGTCCCAGCCTTACAAAGGGTTCAGCATTCTGGAGAAAGGGGCTGCAGGTAGATGATTAGAGAGTCCAGACACAAACGATAATTTTGAAAGACTTTGGGGTTCAGAGGATCTTCAGCTGAAGGAGCTTAAGACTCTCCTACTTGACCAAGGACCCATGCTTTTATTCAACGCAATTTGTCCTAAGGGAAGGTGGAGATATACACTTCAAAGGGTAGGGTATCAAAGGGTAGAATACAGAAGCATCATCAGTTTGGGGAATAGCCTACAGCTGTTCAGGTGTTTGGCCTACAGGAGGCAATAAAATGCACTGAGCTGACTGGGAGTTAAGGATCCTATTCAGGTTTGGGGGAAGTGCTGTTTAGCTATTTCTAACAGGTAACTACTTTTGTGGTTCACCCTTGTTGAGCCACCCAAGTCCCATCAACCTTTTGATGGAACTCTTGTAATTATTACATGCTGGAATTGGTTCTCAGCAGGCACTACCCAGTGGCTTGTCGCTTTGCCCTGCAGATTTATGTGGTGGCAGCTTTTCTCTCTTCCTCTTCTTGTTGAGGGTGTTAACTTTTTTTTTTTTTTTAAATTAGAGAAAGATGTAGATTGACAACCTGTTTCAGTTCAGGACAGCAAATGAAAAGACACTTACATATTAATAAGTGTCAGGCATTGTGCAATGTGTCCCTCTCCCCAGGACACACTGGCGTTAACTTCTGTCCATTTACAGATGAGGAAAGTGAAGCTCAGAGAAGTGGGGGCAAGGCCAAGGTCACAGTGCTAACTGGATGCACAATGGGAACATGAAATTGCCTCAGTCATTCTGTCCAGTGATTTCCACTTAGTGCCCAGCAGCTAGGGCACTGCTGGGTGAGGAAGAAATCACTTGTAGTGAGACAGGCGTTCCCCGGCTTCCACAGACCCCAAAATTGTTGGGGCACCACTGTGGTCTGAAACTTCCCCTTCCACGGAGGAGAGGTGGGGCTCACAGTTAAGAACGCAGAGGGAAAAAGGCAGCCTTTGCCTCTGGCCCCCGTGTTCCCTGGCTGGCCCCGAATTGGCTGCCTCACAGTTCCTGGGGCGGCTGGGGCTTGTCAGAGGTCTGCTCTGTGGGTGCTCCCTTCCCAAGTGCTATAAGCAGTCGCTACAGAGGAGCTAAGAAGCATTTCCTAAGTTTGGATTGCTTTGTTTGGCAACTTTTATCAATCCAAAGGACTTCACATAATGACATCTCCCACAGGATCATATTGATCCTTGATTTTACTGATCCCCAGGTAACTTTCCCAATGTGTAATTATTACTTGTATAGAATTATTACTTGAAAGAGAATTCTTATTAATTGTTCCTAATAGTGATGACTATTGTTCATTGTGTGTTTACTGTGGGACTGGGCATTGCTCTAGCAGCTTTTCATGGATGATTTTATTTAATCTTCGCAATAGTCAGGTCATGGCAGCTTCTATTATCTTTCCTATGGAGATAGAACAACAGATACTCAGTGTGAGGTTTGAAAGGAAGCAGGAAACAGACCACCAGGGAATTTTAAAGTAAAGTTTATTCCCTGGTAATGGGCAGAACCCATTACAGAGGTAGAGAAATCAGAATTGGAAGGGGAGGAGGGGGCAGGCGGACCCAGTCGGGCTGACTCCTGGCATGGCCGATCAGCAACACATGTCTTGCCTGGGGGTCCCTTTTAAAGGCCGGAATGGAAGGGGGTTGGGCCCAGGGTGGAACAGGAAGGGGTGGGCTCTAAGGACACTTTGGCCCGTGCTGATGGGTGGTTCAATGTCTTTGAGATGTCTCTGTGACAGGTGCCAGTCATGTCGTAAATTCTGCCCACCAGTTGGGGGGGGGGGGAACCCCACACCAGTCATGTGCTAAACTCCTCGGGGGGGGGGGGGGAGGATATGACCTTTCACACAGAGGTTAGATAATTTGCCCAAGATTACACAGCTAATAAATGGTCAATCAAGATGTGGAAGCAGGTGGTGTTAATCATACCCATGTGCCTGACAACTGCAGGTTCATACACTATCTATAAGGACATTTTGAGCACATTTTACTTTCTATGAATTAAAGACCTTTTTACTTATTTTTAAATTAATGATAGACTTTCTTTCAGACTAATCTTAATTTACGCTGGCATTTTCCAGAGGAGAAAACTGAGGCCCAGAGAAGTTAGGTGTCAGCAGCATGTCTGGGCCCCCATCCCTCTTCCTGTACACAGCCCCCATTCTGAAGGAGCTCAGGGTCATATGTCAAGGTTCTGGGTGATTGACAACTTGCTTAGTGCCCAAAGGCTAAAGAAGGTGAGCTTCTTTGTCTTCTCAGGGACCTGAAGGAAACTGTTCTATTGTTTGAGAAGGTGGTGAGGGAAATGAATCTCTTCTGGATACAGAACTTTGGTTTTAACTCCTTTCCAGATGACACTGAATTTCAAAAACAAGACTTATTTCCATTAGTACTTGTTTGTTAATTGAGAATAAGATGAAGATACTAAGATAGTATCCTTATAGTCTTGGAATTAGGAGAAAGTTATCACTATTAGGATATGTAGATTATCCTATAAGCTATCCCAAGAAGTTCTTTGGAGCAATCCAAGAGATCTTGGATGTCTTTTGTCTGGTTAGCTTAATTGGTGAGTTAGGACCTGCATTTTGCTTAGTGCCTTTGTCACCACTTTATGTCCCTGAGAAAACCACATTTTCACCCAAATTTGGAGACGAGGCCCTTCCTTCAACACCTCTCCTGTGCTCCGGTCAATCAGCTCACCTGTGACTACAACATCACAAGATGTTGAGCTCTCTGGTGATGGGCCCGTGCCAACATGAACCTTGGTGCTGAGACAGTTGTTAGGTTCTCTTCACCTGAGGAAACGATGTGCAGGTGTAAAAACAGCATGTGCCAAATGGGTTCACATGGAAATCCCAGTCCTTCCGCCCCTGTGGTAACTGAGAGATAAGAACTCCTGACAGAAGTCTGAGAATCACCCTCAGACACCACTTCCTTTTGACCATTAACTAGGCTCAGAGGAGCCAACCATTTGAGGATTAGGTAACCTCTGGACTTTCTTCTATTTGTGAAAGTTCTCTAATGACAAAAAGCAACCCTGCTCCCCCAAACTTCCCCAGCCACAGGTAACACAGCCCAGTTGAAACTAGGGGCTTCAGCAGCACAATGAGTTCAATTTCAGGCATCCTACCCATGGCCTGACATTTGTCCACCTCTGAGTCCTACTGGAAGATGCTGGTGACCTGTCCAGCTCTGTGGCTGTGCACTACACACCATGGCAAGCAACAGCTACCTCTTCTTGTGCTTTATCTCAGGGGGAACTGGATTTTTGTGGCGCCCAAAGTGATTTATTGTTTGCTATGCAAATGAAGAGAGCCGGGTTTAAAATAGCTCTGATATTGTTCTGGAAGTCATTATCTGGGGATGCTGTGTGACAGGGTGGCATATGGCAGTGGTGGGTGGACCGAGCCCAGCGAGTCTGCAGAGACCACTTGATGAGTTTTCCAAGATGGCATCAGTGCCCTAGGGGCTGATAGCAGGGCATTTTTCATGAGTTTCCCCCAAAACTTCCTCACTTCTCTGAGGGCTAACTATTTTTTCTCTATTTGGGCATCCCCCTCTGGACTTGGTCGATGACAGACTGACGAATGGACAGGTCTGCCAAGCAAGGCATTTTTTGCCATCTGCCTCTGTGTTTCTGTTGGACCCTCTCGGTGTAAATCAGAATAATCCTTAGTGAAGCCATGTGTGGGCCTGGGAACGACAGGCCCCTATTTTTAGGCTCTCCGGAAAATTTTCTCTTTATTTGATTTCGGTGGTTTCAGTCATATCTTCTAACACAGTTTCATACAAATGTAATCTGGCTTCCCCAGCCTAGTACAACCCAAATCAAAATGTTATTATACTTCTTCACAGCCGTAAATCTTTCCTCAAATTAAAGATCTGAAACCTAATCTTCAAGAGGTCCATAGAGGAGGAGCCTGCAGCACCCACCACAAATAGCATTAAGCATCTAATGACAGCTTGGCAGAGACCGTTATCTTTTGTCCCCTGGGAAATGAAATCCTCAAAGTGATCTGCCTTTTCTCTGAAGCTTCTCACGGGCTCTGCTTGACCAGGTGTCTCAAAGCTGATACCAAGAGGGCAAAGATTGAGAGCTATTTTTCACACAGTTCATTCTAGACTGACTTCTATTTTCATTTTTTTTAAATGACATGAAGAAATGTGAGGGTGAAATCTGAGATGTGACAACTTTCAAAAAAAGTTAATACAGAGTTACAAGAATCACCACCAGGAGATAGATGAATTAATCGAACTGCCCAATTTATTGATCAATGAATAAATTGCCCCTGTAAAGCAGAGTAAAGTCAAAATAGCACAAGAGGTGGGTAAATCTTAGGTGTGAGAGAGAACCAGAAAGCTTGAATCTTGGCAAGTTTCAATAAGATTGAAGAGCAGACAAGGGTAATTGCAGAGTCTACAGATAAGGTTGACATGAGCCTCACTAAGTAGGTGGATATTAGTGCCAAGGTTCCAAATAGGAGAGAAAATGAGCCAAAACCTTAGGTCTAGAACACAGTTTCCACAAAGGCTTGTTGTGGTGGTTCAGTGGCTATCTCTATCCTCATCATTTCAGGAATTTTCTGGGGTATCTAGACTCGTTCTCTTAGCACACTGCTCAGTTCTAAGCAAGTGGACAAGCCCACAACCTCTGTGGTCTTCCAGGGACTTGGTAGGCATTTAGGTATTCCTGTGGGCTATGCAGGCTGATGATTTGGAATCATTTGTCTTCTTTTCAGCAGCATCTTCTTCTGGGGTCAGCTTCCTCAAACTGCTTTTCATCCACAAAACTGATGGTACCACTCTGTTCTATGGAGTCAGTTATAGGTACAAGATTATACTCCTTGGATTCCCTGAGATAACTTTAATATGAGGTCAGACCTCCTGGCTGGAAGACTCGGGATATTTTATTGATACAGAGTCCCCTAGGACATGGATGTCATGTAGGTCCCTGTGTGAACCAGTCTCTGGGATGGTACTTTCAGAAAGATACTGTAAGATAAACTATCTTGCATTATTTCCATCCCAAGAGCAGCCAGTATGACAAAGGAGCAGGTGTGCATTCCTGATACTATGATGCTTTCAAAAGTTATATTTTAAGCCCTAGACAGGTAGCTCAGTTGGTTAGAGTGTCATCCTGATACACCAAGGTTGCAGGTTCAATTCCCGGTCAGGGCACATAAACACCCCCCCCCCCCCCCAGCAACTCTCTGGTAAATGAACATGAAGATACATACCAAAACTTTTGGAACGCTACAGGAACAATGCTTACAAGGAAATGTATGCCTCTAAACACCTTTATAGCTCTAAATCAGTAATCTACTTTTTCACCTTAAGAAACTGCAAAAAATAAGAGTAAAATGAACCCAAAGCAAAAGGGACAGAAATAAAGATCAGAATAGAAATTGATGAGATAGAGAAAAAATAGAGAAATATCAACATAAGTGAAAGTTGCTTCTTTGAAAAGTTCCACAAAAGTGACAATTTTTAAACTAGACTGACCAAGTAGAAGAGATAGAAGGCTTAAATTAATAAAATCAGAGATAAAAGAGAGGACATTACTACTGACCTTACAGAAAGAAAAACATAATACATGATAAAACTATTAAAATGTATGGCAACAAATTTGATGAAGTGGACAAATTACTAGAAAACACAAGCAACTGAAGCTGACTCAAGAAGAAATATAACACCTCAATAGATCAGTAACAAGTGAAGATAGTGAGCTAGTAATTTACAAATGACCCATCAAGAAGAGCCCAAGTGCAGGTAGCTCCACTGTGATTCTAACAAACATTTAAAGAAGAATTAATAACCATTCTTCATAATTTGTTTCTAAAATTAGGAGAGAACACTTCATCTGCATTCTATGACAGGCACTTTGATACCAAAACCAGAAAAAAAAGTGCAGGTAAATAATTCAAAATAACATAGACACAAATAGCATCAACAAAATACTAGTAAATCATATTCAGCACCATAAAAGTGATTATATCCTATTGCCCAGTGGATTTATTGTGGAAAGCAAAGTTGTTAAACATCTGAAAGTCAATTAATGTAATACACCATATCAATAGAAAAAAAGAAAAAATACATTATTATCTAAATAAATGCAAAAAAAATTTGAAACAACTCAACACTCCCTCATAATTAAGACTCAACAAACTAAGATAGAAGTGAACTTTCTCAATATGATAAAGAGAATATATTAAAAACTCACAGATAACTTCACATTCAATGGTGAAAGACTGACTGCTCTTTTTCTAAGGTTAGAAAGGAGACGATTGTATTGTACTAGAGGTTAGAACTAGGGCAGTTTGGCAAGAAAAAGAATTAAAAAAGTATCTATATTTGAACCTAGAAGAAAACCTATGTCTGTTAGCAGATATGATCTTGTGTGTTCTAATTCCCAAGGTACACACTAAAAACTATAGGAAATAATAAACAAGTTTAGAAAGCTTGCAGGATGTATGATCAATATACAAATGATAATTTTATTTCTATGCTCTTGCAATAAATAATCAGAAAAAGAAATCAAGGAAACAATTCTATTTATTATTATATTAAAAATAATTAAATAGTTAAGAATAAATTTAATTTAAAAAGTGCCTAACATTATTGAAAGAAATTAAATAAGACTTAAGTAAATAAAAAATGTTTTGTATTCATGGGTTGGAAGACTTAATATTGTTAACATGGCAATACTCCCTGAGTTGACCTATGGAGTTAATGTAATCTCTACAGTATAATGTCCCATCTGGCTTCTTTGCAGAATTGGCAATATGATTCTAAAATAATATGGAAATCCAGGGGATTCAGAATAGCCAAAATAATCTTTAAAAAGAAGTACAAAGTTGGAGGGTGTCCTGATTTAAAAACTCACAAATTTATAATAATGAAGATAGTGTGGCACTTTCATAAGGATAGACTTATGGTTCAATGGAGTGGAATTGTGATTCCAGAAATAAACACTCACATTTATTTTCAGTGATTTTCAACAGACCTGTTAAAATAATTTAATAGGAAAAGAATAGTCTCCATAAATGATTTGGGACAACTGGTTATTCACATGCAAAAGAATTCAGTTGGAGCCATACATCACACCATGTTCCAAAACCACCTCAAAATTGATCAGAAACCAAAATATAAGAGCTACTTATACTTATATTAACTCTTGAAGAAAATAAACATGTAAATCTTTTTGAGCTTAGATTAGTTTTTTTTTTTTATTAGAAATGCTAAAAGCAACAAACAACAGAAGGAAAAAATAAATTGGATAGCATCAAAATTAAAACATTTGTGCTTCAGAGGACACCATAAGGAAAGTGGAAAGACTATCCACATAATCAAAGACAATGTTTATAAATCATATATGTGATCAGGGAGTTATATATAAAGATGTATAAAATCTTATTCAACTTAACCAATTGTACACCATAGCATCTATAGACGCAAGTGGGGACCCTTCCCCTTATGCCATGTGTGTCTATAAAAAAAAATGTTTTCCAACTTTAAAATCATTTTCCATGATTACCCAAATTGTGAGTAATGTATTTATTTTCATAACATCCATTGGAAATTGATTTTTTAAATTCAAAATATCGTGGCATGTGGAGATGATTTCCATTTTGGACACAGGTTCTTAAGTGGTTCATAATTTAGAGGCAACCCAATTAAAATTGGCAAAGTACCTGATTAGGTGTTTATCCACAGAAAGATACACAAATAGCCAATATGCCTATGGAAAGATGCTGAAAATCATTAATCATTAGGGAAATATAAGTGAAAACCACAATTAGATACCAGATACTCCAGATCACACTCACTGGGATAGCTAATAATCAAAAGAAAAATATAAAGAAATTAGAACCCTTATGCCGTGCTAGTGGGACATTTTGGGAAGAGTTACACAAAAGGTAGAGGCTAAATATAGTGTAATCACATAATTCAACAATTCCATTCATAGATATTTATTTACTCCAGAGATATGAAAAAATGTGTCTACACAGAAACTTCTACATGAATGTCCCTAGCAGTATAGTTCCTCCAAAGTATACATTCAATCAACTGAGAGATCCTACCTTATAAAAGAGTAATATGCAAATTAACCATCACTCTGCTCAAGCCATGACCGCCAGCCATGCCCACCAGCCAATCAGAGCAAGAATGTAAATTAACCCCAGCCAAGATGGCTGTAGTGATAGAGAGCAGTTGAGAGAGGCTTGAGTTTCCCCGGCAATAGAGGAAGCCAAGCTTTCTACACACCTTGGCTGGCCTAGGCCTCCACTCAAGGCTACAAAATTTCAATCATAGAAGATACTTGAACCCCAACAGAAATGGCTAATGGCCACCAAGCGAGCAGGAGGCTTGGCTCTGCTCCAGGCTACAAAGTTTCAATTGTAGAAAGTAAGTAAATACCAGATACCAGGGCCTCTGCTTGGGTCACCAGGGGGCATGGCCAGCCTGCAAACTACCATAGGCCCCTCACCAAGGCTGCCCACACTTCAAGGGAACCCCCACCCTGATCTGGGACACCCTTCAGGGCAAACCAGCTGGCCCCTACACGTGCACCAGAACTCTATCCTATCTAATAAAAAGAGTAATATGCAGATTGACCATCACTCCAACACATAAACTGGCTGCCCCCATGTGGTCAATGATCTTGCTCCCATGTGGACACAAATGGCCACCACAAGATGGCCAGCAGGGGAGTGCAGTTGAGAGACAACAGGCCTGCAGGGGAGGGCAGTTCAGAGGGACCAGGTCTACAAGGGAGGGCAGTTGGAGATGATCAACCCTGCAGGAGAGGGCAGTTTGGGGTGACCAGGCCAGCAGAGGAGGGAAGTTGGGGCAAACAGGCTGGCAGGGGAGCAGTTAGACATCAATCAGGCTGGCATGGGACTAGTTAGGGAGTGATCAGGCTGGCAGGCAGAAGTGGTTAGGGGCAATCAAGAAGACAGACAGGCGAGAAGTTTGGAGCTAGCAGTCCTGGATTGTGAGAGGGATGTCCGACTGCCCGTTTAGACCTGATCCCGGTGTCTCAGATTGGAGAGGGTGCAGTCTGGGCTGAGGGACACCCCCTCTACCCTGTGCATGAGTTTCGTGCACCAGGCCTCTAGTGTATAAATAAAATGCGGTCTGTTCTTTCAATTGAATATTATTTGGCAATGAAAGGAAATAAAATTACTAATACATACTACAACATGAATGAACCTTAAAAAACATCATGTTAAGTGAAAAAAAAAAAAAAAAACACCTCACATGAAAAAACAAAAAAACAAAAAACCAAACCCACATATTTGACAATGGGGATCCCTAATGATGTCTACCACAGGTGTGCCTAAAACTATAAACATTGCTCAGTAATTTTCTTAGTATTTTGCACTCCCTGTTCTTATTCTTCCTTTTTGCTAGTTTATTCTTTTTCTCTTTGATACACTTCTCTCCCAACCTTCTGAAAAATTTTATTTTCCAAATCATTGTCAAATTCATCCCTTCTCTCAATTCCTATTCACCTAGGTTTTGCTGAAATTTGGCACCAGTTTCCTAACTTGACCTCCTAACCTTCTGTCCAGTTCCATTCAAATCTACAGTAGCTGCAGATATTTTTCTGAATCTTACATCCAACTTTGTCAGTCCTCTGCCCAAGCTCTCCAAATATCTATCTATCACTGTCGACATGAAGACCACGCCTGTCAGCAAGGCTTACTTACAAACCAGCCCTTCTGCTCATTCCTCTCCACTCCTAGCTTCTTGCTCTGTGCTCTGGCAGCATTGAATTGTGTAAAGTTCCTGTTGGTCATGGCCTTCACCCACCATTCATTCCTCTTCCTCTCCTTGAAATGATCTTCTCATCACACTCTCAGCCTCTTTGTGTCCCTAAGGCAAAGTCTGAACAGCTCCTCTGACTATGCTGGGAGAGTCCGTTTCCTTTGCATAATTCTAATATTATGTTTATTGTGCTTTGTCATGACGAAATCTTTTTGTGTTGTAAGATTTTTAAAAAAATGTAAAGACTGTGTCTCACTCATTATTGTACAGCACACTGCCTGGTGCCCAGGAGATGTTGAAGGGTAAGGGGACGAAGAGGCAAGTGAAAAACCACCTCACATAGGACAGACAGTTAGCCAGCCAGGGCTTTCTTGGAGACACTGCAGTATGAAGACTCCTCTCTCTTTCCAGGATGTTCCCACCATGACAATTCATTTCTATTTCCTATCCAGTTTGTATTTCGCCCATATTAGACCTTCATGCTCGGTCGGTCCTTCTGTTCTGGGTTAACTGACTCTATGGATTACCCAATATCTTCCACACAGTAGTTCTTCCTAATTCATAAGTCGCAGAGGTTCTGGACTTAACCATTGATATCTTCAGTCATGTGAGGCAAATGAACAGTACTTAATGTTGGGACAGAATGCAGCCCCGCCAAATGAAAAAGACAAATGTTTTGCAGCTAAAACAGAATGGGGTCCAAATCCCAGTTTTATCATTGATTAGCTTTGGGACTGCTGCTGGGTTACTTGATTTCTTTAAGCCCTGGTTCCATCTGTAAAATGGGTATATAGACTTACATTAAGTGTTACTTGGGATGAAATGAGATGGCATGTAAAATTTAGGGCATACAACTTAGCACACATGATCTTGAGTCAGGAAGACTCATGCTTGGCATTGGGACTGAGGATGGTGTATTGGTCAGAGGAAGTGAGACTTTGATGTCAAATATATCAAATAGATCCAGTCATCCAATTACATAACAAAATAGGTGATGATTTCTTGCTCATGCAACGTTTTGTCGAGTATTTGTTGTGTGTTCACTATGTGCTCCAGGTGCTGGGTTGGGCATTGCAGGCATGGCCTTGAAGAAGACAGGCCAAGTCTCACAGTGCTCCTAAGGCGGGGCTTTACTGGAGAAGTCAGTCTTATCTGCAGCTATTCATTGGGTAACATATATGACTATCAGAGCAACATCTCCAAGTCATGGGTGAGGGCACCCTCTGAATTATGATCCTTGGATCCAAGTCTGGTTGGGCAGAGGTGCCTTGTGGGACAGTTAGGAGGACAGGGTACATGGAAGAAGCAGGGGTGCTTCTTAGAGCACATAGCTCAGAAATGCGGCAAAGCCAGGCACAACTGGTGCAGGATAAGATCCGATATAATGCACTTTTTCAATCTCTGCAGCACGCAGACTCCCCTTTCTCATGAGCTCCCCACTTTAAAGCCAGCACACCTTCCCTAGACGCCCCTAACCTACCCCCCAAAGAACACAATGAAAACCAAATAACCAACCCCCCTGAGACCATCGGGGGCCCTAAATCCTCAAGAAGTATGATTTCCAATGCATGAATGCAGTCAGCCCAGCTGAGGTGTTGGTACTGGATTTATTTGCATGGCTTAATAGCTTATTTCACAACCCACTCAAAAGCTCCTTTCTGTTGAGTTGTGATTATTTTGCTGTATTCCCTGTGGATGAAATTCATAGAAACACTGGGTTTACTCTATATTCGCCTCTGCCTTTCTCTCACTTGACAGTGTGTTAGCCCTGCCTACCGAATGGCAAAAACATCCTAATATCTGAGCACCAGATTGTGAAAATCCCTGCCTAGAATTCTACCTTTAAAAAATCTACATGATGCCTTAACCGGTTTGGCTCAGTGGATAGAGCATCGGCCAGTGGACTGAAGGGTTCCTAGTTCTATTCCGGTCAAGGGCATGTACCTTGGTTGCGGGCACATCCCCATTAGGAGGTGTGCAGGAGGCAGCTGATTGATGTTTCTCTCTCATCGATGTTTCTAACTCTATATCCCTCTCCATCTCTGTAAAAAAAATCAATAAAATATATATTTTTAAAAATCTACATGATAAGGAAAAGATGGAGCCATGATATTGAGTGAGATGCAGATATTATCCCATCCCTTGTGGATGCAAATGGCTGTTTCATGCAATTTAGGGCCACGAGGAAAGGGCCAATGTGTGCTTGTTACCTACAGAAGGTACTTTGAAGTGGCACCATGAGGCTTGAAGGCCTGGCTGGGTTTTAATCTTGGCTCTCTTGCCAACCAGTCAAGTCATTTTGAGCAAGTCACTCAGTCTCCCTGAGCCTCAACTCTCCTGCCTCTAAAATGGGGCCAACAATGTAGGGGCTCTCCCTGCACCGTGTGTCGCCCCAAGGGCCAGAATCATTATTAAAAATGAAAAGGGTTAGTCTCTTTATATAACGGAAACTCCTTTGGCATATTGGCTGTGCATTTAAAGGTTGAGTCCCTCCAGAATTTAACTGTCAGCGCATTTTAGTAGAATCGTTATTTTTATCTTGACCTAGTCAATTGCCCACTGACCCTTAAGCATTTCTCGAGTCCCTGCTACATGCCGCCCATCACTGTACAATGCTCTGAGAAGATGAAAGAAGTTTCAGATTATAGAGTGCTAACCCTAGAAATGTATTTTCTGGAATAGTTTTTGGGTAATGCTCAGCATGATCACTAGTGGATGCTTTAAACAAACTGTGCACATTTCAGATTAATAGGTAAACAACTGTGCGCATTTAATATATATTTAGAAAACTTGAGCCATGGTGACATGTACCTGTATATAAGTAAGTATATAAAAAAGCAGGCTGGAAGTAGCATACCAAATTATTAATAGCATTTACCCCAGGATATGAAAGAAGATTAGTATGAAATAATCATTTGGGACTTGAATGTTTTAGTCAGTAGGCTTCTGAATAATATAAGATCTGTGCAACAAGAATATATTTATTTTTATTTATTTTTAAATTCTTTATTGTTTAAAGTATTACACGATTCTCTTTTTGCCCCCATTGACCTTTCCCCCCACCCCTTCCCATATTTCTTTTTAAAAAAATAACAGACGTTTTGTGAATAGGTTTAGATATGCAGACAAATTTAGCAAGAAATGCAGGGATTCCCATATACCCAAGTTTCCCCTTTTATTAACACCCTGTGTTAGTGTGGTAGATACATTTATTACAACTGATGAACCAATTTGATACCTTGTTGTGTGCCCGTGTAGTTTGCATTAGGGTTCACTCTTGATGTTGTACGTTCTATGGGTTTTGACAAATGTTTATGACATGTGACACTGCATTGCCACACAGAATCATTTCACAGCTCTGAAACTCCCCTGTATTCCACCTGTTTCTCCTCCCTCCCTCCCCCCAAACTCCTGGCAACACTGCTCTTCTGACTGTCTCTGTAGTCTTGCCTTTTTCAGAATGCCATGTAGTTGGAATCATACAGAATGCAGCCTTTTCAGAGCGGCTTCTTTCATTGGCAAAATGTATTTAAAGTTCCCCCGTGGTTTCATAGCATCAGAGCTCACTTTTTAGAGTACTGAATAACATTCTCGTGTCTGGATGTACCAGTTTGCTTACCCATTCACCCATTGAAGAGCATCTTAGTTGCTCCTAAGTTTTGGCAATTGTGAATAAAGCCGCTTTAAACATGTGCATGGAGGTTTTGACAATGCCGCACAGTCTTCTGTCTGAGGTTTTGCATGCAGGTGTGAAGTTTGAGAGTGTCAGTCCTCTGACTTGGTCATCTTCAATGTTGTGTTGGATATTCTGGATCTTTTGCCTTTCCACATAAACTTTAGGGTTAGTTTATTGATGGCAACAGATAGCTTACTGAAATTTTTATTGGGATTGCTGGGAAGAACTGGCATCGTGACAATATTGAGCCTTTGTACCCACTTAAAGATCAGCCTTGATTTCTTTCATCAGAGTTTTGTAGCTTTTCTCATATTGGTCCTAGAATATTCTATTCGATTTATACCTAAGCCTTGCATTTTGGGGGGTGTTAATATAAATAGTATTGTGTTTTTAATTTCTATTTTTTTTGTTTATTGCTGGTATGTTAGAAAGCAATTAACTTTTGTATATTGTATAATATAACTTTTGTAACCTGGTATCCTGTAACCCTGCTACATTGCTTATCAGTTCCAGGAGAATGTTATTTTTACAATTTTTAAAAATATATATATTTTATTGATTTTTTACAGAGAGGAAGAGAGAGGAATAGAGAGTTAGAAACATCAATGAGAGAGAAACATCGATCAGCTGCCTCCTGCACAATCCCTACTGGGGATGTGCCTGCAACCAAGGTACATGCCCTTGATCAGAATTGAACCCGGGACCTTTCAGTCCACAGGCCGACGCTTTATCCACTGAGCCAAACCAGTTTTGGCTATTTTTACAATTTTTTAAAGAAATAAAATCAAAGAGGATGGAAGAGAAAACTGATCCAGCATGCATATATACATCATAATCATTAAAGTGTGATAAACCTCGCCGACACCAGATATGGCTTTTTTTGAATTTCCTATAATGGCTTAGATTACTTTCATTTGTATTTGCAAATGTGAAGATTCATATAATAAATTAAACAGCAAAGACCAACATGTCTCAGTTGAGTTTATAAGAGGTGTTGTGTATCGGTCCTATGGACATCCAAACAGGTGACAATAATAGTATATATAAATATTTACATCCATTAACATGCAAACAAAGCATATGAAATAGAAGACTCTCTAGACAATGATAGTTCCAACAGTCATGATTCAATGACAGAGAGCCATGCAGTGGCAAGGCTGTTAGGGACTGAGAGACACATCACAGGTTTAACACAGAGCCGGGCCATGGGATTCACCGCTCCGCTGTCCCTGACTCTCTCCGTGTGCGGCAGTGAGGAAGGTCTCATCCATGCGCACATGTCTCACTTCTGAAGGGGAGTTTCTCATCTCCGTTACCTTCCACAGCTTCTCACTCTTCTCTGGTGGCCAGACTCCACTCAGGCATTCCAGGAAGAGGACTCTGAGGGGCATCCTCCCTGCCGTCTGCTTTGTGGAGCAGATCCTGCAGTGGAGTCAGTGACTCGGGATTGGAATGGATCACCAGCACAAGCACGCTACTTGTTTTTACAACGGGATGTCCTTTCCCTGAAACGCCAACTTCTCCAAAGTCTGCTCTATTTATACGTACACATGCACATGTTTTCATAGACAGCCTTCACTGAATTCACCTGTCAGGTGAGGTGAAAGTCGCTTCCCCTCTGATAGCTTTAAAGCATTCTCTTTGTGTGCCTCTTATATAATCGTATTTTACATTACATGAGAGTTCTGCAAAATGTCTTTTTCTTCTCATGGGTTCAGCCGTGGGCAAACTATGGCCCTCAGGCTGGATCCAGCCCGTTCAGCTGTTCTATCTGGCCTGCAGAGCCGAAAGAGCAGTGTTCTCTTGCCTCCCCTCCGCTCCTTCACCAGCAGCCCAAGATGAGAGTGCCAGCATGGCCAGGTTGCTTTTGTTCCGGCCCTTCAGTCCAGTTTAAGAACTTATTGTGGCCCTCGAGTCAAAAAGTTTGCCCACCCCTGGGTTAAAAGCTCCTTGAAGGGAGAGATGATTTCTTTCATGTCTGAATATACCTTGAAGCTTCTGGCTGTGTGTCATGCACATAGTAGGTACTAATCACTATTTTATTGATTAATTAATATTACTTGAAATAATGTTATGATCAATGTAAGCCACTGTGTAGATAAATTGGGCCATCCATTTGTTCTGACTAATGGCTGTAACTAACATAAAGATCCTATTTAAATTTCTGATTTATTAGTCCTTTTCACTGCGTGCGCCTGGTGGTTTTCACTGGTCATTAACCGGTATCGAACCATGAAACATTAATGCAGACTGGATACAGTGAGCTCGCAGTCGCGTCTCCTGCCGGTCATACCTGGTGTGCCTGAGAGCCACTGAGTGGCTCCCCTAATGATACTGGAACACTGCGGTGAATGACAAATCGCCGGTGTCTGATAGCGTGTGATTGGTAAATGACTGCTATGTATTTTATTTCCATCCTCCAGGAAGGCTAGATTATTCTCAAATAGCAGATTGCCATAGGAAAACGCCAATATTTACTCTCTGATGATCCAAGGTAACAATTCAGCAGCATCACTGATATAAGGCACTTATGATTTTTTACAAATCAATAACTCGTTAGGAAGAATGACTCAGTAAGGCACCCCATTAAAGTGGGGTTGACCCTCTGGTCCAATAGGGCTGGCTTAACAAAGAATTTATTCACCGTCAGTCCTCCTTGTAGTCGGAATAGAACAGACATTTGGTTTCATCTAGGCTCCCACATTGATTTAGATGATTCTTCGGTCTCAGAGCAATTCTACTATTTACAAACTGATATTAATATAAAAATTCAAATTAAACCAGGGAATGTCTGCTGCGTTGGTTGCTGGAGTGGCACGTGCATTTAATTGGCACCTCTTTTCCTCAGGGGGTTGCAAAGCCAGCTTTCTAGTTTGGTGTCTGCTTCTTCCCCAAGGTCCTAACATCCACCCCCCGGTTTGTTCCCTGTTATGGCTGCTTAGTAATGCCGCTTCTTTGCTTGTGTGCCTCATCTTTCTTTCTCTTTTTCCAGCCCGCATCGCTTCCTGCCTAATGCTGTTTTCTGCTCTGTTGATTTTCTGCCAACCTTTGTGCGACACTGCTCCGGGGCTCTGCTGATCCTGTCTGCGGACCTGCACACACTCTCCATCTCTGCCTCTGCTTCCCTGCCTCCGCCTTTCAGGTGGCCTGCCCTCACCTCTGCAGCACCCAGGAGCCCCCGGCTGCCTCTGACCTCCTTCTCCTCCGTGCCACGCTGCACAGGGGGGTAAGCCAGCGGCTCCCTAGCCCTGAGGCTGCCTAGGGGCTGGAGGGCGAGTCCTCTAAAGCTTGGACAAGGGAGAATAAGAGGGAAAGGTGACAGGAATGATGAAAGAGACTGACAGAAAGAAAGATGTGGGAGTTAAAGAGGAGGGAATGGGCAGAGGAGAGGAGAAGGATGAAGGGCAAAGAGGATGGAGAGGTGTAGGAAGGAGGAAGGGCTGGAGGGCAGCAGGGGAAGGTATTTACAGCCGGGACTGCTATTCCAGGCGCCATACAAAGGTTCTCTTCAGCCCAGAGCCGGGATTTTCATGTGCATTTGCTAAACCTGGAGCTTCATGCACTTCGTACCACTGTGCTTTTGACTTCATCCTCTTGAGTCCTTTCTTGCCTACTTGTTCCCCAGCCTCTATCCCACCGCAGGGCGACCCCCATGCTTCCTGCTTGTCACCAGCCCATCTCTTCCAGCCTCAGCGGGGTGGGCTCTCTGCTCCCCTTTCACTCCGCATTCACAGCCCGCTCTCAAGAGTACATACGTATGTCCTGTGAGTGTGGGATGCTTCGATAGTACGGCTTTGGCCAGAACTCAATCTGGGGACCCTTCTAATCTAGGGATGGCCTTCATATTTGATTAAAGGGGGCAGAGAGAGGAAAAGTCAGACAGAAGAGTGATAAGTAGGAAACTTCTGGAGAGTTTCAGGGTTGAAATCTCCTAATATTCAGAGCCATGTTCTTGAAGGCAAGATCTCCTTCCTGTTTTTATGTAATGACATTTTAATATCCTTAACTCTTTTTGTTGTTGTTAATCGTCACCAGAGGATATTTTATCATTACTTTATAGAGAGAGTGGAAGGAAAGAGGAGAGACAGAAACATAGATGTGAGAGAGACAGATCGATTAGGTGCCTCCTATACATGCCTGACCAGAGCATGGGACTGAGCCTGCAATTATGGTCCATGCACTTGACCAGAATCAAACCCCAAACCCTTCAGTCCAAGGGCCTGTGCTCTATCCACTGAAATAAACCAGCAAGGGCTCCTTGACTCTTAATATTCAAAATGGCAGCAAGGATAACAGAGTCATTGTATTAAGTGTGGATTTCAAATAGTTTTTATCCTTGATACCAAGTATCATTTGCTGCCAGCAGTTACCTGATGCTGTATTCAAAGGCATTTGAAGGTGCTGTGAATAGACACCATGAAAATAATTCTGTGCTTGATTAATAATGCCTGCTATAGCATGAGGATGCGGTCTGTGTACCATGCATTTGTTCATCTGGTTTTAAAGTTTCCTAAGAGCATTTGTTATTCTCTACAGATATATATATATATATATATATATATATATATATATATATATATATATATATTTTATGATATATATATATATATATATATATATATATATATATATATATTATAAAATTGGTTAGCCAGAGAGGAATGGTGTCTCTATGTTCAGAAATTCTAGGGAGTAATGATGCTTCATCATCGCCTAATTCATTTTCTTCAGCTTTGGCACAGGTAACTTGGCTGTAGGAAGGGAACAAATGTTAATAAGCAACATATATATCTTTGCTCCATATTAACAAATATTCAATAACCAAATGTTTGTCTTCTACTATAAATGCAGGGCACACAGTTCCTGATAACAGTACAAGAGGACACTTGTTGCTTTTTTTTTGGTTTAGTTCTTTGTTTGTTTCTGCAAGGTCAAGTGTCCTTTGGTGGAGTAACTCAATTGGTGCTAATTAGAGAAGGTGAGGAGATTCCTCCGACTTCTGTACCAGACATATTCTTGCTGTGATGATGCATGCATGCATTTCCATAGTCTCAGAGCTGCAATGCCATTTAGATGGCTCTCAATTCACATAATTTGGAGAATGAAGGTCAGAGAATATGACTTATTCAAGGTTTCACATTTCGCGTATAAGTCATCTTTCTTTTTGCATAAATAATTCACCTTTTTCTTTGCCCTCTCTTCTCTTTGACTGCTCTTCTCTGAAGGCCATGGGATCCTGCCCAGGCTGCCGGTCAGAGAGGGAGCCCTATGTCTGCACATGGAGCTGTGATTGGCAGGTATCATTTCCGAGTCCCAGTCACAGTGGGGGAGAATCATTAGGTAGAGCAGGTGAGAGCTGGGTGAGTAATGGGGCATCTTGCTAAGGACTTAGAGGCCAGGCAGATGAGGAGCAGGGGTGGGATCAGGGCCCTTTTGCAGGAGCAAAATAGGGAGCCTTCTAACTGTCTGGGTCAGAGCTGGGCTGCTCTTGCCCCCACTGCACATGCGCATGTAGTGTCACAGATTGTCGTCTCTATGGCCTGTGGGGGACCCTGTTTAAAGATTCAGTACAAGAAGGAAGCCAAACTGCTAGACAAGTCATTCTGTGCAGGAATCTCTTGTTAGCCAGCTTCTCTCTGGTGGATGGTCTCATTGTTCAATGGCAGGGCAGTAATATCCAGACTTTAGGCCCAGTCTAGAATGTGCCTGAGAGTTCCGAGATCCTTGTCCTACTATAAAACAAAGTGTTTCCGCACTGCAACAATACTATGTAAATAATAGTTTTGCTCCAATGCTGATGAGTAAACAACTGTTTCCTCGCCTGTGATAGAGAAGCTTAGACTGAGGGGTCATTCCTTTCTAAATGTCCTACTGTGTGTTTCCATGGTACTTGTCTTCACCTTGGTTTAAACATAAGTTTATACCTGCCCGTGTTTTGTTTGAAGGCACATTTAGTCATCTTATTTCTCACTGAGCAAATTGGAGTTTGCTTCAGCCTGAACCTCCAGCGTTGTGTTCCAGGCGCCTGGCCCTTTGCCTGGCCCGCCATAGGCCTCAGCGAACATTTGTTGACTCTGTGATACCGCCCTCCCTCATCACCCCTCCCCCCTCCAAGCAGGATGAGAAAAAGACTGCTAGCTAAGCCTCAGAGATCCCAGTAGTCAAGGAGCAGTTGAACCCTTTGGCTAGAGACACATGCATTACCTTATTAATTCTCACACTAAGGTAAGACTAGCTATTATGACTCCTGTTGTCAACATTGAGGCTTAAGAAGAATGTAGTCACTGGGGCTGCAACCAGGGCCTTCTTGAGGTGCAGCCATTCTGTCACCATCGTACCATGCCTGCTCCCAAAACAGAGGAGCAGAGCCACCCTGGCTGGCAGAGGAGAGGCCGCTGGACCCCTGGCAACTGAAAAGACAGGGAAGAGCAGAAGGGAACTGCTGGTGAATTGCCTCTTAAAAATATGTAGCAGCCCAACAGAGCAGCCAGGAGGTGCTTTGACTTTTATTATTAACATGTATTTTTATGTTTGCTGTAGTTATCTGAGCCCTTTCAGACGGGCACCATGTGGTCCTTCATCATTTTTCGTGTTGATTCTGAGGCTGTCCCCAATAGTTCTCTGAAGAAACTGAAGTAAGGTCAACTTGTTCAAATACTTACACAGGACTTCAGTACGTATTGTAGCCATGATAAAAGTGCCAGAAAACACTCAGACTTTTATTAATGCTGCTCTACTTCATTCTCTGAGGAACTGCGTGGAAACTCTAACATGGACTTGTGTTTCAGGGCGATCTGTTCAGGTTCTTATTGTCTGTTGTTTCTACTTTGGTATTTATTTCTTAGAACTACATAAGCCCTGATATCATTCATTAATAGAAACTATGTCAATAAGTGAAGTTCTGTACAAACATTAAATAAATCACGAGATTATTTGGCCAATGAAGGTGGGTACATCTCAAAACTTATTATATAACTTACACTTGGCAATAAACAGGCCTTTCCAACTATTCTCACCATGAGGTGCACAATGGTTTAATCTGAACAAATTACTAGGAGAGTGAAAGTCGCATCGTTTTGATGCAAGTGAACAAAACTCATATGCATAAATATAATTAAAATCATAATGTATTTTATTTACGTGTGTGGTGTCTAGCTACAGCTGCATTCTCTCTGCTGCGTAATAAAATTAAAACATCTGATTAGCTGGCGAGAGACAGATCACATTATAGGAACAGTTAAAATCATGTAGAACAATGTATTCAATCAGTGTACTCTTCCTTCTACACACCATGTCTTAGAGGAAGGCTCTTTATCAGACACATTGGTTTTGGGTGTGCAGCACAGCCCTGTGGTAGCAAGAACTCTGGGCTTGATACAAGGAAAGCTGGAGGTCTTCCCTGCGTGGTGCCCAAGAAAAGGGACCTTAGAAGCACATTCCAACTGTGGGCACCACATAAAGAGGGGTGCACAGGTGGAAAGGAATGGGCGTGCTGTATGTGGGCTGGGTGGTACCTCCCTGAGCTGAGTGGACAGAATTTTGAACAATGATTTTTCCATCTGAAGCAAAAGGTTGAACTGCAAGCAGAGGGGAGAGGGAGTTAAAACCGCAGAACCAGGATAAAGACAGTTCTGGTGGAGTTTTTTGATTAGCGATGGTGGACATGTTAATGTCTCCACAAATCGGAAGGCTGGAGTCTCCACGCCTGTCAGGTGGAGTGCTGTTTTCTTTTGGTGGGGGGTGGGGGTTGGGAAGCAGAATGTAATCATGCATCAGTCCCCAAAGTGGCATGATAGTCCCTTCCTCAGTTTTTGCCATATTTATGTTTGACCTATATGTGGTATTTATGTATATATACATATATATACACATTTGATATATTTAATATTTATTTGAATCACTTTTAGATTGTAAATGTGTTTTTAAACAAAACCCTGTCATCATTTAAAATGGAAAATCATGCCTATCATGAAGAGAAGAGAAACAGAAAAAAACTCAGTTACAAGAAATTATCATAAATTAACCCAAGGTACATGCTGATTCCTGGTCTGGCTCTGAACCTGAGGCCTAGTCTCTCTTTCTTAAGAGGGAAGATATCCTAGTGTTAAGTGGCTGGTTAAATTATGCCACACCACACTGAATCTTTCTCCTTGATATAATACATTTTGCATTGTATGAATCAGTGACATTTAATGCCACCTCTCTTAGGTACCACAAGTCCTCTCCTGTGTGTCTGTAGTGGTGTGTCTCCCCCCATACCTTCCCCGTAGGGCCCAACTGTCCATTGAGACCAGCTCTGCCCAGTGGTAGGTGGCAAGGCTCATGTTAAAACCCTACCGTTCATTAGTTGCATCATCTCTTGATTTTACCTTCTCTTAGCCAGAGCATAGGGATATTTTTAAAGAAGTTACGAGACAGTACCTGCTCCCAGCCAGAGCTGCTGGGTGGGTGAGCCTATTAAATTCTGAGGGTCAGCATTCCGGAGTCTGGCCTAGCCTCTTCCTTCCTCTTCTCTCTCCGAAGCAAGCCTGCCTGCAGGGTCAGGTCTGCCCTCTCTTCCAGAAAGAGGTTCCATCCGGGCGGCCGTGGGCCCACATTTTTAAGGAGCGGGTTAAGGTGAAAGACTTCAACACACTTTACCTACCTCAGGGCCTTCCTCTCCCTCCCAGAGCACAGGAACAAGTTCTACAAGTCATGGGAGAACATTCCAGCAGGAACAGGGAAAATCATCTGAGCTTTTGGGTGCTTCCCTGGGTGGATTGATGCTATCAGAGGTCAAATGATTGAATTCATGAAATTTTATTAGTTCCTAGATAATATAAATGATAAAACACATCAACAATATAATAAGAATCATTGGAGAATTTTTAAAGAAAATGTGTGTTACATATGCACATTCGTTAAATGGGACCCACATTGATGAAATATTAAAATGTGAAGAAAGATGGTTATTTTAGAATTAAAAAACAAACTTTCATGTCCCATTCTTTTAGTCTCATCTTCTCATTTGTCACTTAAATATGTGGCCTTGGCCCCTCTGTTTATGTGATTCTGTATATCATTTGGGATTTATTCTTTCTTTATATGACGTATTTTTTCATTAGCATAAAATATATAAATCTGGTTTGTGGTATTGGGATGGAGAATGAACTTTGATATTGTTACGATGGTTGGGCCTGGTTTCTCATTGGCCCAACTGTTCTTCTTTCTGGAGTTTGTGCATACACACGTGTGTGCACATTCGTGTACACACACATACACACACAGGCACACATGCCCACATGTGCGCAGGAGGCCTAAGAAAACAACATCACCTTTTGGTATAAGCTGGCTGCCTGGGTCTTGGCACACATGTAGAACCTGGGTAACGTGGACTGGACCTTTGTGGGTGCTTCTACCTGCATTAAAGTGACTTCAGTGGCCTGGGTCCAGAGCAGACTGGCTACTTCTCTTCTGCCCTGAGGATCACATCTCACCTGGGCAGCAGGAGGGCAGTGCACCCAGAGCACCGAGAGCCCTGGAGGGAATGCACAGAGAGAAGGAGCCTGCTTACCGCCAGCTAGCGGTGTCCAGACTCCTGGCCTCACTATGCTCAGGCTGGGAACCATCCTTGGGGCTCCTGGGCCCTGGAACCAGGAGCAGGAAGAGAGAGACTGGGGGAGAGAGTGAGAGCAGACAGGAGAGAAGTTGGGTATTTCACTGTGCACCTCTGAGTGCTCAGTCCAAGCAGCACAGTCTGTAAGCCAGATTACTCATCTTCAATCCTCACTCATTAGGAGTGGGTATCAAGGGGGAAGAGGCAGGAGGAGGGGGAGCCTCCTGAGTCTTGGGCTGGAAGTTCATCGGAGAATAGGCACCCTCCTCTGCCCACTCTTTCTGTTTCTCCTGATCTTCATGGAGACTCATGTTTCCAATCTACTGCTCAAGAACAGATATATTTTATAATCAAATGCTTTTCTAAAGTAGTGAGATGAATATAGAATCATACATGTGTAGTTAGAATGGATATTAGGATGAGAATAGGGAATAATTAAATGGGGGAGGAGTGCTTTTGGTCTGTTTGCAAATGTTGAAGACATGTTATTTACAGTTTAGGAAATTGTAGTCCTGGCAACATTTACTCAGTGCCCAGTGAATGTCCAACACCCCCGCTACCTCAATTAACAATAATCAATCTCTATTATCCTGACGAGTAGCTCTGAAAATAACCACCAATTATTCCAACTTCAGTAGAAAAGATAATATACTTGAAATTGGGGGCAGCCTGAAGAGGAATACAGAGATATTGTAGATATGTGGTAAGAAGGCCTTGTGCATCCTATAAAAAGCACTCTGCTATTCCCCAACCCTTGCAGATCATCAACATGAAATTGCTGTCTTTCAAAGAAGGCATTTCTTAAGTGCCTTCTTATGTTCCCAAGACCCCATGAAAGCAATTAAGATGCCCATCAACTAATCCCAGTCTCCCTCTTGTGTGGCTGGGGGTTTACATCATGTTAGAAAAGAAGCCAGTTGTTCCCACCCTGAGAAGAAATGACATGGCTTTGTGGTTATTGGAGGCTACTTACTGTCCTCAGATACTAAATTGGTTGTCATTTAGAAAAGGAACTAAAATTTGTTCTTTCTAGTTCCCGATGACAGATCCTCGTGATAGGGAAGCTGATTTTAACTTGAATCAATGGCATTGTGGCAAATTCAGAAGTCTGCCAGTGGCATGATCAAAAAGTAGTTATATTCCCCTTAGTGGAAAGATTCAAACAGAATTAAGATTCTTTGGAACAGGTAACAGAGACCATGTTGGGCTAATTTAAGTTTAAAATGGAATTTATTTGAAGGCTGTCAAGGAATTAGTAAAATCAAGATGGAGTCCAGAGGACCAGACTTAGAAAGAGGAAAGGAATCAGAATGGCTGAGGTGCCATTGAAGTAAGGAATGGATGACTGGGTGGTGTGCCAATCTACTTGGGACTCCAGGTCCTGGAAGAGAAGGGCCAGTTGGTTGACTTAGGTCACCATTCGCTCATACATAGGGGGAACAAGAACATCTACCAGAGGGCTCCAGGGATCCCTTCAATTGGGTAGGATGATAGGGAACCCCATTTACTAACCTACAGATCCTGCCTGCTATAGGGAAAGCCCGCAGAGAGGAATCATGGCACTGTTCCAAAGAGGAAATGAGGGCTGAGGAGCCAACAATTAACAAGCAAAGTTCACTACAGAGATTGACAGAATATCCATTCTCATATCACAAAGGAGGATTTTCATGGGGTAGGGAGTTAGGTAGAAAGACTTAGTCCCTCTGGCTCCAGTAACGCTCATTGGCAAATGACTGTATTTTCTGAGAGATTAGGGCTTGGGCCTCCTTAAAGGTAGACAGGTAAACTTAACATTTTCTTGTTTTGGGATTCTCTCTAGGATTGGTTTCCCTTTGGAGGTTTTTATCTGTGATAAAGTGGCCAAATGCTATGTCTTATAAAAAGGTTGATGTGCCCTAAGTCTTGAAATTCCTCATCAGTTTCTCTTTCCTTCTTTCCCATCCCCTGTGATAATCAGTTTCTAAAGTCTTCTTCAGGCAATCTCCTCAAGCTCCCCTAGGCAAAAATAGTCACCCCTTTACTGTGTTCCGATAGTACCCCCTGTACACACCTCTAGCAGAACATAGATCCAAATTGTATATTCTATTTTTCTACCATTAGACTGAGAGATTCTAGATGCGGCAAACTTGTCGTTTATTGCCATAGTTTTAATGCACAGCACAGATGCAGTGAGCTGAACAAATTCAAAGATGACTAAAGGAATAGTGAACAGAGGCCTCACAGAGTCGGGTTCTAAACGGGCGCCTTCTTTCTCTGCCTTCTCAAACAAGTCCTAATCCAGATGCTTCTCGGTCCTGAGCTGTGTGAGTATTTGAGCCCCTGGTGTCTGTCAGGTGGAACCTTTCTCGGAGAAGCTGAAAGCATTTCACTCTATTGATTTGTTCTCAGCAGAACTGAGCTGTGAGTGGTAAGTAGGCATTTGTTTCTATTATGACTGCCGATAAATGATTTCAAATCACTTTTATCAGAGTGGTTTCAAGGGATCATACTTTTAATTTACAAAAGGCAGCTCCCTAGAACTGAAGCAAACCAAACAATATTAAGCTACATAGACTAAACTTTTAGTTTTATGGACATTATTATAGGGGAAATTATCTTCCTTTCTTGTGTGTGTGTGTGTGTGTGTGTGTGTGTGTGTGTGTGTGTGATCCTTAATTTAGATACAAACAAAAATATACACACAGGTATAAAATCATTTAAAAAATGAACTATTCCAACTAGAATGCTCTAAATAAGAGAGAAATTACAAGCAGTCAGGGAAGACTAAGCAAGTCAGAAAACTCTTGTTTCAAATAGACTTATCCTCTGAATACTCTTCCTCCTGGTAGGCTGTGCGATCTGTGAAATGGGGGTGATAGTAACAGAATGTAATTCCTAGGGTTGTTGTGAGGATTACATGAACCTCTGGTTAGCTCTCTACTCGGCATAGGTCGAGAACACCTGGGCAATAGTAGGGAGAGAGAGCAGAGACCTCTCAGTGACATGGCAGGTCACATAGGATACCATGATCATGTGCCTCCTTGTCTCCTGCTCCATGTTGTGTCCTAGGTAGAAGAGAAAACAGTGAGTAGAATGGGGCTGTGTGCATCTGTGTAGTTTGCTTTACACTGACTTGGTCAGAGTTGACAAGGGAAGCAGCATTCAGAAGAGGTATTACTCTTGAACATGCCATTTCAACCTGTCCCTTTCATACTTAAACCAAATCCCTCCCCTTCAGGATTTAATTATTTGTGGCAAAAACACATCTCCTCTGGAGCATGACCCTGATGGTGTGGACTCTGTCTGTGGGCCCACCTCTAATTGCTATCCTCTTCATTAGCATGTGGTTTTATCTCATTCTAGTGGTTGGAATCCTGTTTCCAGGACAACCAGAAGTTGGCCAAGGTCTTTGTATCTAAATAGTCCGATCCTATGGTAGTCTTAATTCCTCTCACTTTTGTGGTCAAAGTATTCAATCAGTTCCATGATTCTGCCAGCTTTTTCCTCCTTGTATTTTCTCTCTGCACAAGGTCAGGCTGGCCTGTGCAGTGCTCTAAATATACTAAAGTAAACCTTTATTTCTTTTTTAAAAATATATTTTATTGACTTTTTACAGAGAGGAAGAGAGAGGGATAGAGAGTTAGAAACATCATTGAGAGAGACTTATCGATCAGCTGCCTCTTGCACACCCCCTACTGGGGATGTGGCCACAACTAAGGTATATGCCCTTGACAGGAATTGAACCCGGGACCTTTCAGTCCACAGGCTGACGCTCTATCCACTGAGCCAAAAATGGTTTCAGCTAAACCTTTATTTCTAAAGCTAACTTTGATGGCTTTCTCTTCTTCTACTCAGTGAGTGCCCATTGTGATCAGGATTTCCCACTGAAATGTGTTGGCACAAATAACTCAAAACAGTGCTTAGCACATCGTAGGCATTCAGTAAATCTGAACTGCTGTTATACTCTCATTGTTATTACTCATACCACATTATGGTTATTCTGAGGATTAAATGGTAAAATATGCACCAAGTATGTTAGCACATTTCCTGGCACATTGTGGGCACTCACTAAATGTTAGGCACTGCTAATGAAAGCAGCAGAAGCCAGGGATTTATTGAAGAAAATGGACCATGGCCCCTTCTAGGGCAGTTTGCCTTGGCTCCATTCTTATATAACCTTCCCTACTGCTCATGCACTTTGCTGTGAGGATGTTTTTAATATGATGCCTCACCATCTGGGGGTACACTAAAAAATTCACTTATGCTCATTACTAAGTCAGAAAAGTAGTGTCATATTTTATGTGTTCTTTTTAGAGTGATGATAGTATGATTTTACAGCTGTCTTATGCTGTCATTAAATTTATAAGCAATATCAAGCAGCACATCCCCCTAAATCCCACCACCCAGAAAGTTCCACTGTGAACAGTTGAAGAGCATCAGTATAAGTATCTCTTAATGTACCTGCCCAGATAGGAAGGTAGGAAAATAGACAGTAAGAATTAGCCTTATAAGAATGGGACTAACTCCAAGACCATAATATACCTGCTTTATACATAGGAACACTAAATTGAATTTTACTTGAATTTGACAGGAGAAAAATGAACTAAATTGACACTCAAGAAATTGTTGAACTTCGAATGTGTGTATATATATATATATATATATATATATATATATATATATATTGTTCTCCAACAACAAAGCTAGTTATCCCAAAAAATCCCTTCTAAAGGTTAAGGAAAAAAGACAAAACTTGAATTCATTAAAAAGTTGGATTCCTTTTTAATTTTTGACTGTATCAGTATTAGTTTTTATCATTTACCAGGAAAGATTACATGATGGGTTTCTCTTATGTCTTTCAACCTCTTCTCTTGCTACTTTCCAATTTCATTGCTTGCATTATATTTATTCTGATAGGTTTATATCACCATCATTGTTCTGGAAATGTAATTCTCCTATTTGTTCAGTTCTAGTTCTAGTTCTGTTTGGACCCAACATGCATTACTGGTCCTTCCTCTGTGGTTTCTACACTCCAGGGTTATTTATTTTTTATTTCTCCCTTGGTTGGATAACTTTTATCATAAAATTTTTTCCCCAAGAAAATCTCATGAGGGTTATATTTCCTGGGACTTTTTACTTTGAGAATATCTACCTATTGACTTTATTTTTGAGTAACAAGTTGACTGGCATGGCATTCTTGGGTCACCTTTCTTTCCGAGGCTCGCAGAGGGCTGCACTGTGTCAGAGACTGGTATTGTTGCTATGGAAAGTGTGAGGCCAGGCTGATCCTTTTTCCCTGTTGGACTTGACTGGCTTCCTTCTTTTTGCATGCTCAAACAACTCCAGTTTCATCATGGATACGTAGTCGGTAATTAAGATGTCAATGCTGATATTACATTTTTTTGCAATGCAATGTCTTGTTTTAACCTGTGCACTAGGTCCTTTCTCCTCCAGGGAAATGTATTTTGTGATAACCAGTGTTTCTGTGTCTGGTGCTCCGACTCAGGGCACACCACTTATTCTTCTGTTGGGTCGCTTTAACTGTCTTCTGAAGTAACACTGCTTCTGTTTGCTTTAGTAAGTTCCTTGCCTTTTTCTTAAGTATTCATTGTAACTACTTTGAGTTTTTTCATCATTTTGTTAACTTGGTTTTAGTTTCGACTTTTGTTTTTCTGTTTGTTTTTAACTTTATTAGATCTTCAATGTTATGTAATATGTTTCGGAGTGTTTTCTTAGCTCTGGGATTTCCTTTTATCTTCTTGACTTTGCGCCCTTATTGAATGTTCTTATTAAGTTTTTTTTTTTGTTGTTGTTGTTGTTTTTAATATTGGAAAGCACTCGGTGGAATTAGTTTCTGTTCCTTGTGCTTCTTTTCTTCCCGCTGAGTTCTTTACTGTCCTTTGGACTGTGTTCCTCTCCTTCTCCACCTTCGCATCCCCACTTGCAGTCCCCAAAGGCTGGTCTGTCTGCCTTTCCTTTTCACCCTGCTGACTCCTAAGATGGGTGCTTCTGTTGTTTTTGTTTGTTTGTTTTCTGAACTGGTGTGAGTGACCTTTCTTGATCCATCTCCAGGTTATTTAAGAGGAGTTTCCTTCCCCATTCTGAGCTGTAGTTGGAGGCCTGGATGCTGTTTTCTACCTACTTCTCTACAGATGACTGACTTTCACAGTGTGGTCCTGGAACCAGCAGCATCAGTTAATGAAGGGAAACTGGGATGAAGCTGAGTGTGGATCCTGCTGGGGGTCCTGAGCCTGCTCTGTCTTCTGAGGTCCTATGAAACATCCTCCTGAATGGGTCCAGTCCTCACCAGGGGTGTTCCACATCTTAGGACTTTAAACCATGCCTTCAATTCACATGGCATGCTACTCTGGAAATCAGCCAGCCCTAGTGGCCCTTCCTGCTTCTGTCACTGGGTGTCATTAACTGTTGTTCCCTTTGTCCTTGCACTAGGGGACTAAATTCCAGTCTGCTCTCTTATAACAAACAGTGCCTGGAGCTGGGCTACTCCAGCCCCAGGAGGAGAATGGGTTTCTAGCTGATCTGCCAGAGGGGCAGTTCTCCATCCCAGGAATATCTTCGGTGTGGATGGAGGCCTGGTAAAGTCTTCCAGTGTCATGCAGGAGCATCTGTGATACAGCTGTGTTGCTTGAATTTGTCCAGTTCTGTCAAATCATTCTCCTTCCCTCAGTCCATGCCTGTACATTTTAGGATGTTGTTGATCATTCCCCGGATTCTTCTACTTTCTTTCTTTGGTGCTGCTTCTGGCTATGCATAGGGCTCAGGTAGGGAGATTTAATAAGTTGGACTTTACTCTCTTTTCTTATCTTTATTGTTTAAAAAACTTCTAGCTTAACTGTGCTGGCTTTATAAATGCTATTAATATTTTAACCTTTAAAAATGCTTATCATTTCCTTACTATTGTTTGTTAGTCCATTATTGGGGGAGTATGTTATTCTATGTTCCTCATTCAGCTGGTAATGCATAATTTTTTAAAAATAAAAATAAAAGGAAACAATTTTTTTCCTACTTAGCTTTTTATCAGTTAGATTTCCTTGGTTGCAAACAGTTGTTTACTTGGAGTAACAGGCAGGAGGAAAAGTGAGGTTTGAGAGGACACTGGTTAATACAAGGAGTTCAGAAGAGCCCTGAAGCAGAGCAGGCAAGATGAAGGGGGGACCCTGGGAAGGCTTGGTCCTGAGCTTTCTGAGCTCTGGGCACCTGCTGGGCCTGCGGCCAGAATGGCAGCCCTGTTGGTGCACAGAGGAGGGGTGTTCTCTCAGCGCAGTGGTTCTCCACAGCAGCGATTTGGCCCCTCCCCACCTACCAACCTGGGATACTGAACGGTGTCAGGAAAGCAATGTCCCAGCTGCAGAGGTCATGCTATGGGCATTCAGCGAGTTGAAGACATAAACATCTACAATGCACAGGACAGTCTCCACCACAAACTTACCTGATCCAAAGTGCCCGCTGAGCTGAGGTGAAGAAACTCTGCCCTAACGAGGGAGTTCAGGTGGCAAGAACAATAGCTGCCCATTACACTTTCAGTGGGCACATGGGCATTTGAGTTACCGTATTTGCCGGCGTATAAGACGATTTTTTGGCCCTGAAAAATATGCCTCCAAGTGGGGGGTAGTCTTATACGGCGAGTATATAACAAACTCTGTATTTTTAGTGGAAATGTTAGGGGGTTGTCTTATACGCCGGCAAATACATATTTTTCAGGGCCAAAAAATCGTCTTATACGCCGGCAAATACGGTAATCCAGGATGAGTGTGTATATACGCAGGTTTATTCAGACTTGGAGAACTGAGTCCTCCTCCTTTTTTTTTTTTCAAATTGCCTTTTTAACTGAAAAATTAATCATTTTACTTCCTTGTAGGCATAGTCATTGAGATATTGTCTTACCCTTGCACCAATATCCAGAAGTCAATTTTAATGGACTAAATGAAGTCATGTTAATCGTCCGCTTAATGGTTAAGTTTGTTTGTAACTGATGAGGTTTGTGAAATTAGATTCCTACATAATGGTTACCATAGGAACCATAGACCACATTGATTTGGTAATAAATAAAAGTTTTAGCTCAGTACTCAAAGGATCTTATCTTTGAGCCTCCCATCCTTTGTGCAAAAGTAACAGGTAAGAACTACCTTTTGTTTTCTTAACTAATTGGCCCTGTGGTTTGTCACTGGCAGCTAACCACGTGACCCATGGAGGAGTCAATCTCTAGACTGCAGTGTCAGCAGCAGGCATATTCCAAGTGGGCGTGGAGGAAGGGTGAGCTCCTTTCTGTCCTAACTCTGTGGGGTTCTGCCATGTAAGTCATGTGGACTGGCTGAGGTGAGGGCAGGAGCAGTTTCTGTTTTGGATGGATCTCTACGTTTTCCGTAGATACCCCAGTGCCAGCCTTTAATGTAACTTCTCTTTTGCCAGTATGCCCATAGCAAGATGTAATGCAACAGTGCACATTAATGCATATCAGCATATGTGAAATGATCTTTCTTTAAACAGAGGAAAATGAGGACCTTCCAAGGGAAATCCCTAGGCAGACCGCATTTGTGGGTGATCTGGTGGTGCTGGAGCCGCTTGATGGGCCCCATCAGCCCCACCAGTAGCTCTTCTCTAACCAGAACCACCATGTCTGAACCTCACCAACTTCTCTCAATTATAAGGAAATGTCACTGTCCACTCTCTAATGCTTCAAATGATCCTGACCACAAGTTCTTTAAAAAATGAGACTCGGAAGCTTGATCCTTTGAAAAGGCATTGAACACCACAGGAGTTCCTTTCTGCGATCTGGCAGCAAAGCAGAATGGGCAGCATTTCTCAGTGCTGATTATGTGCAAAGATGCTTATCTTTATTACTTGCTAGCAGTTTGGTGTGTCATTATATAAAGTTGATTTTACTTCTAATTAAACATTTAAAATGCAGTTGCATTTTTTTGCCTTTGTGACAAGATGGAAGATTAAGTAACTTTTGTTGCCCAACGGAATTATCTATGCTGAAAAACTCAACCCAAATTAATTTCTGTTGGCAAAATACATTTTTAAATAGTATAACTATTCATTTTGGGAAAATTAATGTTCCCTCTGGATGAATATTTTAACCAAAATGTGGTAAGTTTATTAATAAGCAGGAAAGGGGAGAAAATACAACATAAACTCTGTCGACATTTTGCTTGATGGTTACCTTTCATGTCAGTAATTATTTCTGGGATTTCTAAGCAAAACACACATTTACTCAATTGCTATTCAATTAATCTGGAAAATATCCTCCTTTAAATTGTTCAAAAAATTCCACATCTAATTGATCTGAATATTAAGTCCCTATATACTCTGCAATGTAAAGGCTAGAATTGAATCTCTACTGTGTAAATTGGATGGTAGGTGCTTGTCATGTATATCTTTCCAGACCTTTTTAAATTTAAAATGAAATGATGATCTAAACATCCTCAGCTCTAATGCCACTTTCTCTATGCAACATTCCCTAACCATGAGCCATGGACACTCCTTTACATTGTACCTCTGTTATTCCTTCTTTCTTCCTTCCAATCTAGGGTTATGCTTATTCCTCTCACCTACTGGGCTGGGCTCCTGGCTCAATGTCTCTTGGTTGTTTTAGTTTCTTCACATTCAAACTGTGTAGTTTGGTCTTTTGGAACTTCTACTTTTCCCTTAGTCTGTAAGCTCCTTGCAGGTAGAGACTAAATCTTACCTATGTTTGAATGTCCCAGTCTAAGAATAGAACCAGACACATAACAGGTATGGCCTGTAGAGTCTGAGTATAAATAATTATTTAAGTACTAATTCCCACCTCATAGCATAAAACCCAGCGAGATGACGTTTGTTATCATCATCCTCATCAAGAGATGAGACTTAAATTCTATGGATCCTAATAATGTGTAAACAGGTATCAGTCACTAGAAAGGAAGCATTGGAGACAAAACGGAAAGAAGAGAGTTGTCCTGAGTGCCAGAAGAGGAAGGGGTGGGAAGTGTTTTATCATAAGTGGGATTTGAATGGTTAACCATAGACTGGACTATGAAGAAAATTATATTTTGGACCGAAACACTTAGTGACTCTCTATACTCTTTCCTTGAAGACATGGCTCTCTGAATTTTCCAGAGCCCCGGATGAAGAAGACAGCGGCGAACATGGTGCCATTCTGCCGAGCAGTGGCTTTCTCCCTGCCCGGCTTCCCTCTCCTCGGATTCCTCTTCTCTCGGCTCCGCTCTGTCCACTCCACTGTCTTGGTTCCCGCCACTCTGACCCCTCCATTGGCTGCTATGGGCTTCTGGCTTTTTTCTTTATTCTCGTAGTTGCCAGATCTTGGCTGCCTGGTTTGGGCTCCAAATGTAATGCAGGTGAATCAGTCTGTAATGACCCCTCTTGTGTGGCCAGGTTTCCCTATCCTGTCCCCAGGGCAGGCTCCCTGCCCTCAGCCCAGCGGGTGCCCGTGACTGTTCCTTTGCTGTGCATGGAATCTGCTGGACATAGGAAAGGACACGAAGACTGCAACAGAACTTCCGGGATGGAAGCGGAGCAATACCAGCATTAAACATGAATAGCTAGAGCAGAGGAGAAAGCCAGCCCCAGTAGTGCGGACAGAAGGTGCTGCAGATGGAGGAGACAGCCAACATCATTGTGTTTGGCAGAGATTGGAAGGCAAGCGTGGCCATGGAGTTTGAGAGGTTGAAAGGAACGGCTCAGGTGTCCCTGCCTGATGGTGGGTGGCACAGGGAGCCCGGGGCCCAACTAACTCAAAGCAGGTCGCCCTATGGGAGTGTTGAGGAAGCTTATTTCGATTTCTCTGGTTGGTCCCAAGTAGGGAGCCGGGGACCATAATTGGGGAAGCTGGCAGTTACTGGTGAAGTTCTGACCATTTGGGGCACTTGCTTCGGAGGCTCTGGTCACAGTTCTGTGTTTCCATAGGCCTGGCCCTTGTCCCTAGGCCTTCAGCCTCTGGTGACGAGGGTTCAGAGGTCATTTTCATTTAACGTGTACTGTGGTTTGCAGGCCAGGCTTTGCCTAGCGGCTGGGCCACCTTTGGCCCATAACAGGATTCCACACTATTGCAGGGGCCCTGTGCCAGCTTCCATGCTTCCTCAGATGCTCACTGTCCCCCTCTAGGAACCAAGGGTCTGGCTTCTGCACAGAGAACTGGAGACAGTATTTTCAGACATGTTAACTTTTATGGAAACATTAAAAGTAACACCGAAATGCCCCTCTTTTGTGTTTGCTCTTAGTTCTCAACGCGGCTGCAGCTTTCTGAGGAGCCTAATTACTTTCCTATGCCACCAGTCGATAGAGCAGTGGGAAAGCCAGAGCTATACATTTATATTACTTGAGGGAGAATACTCCGTCTTAGAAATATGAATGCAGCCTCCTCTCTCATTTTACAGGAATCACTTTTATTTGTGAGGTCGAAGCTGATTGACTGTCTGACCCACCGGGGAACGTGGCATTGGGAGGGGTGTTTGCACACTGGCTGACTCTGAGTTCTTCATTCTAGAGCGATCAGCTCAGAGAAAGGGCAGCGTGTTCCCACAGAGACATGTGTGGCTGGCCCTGTCCTGTGACATGGGTGGAGGTCAAACATGTGTCAGGGGAGCTACTACGTACTTACTCCAAGGACATTGTTCACACACGGAGCTAATTAATCTTTTCATTGAGCAGCAGAAGTTGAAAGGTTAACAATGAGAAAGATAAAATAGATAACCTGGGGTGGGGAGAAATCGTTCTTTTTCGGGTTTGTTGTTCTCGTTAAAACTCCAGATGCCTTGCTCGGTCAAATGGGGCCATGTGTGAATCAATGTGCCAGGGAGAACTATTGCAGAGAAGTGTCCCCTCACTCGGGATGGTGCTCTTGTTTTTAATATTGTAATATAATATCAATCTGAAGCAACTTATCCATTCGTTGGGCTAGTTGGCACCCTAAAGAAAAGAACAAAAGTTCTCCAATCCCCATTTCTGATAAAAAACAGTGTTGCCTGTGGTCTCAAAGTTGCAGAGAGCTTGTCTCTAGGGTGACGGTAGCAACCCAAACCGATTCCTCCCAAGTCAACTGAATGTGGGAATGTAAATGCCCTGTTCTTCAACCCTGCCAGCCTTCTCCTCCTCCCAAACCACACGGTCTGTGGCCTTTCAGACACGTCCGCTGTACCTACAACAGGCAATTCTCCACAGAGCATGGGTTGGGTGTTGGGTGTTCAAAATGGAGTCATTTCTTTACGGAAAGCGCTCTCCTCTGCAGCATATGAGGAAACTGAAGAATGAACCTCACGAAGTTCATTGCCTTTTCCCATTTGCATGTGTGTCATGTTTCCTTGCGCAGCATAGTGAAGAGTCACTAACTGGAGGCCTCCAAGGCCTGGGAGGGCCCATGAAATCACCTGGGCTTTGAATTGTTTTCCTATCAGGATTCAACTTCATATACTGGTTATTGTGTGTACTAGAGGCCCGGTGCACGGAATTCCTGCAGGAGTAGGCCTTCCTTCCCCTGGCTGCAGGCACCAGCTTCGATCTGGCACCCGGGACCCAGACTTCCTGGCAGCCCCTGCTTCGTCCAAAAGGTCAGCAGGAAGGGCATCTGGAAGGACCTCTGGTCTAAGTAGCACATTATGCTTTTATTATTATAGATGAGAGTTTGTAGCAGATAGATGTGTTCAGCTCTGTGGGTATTTTTTCTTGTCAGTATTCTTTGGGGAGTTAGCTTGGAACCAGTTCCCATGTTAGGCCTCCTTGCTGTCAAAACAATGCAAACACCTGGGAAGGAAAAATGTCTCAGTCTGTCAAGCCATCATCTTTCTCCATGACTATGTCTAATTAGGTTCTGAAAGGGTTAGTACAGAGAAGGTAGGCCTCCAAACTGGAGCATCATTCTGGCATTAATGAGGGTGAGGCAAAGGGAGAGAATTAGGGGGCAGATTCTGCTAGAGTCTGTAAAATGTCCACTTGGCTTTTCAGAGTTGGTGAAATGGAAAATACGTTTTAGATGAGCTAGTGTGTGTCGCGATGCTTTTCTTTTAGTCTTACTGGGTGACTCAGCCTTCCTGGAAACTTGTTAGGGATTTGTTTTATGTCAAGAGGGCCCTTATTCTAACCCTGGCTTGAGATATTTCACGTGTATACACTTCCATTGTCATTTGGGTGAACTTCTATGATTAAGCAATGATATTTTCCTGATTCTGTTCATTGTTTTCCCTGGCTGAATCCTGCTTGGGAATCTAATTAAATTCCTACTCCTGGAAGCCTTCCCTGGTTCCCTCCAGCATGGATTGGGAGCTCTTTTCCTTTGGTCCTACTGTATCCTGTATCCTGTGCTTTAAGTCATATGTGGACTGGGATATAGTTTCCATCTGACTGTTCCTACCTTGAGAGCAGAGGCTCTGCCCTATTCCCTTTAGGAACTGTGGTGCCAGTTCCATGCATGGCACAGAGTGAATACTGAGTACATATGTGTTGAATTAATACATTCTTCTGGATAGGCTTATTGACTTTTGGAATAAAAAATTTAGGCATGTGCATAGAAATTGCAAAACAAATATTTGTTGATTGGATTTCCAATGCTTAAGTAATTGTCTATTGCAAAACGGGCACCTCGGAAAGGCTCATTAATGGTTTGGAATATTATTTACAACATTAAAGTAATTTTCTGAAAGTCATACATATTACATCCTGATTCCTCTCAAGTGCCTGGACTCAATAAAAATAAACAATAAATTGATAACATCCTGAGAATTACTGGAAGAAACAACATGTGGTCTATTGCTCCCTGGAGGTAGAGTGTGGGGATGATGGGTAGGGAGGGCTGAGTTTCTGTTGTGACAATAAGTGACAACATCTACAGTGTGAATTTTGATTAACTTTTGAATCCATGGTGCAGAGCATTGAGTCTGTGGGTAGGTTCTGTTTGAACTAGATTTCTGTTGTCTATTAAGGCGGTTTGGCCTGAAGTATCCGATATGGTCGTTTCCTCTTGCAAATTGAGCAAGGAAAATTTAGTCAGAGTCACTAATAAATTATTGAGTTTACTTACATTTTAAGCGATTAACTGATTAGAATGTTCTGTTTTTGTAATCTATTTCTAAGTTTCCAAAGACCAAAGTTAGAACAGTGTTCCCTTCAACAGACTTGTAGATAGGTAGTTTCTTGATGCATTGCTGCTTATCAAGGGTTGCACGTCCAGAAGCTCCAGTTTGTACATTACCAAGAGCTGAGGAGGGTAAAGGCCACAGACTTATAGTTACTTAACTCGTAAGAGGGTGATGAATTAGAACACCAATGTGTTTATGCTCTCGGAGAAATATAGCTGCCAAGTTACATTCATGTTATCTGGTCAGCACTTTCTCCAGTAAAAGTCCCAGTGGCAAATTAAATTACAATCAAAAACATACTGTATTGGTGAGGATGTGGGGGAAATAAGGAGCATCATATACTATTAATAGAAGTTTAAATTGCTCTGATCTCTTTGGAGGAACTATTTGACAATCTCTCAAAAATGCCTATTTCCTTTGCCCTTTTAATTTTTTGCTTCTATAAATTTATTCTTAAGATAAATTTCCCCATTTGGGCAGATGCATATGAATAAGAGTGTTCCTTGTAGCATCATTGCTCAAGAATTGGAAGAAATCTAAATATCTATCAAAGGTGAATTGGTCAGATGACTTATGGCATATTTATAGGATATAAAACTGTGATGTTGTCGAACAGAATTTTACAGATGTATAATGTGGAAAATGGTCTCCAAAATGTGTCATTGAGGGGACAATGAAAGATATAGAAATGTGTGTATAATGGGCTTCTCACAGTTGTATCAACAGAAAGGAATACGAGTTACTCTGCAAAGCATGTTTCTGAAATGCAGGAAACAAGTCCTTTGCCTGGGAGGACTGGAGTGGGAGGAAGACACATTTTTCACTCTACGTGCTTTGCATCTATTTGAATATGTTACCCTGTGCCTGCATGCATTATGTTTTCTATGAAAAAAGTAGTTTAGTGACACTCATTCTTGTTGAGTTTTGTTGAGGGTAAATTTAGGCAGGTGGACTTGCTGCATCTCATGACCTCCTGCCAGAGGCACCTGTCGATCAGTCCCCACCCATCTCAGAGAGCAGCCTCCCAGGAAGACTTCTCACTCTTTCCTGGACTTGCTCACACATCGTCTCCCACATGTAACGTCATTATATTTATGGTCACTTCTTCTTGTAGCTGAACTTACGAATCACTTCTTAGGTTTGGTTAGAGCTTGTTTAAATGCAGACTCCTGGGTCCCCACCCAGAGAGGCTGACTTGGTTCCTCTGGGATGGGAGTGGGAGACTCCTACCCGGGGGCTCTGAGCCAGTTGGTCTGAACACCCCTCTCTCCCTCTCTCCTCTCCGCCCCTTCTTCTGAGAAATGTAAAGTGGTATTTTTCTGATCCTGACCCTGGATTCCAAAGTCTTATCTAAATGTGTGCCTCCTTTACTGATGGCACATATTTTAGAGAAATCAGCAGTGAATTATTAACAGCTTCATCCATTCTGAACCAGTTGATCTTTAGTAGATGCGGGGAGAAAGGAAATATAGCCAAGTTCTGCTTCCTTAAGGGCTGAGCGAATGGCCCCTCCAAGACACCCCACCTGTAATGAGACCCACATTATTTCCTGCATACTCATCTCAGTCTAAATCCGTCTCCATCCACTCGGATGATGGAAGATAGTAGCACGTCTCCGAAAGCAAGGAAGAAAGAGCATTTGAGTTAAGTTATGAGCAGCTGACCTTTGATTTTAATCACGACTGCTTTTGAGTGGAAATAGGGAGGAGGAGCAGCAGAGGAGGGGCAGAAAGGGAAAGAGAGAAAGTCCAGTGAAGTGCATGGGCTTCGGAGTCAAACAGGCCCGACTCCTGACAGACCGACCCACCCTCTGTCCTGACAAGCTGTGTGATGTTGGACATGGAGTGAACTTTTCTGTGTCAAGGCTGTTAAATATGGAGAATTCTGACCATAGCCAGAAGATAAAAATTGAGAGAACATATGTAAACACAGTGCCTGGCCCTTATGAAAGCTCAATTAAATGGTGGCCAGTTGTTTTAATAAAAGAGCAGGAAATAAATCCAGAGAGAATCACATGGGCTTGTCAGCCGCTTCCGTTAGCTCAATGGACCCGTTAGTCAAAAGATATGCATAGCAGTCCCAAATCTGCCACTGGCCAATGTCTTGCATGACATAATCAAACCATTACATTCCTTTAGCCTCAGTTTACTTACTTTATAAAATGAAGAGGCTGAACCACATGGCTTCTAAGGGCCTGTTTACTTCTACTGTTGTTTTACTTCAAAACTCTAGGGACAAAATGTTTCTTAGAATTTCTTTCTCCCAATGAGAATGAGGTAATTCCCTTTCTTGTATAGAGTCCAGATGGAAGGAAGCCTTTTCTCTGAACCTGTGGTCCTGCAGGCTGTTCCCATTCCCTAGTCTCCAGTTGACTCACCTGAGCTGCAGGTGAAGCTCATGTCTTTTTATTATTTTGTGTGTTTTTTTTAATTCCCTACTTTAAAGTTTGCTGAATTACAACACATTTGACTACCATGATGAGTAAATTGCAAGTCATAGAAACCATCAGGCAGGCAGAGATTTTGTCTGCTGTGGAAAAGGGTAAGAACTCAGAGTTCTCCATTGTGTCACCTTACTGCCGCCCGTGTGCTAGTGGGAGATATATTTCAGATGGTTCTCTGCTCTCTCTAGCGCGCTCAGGCTTAAATCCAAGCTATGCCTTATGAACCTTCTTTCTTCAAAGTGTGTTTCATGGGACACTCGTCTCTGGGGGTGCTTCATGAAAAGAAAGTTCTTCTGGTCTAAAATTTGTGGAAACGCTGGACACTAGGATGCTCTCCTTAGAGTTCTTTCTGTGAAAGGCTCTAAGCTGTCCCCAGGGGAAGAACATTGGGTAAGCCACGTCTCCCAGACTTACTCAAGTTTTACTTTTTTAATCTAAAAAATAGTAAAATAATGGTAAAATCTCTCATAATAGTGTTCCACAGACCCAAATGAGGGAATATTTTTGTAGGCTGTGAAAGGGCTCTAGGTAACTGATTCTGCTCTATTATTTGTGAGCCAGTCAGAGAAGAAAAAGTAGGTTGCTAGAGGCTGGTTTTGAAAAGCGACTGGCGTGAGAACTTCTGTCTCAATGTGCTAACTTGACGTTGAGATGTGCTCTTGGGCTGCAGGCCTGGTGTAGTCTGTAGGTGCGCCCTGTGAACCCAGGGAGGACTGATAGATCTTTTTGTCCTTCTCTGCAAGACTTTGTGAATCTCAGAATTTCATTTAAATATGTTGGTGCAGAATTTGTAACTAGCTGTGTCTCTGGATGAAAAATAATACCATGGGAGTTCATAAATAAGTAATTAAAATTGTGTACGAGTAACCCCAGGGTGAATACCACCATGGCCATATAATGTAAAAGAGTTTCAACAGAACTCCAACAAAATACATCTGTTTCTGGCTCCAAAAATTGCTTTCTGAAGATTAGAGAGGTAGATTTATTAGAGCCTACCATTTCTCATTATGCATGAATATGTTGTTGCAAAGTTTCAGGAACATTTGAGCACTGGGTGTTCTTTTCTGCAGCTTAGAGAGAAATTTGTTTCAGAGTTGGATATAAACACTTAGCCTCAGCCTACTCTTATATGAGTTATCATATTTAATGACAAACAGGAGTGGAATCCCACTTTAGACATTCCAGCTTAACTAGGAGCTGTAAATGTTACTTTTTATTTTCTAAACTTGCAAAGTTGGAGGGAAAGGGTTGCACTAAAATGGTTTTGTTGATGTCTGAAGTGATGCAAAACTAAGACGAAGACAGCAAATGCAGAAAACAATAAATTCGCACTGATTTGCTTGGATTAGGTCTATGGGCTCATGTGTTCCAATGGAATGAGACCAGGAACCAGGAATAATCAGAGCCTCTTGCCTAAACACAGATACATATAGTTCAGACGCTGCAGGGCATTGCTTGTTAGATATTACATTGTAAGGATCTTCATTCAATGAGAGTGAAAAGAAAGAGAAAAGGAAATGGGCTGCAGTTTGGTGGATAATTACCGGTAGCTAGCATTAAACGGAAGTGGAAATGCACATTTTGGGTCAGAGTTGTTCAATGGAGTGCAGTCCTTGGTAATTTCTCTTTCCCATGTTAGATGAACACACATAATTAGAGGAAATACTAGGTTCTAATACATTTTTTTTTGTCCTAGGCAAATGTTTGAATTCCTTAGTCTCCAGGTGACCTCATTTAATAGAAAATAAGAGTACATTTCGGAGGGAGCAGTGACTAAAGAATGCCATGATTGACTCTATACCTCCCTCTGTCTGTGGGGTGTGTGTGTGTGTGTGTGTGTGTGTGTGTGTGAGCGTGTGTAACATCTATGAGAAACTTCTTTGTTGGAAAGGAGTAATGGGCAGTGGTGGCTAATAAATGTTTAATAACTGGCTCTCAGAGGAAAAACACATCTTAATATACAACATTAGCAGATTTTGGCATTTCTGTTGTGAAAATGCCCCTTCCATGGCCAATTTCAGGCTATCAACCTGACATCACCAGGCTCACAAAACTCGAGAAATTTAACAAGCTGTTCTCAGAGCCACTGAGTGCCATCCCAGCAGCCCCTGTGAGGACTCTTCACCCAGTGGTTTTGTGAGGCTGTTTCTGCAACACCTGTGAGGCCCAGGAAGGTTCTGGAGACTGACCTGGGAAATGTCCTTTGTGATCTTTAAATCCCTTTCGGAGCCTCGATTCTATACCCCGTTCTCCACAGTGTTCAGGAGACAGAATACGTGATAATGCTATGCAATCTGTTTAAAAGTTGATTCTGTTATTATTTGTTGTTGCTAACATTTCCCAGAAGGCTGGTGATTTAACTGGGATACTTGCAGTGCAGAGAGAATGTGTATATAGTATTTGAGGGAAGGCAAGTGATTCTGACACACAGGGTCCCTGGGATGCTTTTGTTCTTGGAGCCTGGAGCCATTGCCTGAGGAGATGTTCGGACAGGACAAAACTCTGCATTGTGGCAAGCGTCTTTCACCCAGGCCATGCATGCTACCAGCCGGGAGGGCTTGGCCAATCACGCCCATCCACTGAATCCAGCCCACCTACTGTTTTGGTGTGACTCATGAGCAAGGACGGTTTTTACATGTTTGAATATTTGAAAAAAAAATCAAAAGAGGAATAATAACTTGGGACACAATAAAATGACAGTCTGGGCAACCATAAATAAAGTTCTGTGGGAACACAGCCTTGCCCTCTCGTTCTTCTCATCCATGCTCTGCGTCATCCATCATCTCGGGCTGTGCGCACGCCCCTTTGGCAGGGCTGAGGGTTTGCACTGGAGACCACGGGGCCTGCAGGAGCTGGATTGTTCACCACCTGCCCCTTTACAAAGAGTGTTTCCCAGGACCACGGCAGTAAGGCCCCTTTCCCAGGCGCTCTGCAGCGACTGAAGGCAAAGCGGCTGGAGAGCCGCACTGAACGGAGGAGCATGGGAAATGGAGAGAACCAGAACCAGCTGGTGACAGTCCCTAACATATGGGAAAAGGTCAGAAGAATAAGGAATCACTCACCTTGCCCAAATCACCTCCTTTTAGCTTCTTTTATGACCTAATAAGAAGAGAGCTTTCTTCTGTGCCTCCCACGTTCTGATTTTGATGGTCCGCTGGCTCACAGGGCCCTCTCCTTCAGCCAGGTCAATGCTGGGGAATCCTTGGTCCCAGGGCTGGCTTTGGGGGCAACAGATGCCGTTCAGGTCCTGGCTCAGCCGCTTACTTCACGAATAGCTTTGAACACATTTCTATAACAGTTCTCATCTTCAGTTTTCTCATCCATAAAGTGTAGAATTATCCTAATAATCAAGTAGAATAGTTAAGTCAGTTAGCACAGGATCTGACACATAGTGGGCATATAATAAATGTTACTCTTTGTTGTTGTTATTATCCATACATGTGCATATCTCTTTGGGGCTTATCATTTGTATTTTAGCAGACAGAAATAAATATTTAACTTGGCAGTGTCTTCACATATCATACAAATTCTTTTCACCCTAAATGCTCCATCTCCTGTAAAGGATCTTGAAATGAAAGTCATGTTAGTGTCTCTGTCTGGGCCAACATTTAAGACTTTGGGCTGGTGGGGAGGTTAAGTGTCCCCATTCATTTCTTCCCAGGAGACTGCCCTCCAGTGGAAACAGTTCTGGCGAGGGGAGACAATGGTTTTGGTAGTGAAGGCTGCACAAATGTTTTATAGAAGTCTTTTCTGTTACAACATATATGTTTATATTTAAGCATATCTTCAGGGCAGAAAGACTCTCGTCCCGATACCTCCGCCACAGTCTACTCAAATGATGACACTCACCAATTAGACATTTACTGCCCCTCCCCACACACCTGCACACATCCTGGAGACAAGGTATTGCCTTAAGCCATTATCAACCTAGGTTGCACAAGAAAAAACTAAGGAACTTTATACTACCTCTATGCCTATGTTACTCCTCAGCCCAATTAAATAAAAAAATCTCTGTGGGTGGGATCTAGGAATCAGTTTTTTGGTTTTTTTTAAGGCCACTCCATAGTTGATTCCAAAGGGCAGCCTGCAGCAAGAGTTAATAATTACTTCTTCAAATCTTTTTTTTTTTTTTTTTTAGCAAAGTAAAGCAAAAACCATGCCCTTGTGTTCCTATGGAGTTTGTTTTTCTTAAGCTTGCAGAAGTGCAGCACCCATTGTCAATTGCTGGTACTGGAGGCTCATCTCTAGGGAAATATACTGATACACTCTTATTTCCTTAGCTTGTTAATAAAGAAGGATCTTTAGGTAGTAAAGGAGGGTGAAGAGAAATACACCTTTGGTTCTGTTCCAACTGTGAATCCCTTGGATGGGTTCTGCTTGGGACCAATAAGCATTGGGGTTTTGATAACTTCATTGCTAAATTCTACAGAGACATATATGCTCACCTGTCAAATGCACTTAGGTAGCATGGATTTACAAGATGATATTTTTTCTGTATATTCATTGATGGTATTATGCATGATTTTTTTTTTGGGGGGGGGCAGTGAACAAACATGCTATTTCTTTTGTTTAATTCATCACATATATTTTATTAATTTAATCTTTTACTTAGTTCTTTATTAATTTAATTAGTACTTTATTATTTTAATCTAGTACTTTATTAATTTAATTAGTACTTTATTAATTGAATCTTTTACTTGCTATAGTTTCACTGAGTTTGAATCAGTTGAAGGAAGGTTAATTAATTTTATCTGTAAAATAAAAATAACATATTACCCACCCCCTATTGTTGTTAAGACAAGGGAAGAGATTCTATGTGTAAAACCACCCAGTGGCTGGCACTAAGTGAGCCCGCCATGTTGTTATGATATTGAGACAACATTTAACAGTGGTCAAGAACAAGGGTTCTGGAGTTAGCCTGCCTGGATACCTGGGTTTAAATCTCATCTACACTACCTATCAGCTCTGAGAAAATTTACCCTTCTTAAATAATAATTTTCTTCCCTGGAAACCTCTAGGTGCCTTTTGGGGTGGGGGATATTTAGAAAAAGTGAAGCCATATATTTAATGTGGTTAATACTATTCTTGGCATATGGTAAACACCTTTTCACATACATAAAATAGGAAGAATGTGTGCATCTGTGTGTGTGTGTGTGTGTGTGTGTGTGTGTGTGTGTGAGAGAGAGAGAGAGAGAGAGAGAGAGAGAGAGAGAGAGAGAAAGAGAGAGAGAGAGAGAGAGAGAGAGAGAGAGAGAGAGAGAGAGGAAGAGAGAGAGATTATATATAGTTAACCAGAGTTTCAAGAGACTTTACCTTGCTTTTTATATGGTCCCTGAACCAGTGGCAGCAGCAGCAACAGCACCAGGGATGCTGTTGGAAATCTGTAATTTCAGCCACCACCCAGATTTATTGAATCAGAATCTGCATTTTTGAAAGATTCTCAGTTACTTGTGTGCACATTTGAGCAACACTGCGCTAGTCAGTGAATAGCAAATATAGGCAAAATTGTCACCTCTCCCCCATAGCTCACCCCTGGCAGGTATCACCCACCAGCATGGCAGTCCATCTCAACAGCATCGTGCCCAGCCACTCCAGGCAGCCTCGGCCAGCTAACGGGAGTCATCCTGCAAGGAGAAGAAATTCATTGCCCAGACCTAGTGACTTCCATGAGCTGAAAAGGCCGTGGCAGAACAGTCCTCAAACCCAGGGCTCTTCAACCTCAAACCAGTAGTCCTCACTTAACATCACCATCAGGTTCTTGGGAACTGTGACTGTAAGCGAAACAACGTACAATGGATACCAAAACCAATTTTATCATAAGCTAACGGGTACAAACAAGAGTTATTTCTGGTCACATACATCACTTAAATCTATAATCATAAAAGCATAATATGCTAATTAGACCAGACATCCTTCTGGATGTCCTTCTGGGATGAAGTCAGGGCTGCGGCCTCAGGACTGATTCAGCCACTGAGGCTGCAATAGAGGGATAGAGGCAGCTGTGGCTGCGAAGGCTACTCTCACAGGAACTTCATACATCCGGCCTCTAGTTATAAATAAAGACCAAAAACAGTTTTAATATTAAACATTGAAATCGATGTGAACTATACATCCATTTCGGAAAGATGAATAAGAGCAGTGTGTTGTGGAAGGTGGCAGGGGCCTGTCCCAGCAGCTCAGGGCGCAAGGTGGGAACCCAGCCTGGACAGGGTGCCCTTACACCGCAAGGGCCATTCTTCACTGCCCCGCTCCCCACTGCCCCTTCCCCACACAAACAGCCACTCAGACAGAGGGACAAAGCAGGCAGGGCATTTCATCTGATGTACATCCATGGGATGTGGGAGGAAACTGGAGTAACTAGTTTCCAGACATGGAAGAACTGTGAACTCCACACAGAGGGTGGCCCCAACCAGAAATCATTTTTTTTTCCACATCAGCATGATAATGAAATGCTGTTGAGTGGACTGATGTTACTGGAGGATTAGCTGTACATCGTTCTGCACTGCCTTCATGATGTCATTCAGCAACTTTCAGCTATTGTGTAGCTGGCTTTGTTCTACAGCTGGAAGGTGACAAAAGGAAATTAATATTAGTCAGAAAGATAAAACCGGACTCAATAGTAAAATGGACGTTGAAAAGAAATGGGTTACATTCAGCTAATGATGGTACTGTGATTAAAACCCGAATCCTAATGGCAACTCCTAACCTGATAATATAGGCATTGTGAGTGAAGGAAATTTGTGATGATCAGCTAATTCCACAGAACTGCAAATTTCATTTTTAAAGCTTTTTTCCCTGTGAAGTTGTCATTGATGTGACCACTGGACCCATTAGACATATGTCACAAAACTAACTTTGAATCAGGCACAAAGTGAGGACATTTATACGCTGCCTTTGCCTCTTACAGTGTTTTTGCTTAAAAGTTTACACCTTAGGCTGGAATGAGCCTGCAATTGTGTACGGTCCAGCTCCTGTCTCTTAGGAGGGAGGGGGCATTTTGTTCACCAACAACAGGAGACGCTGTCTTCCTAGAGTGGAAATGAGCACCTCCCAATAGCCCTGTAGTTTCCCTTAAGCATCACGCCTGCTGTTGCCATGAGCCTGTGAACATTTTCTGATCCGATAGTCAGCGCCCTGGGCTCCAGGTTGTGTGCTGGGATGCACAGAGAGGTGGCCAACCAGCCTCGTGAGCAGGCAGCTGGCTGGAGTTCCTGCATTTTGCTCCCTGGGCCATGCATTTGCTAGAAATCTCAAGATGTTTTTGTTTCTCTGACACAGGGAGGCCTCTTGCTCCATTTGGAGAACATGCGACATTTCCCCTTCCCAGAATGAAACAAGGGAGTCCACCTATTTATTCCCTTTTCCAGTTTACCCTAAGCTGTAATAACAGTTTAGTAATGTAAGACAGACTCTAGCAATTAAACACACACACACACACACACACACACATGTATTTGTGTGTATATATGCATGTATGCATATCTATATACATCTGTGTATATATGTATGGCATATGCTAACACACATATAAACACATATTACATGCATGTGTTGCTATATATCATACATATACCTACACAGATACACATATATACATAGATATACAGATATAGGTTAGCCAAACTGTAACCATTGGTTTCAAAATTTTCAGGAAACAAATAGTTCTTTCCCTAGTGCATTAGCTTAGTCAATGTACACATTATTTTTGTGATTTGGAAGTTTTCCACGTACACGTGTTTGACACGCTGCCACAGGAGCTGGGGAAGGGATGCTTGCAGGTGCATGGAAACCAGAACCAGAATTAATGGCAGTGTCTCTTGAAATAGCATTAGAGGTCAGATCATCAAACCACTTTCCTTTTTTAAATATTTTATTTCTTTGTATGGAATTAATTTCACACCAAAGGCATGGTATGAGACAAAAGATACCCAGGAAATGGTTTCCAGGAGTTAGCTCTCTGCTCTAGTAAAGAAAGGAAATTTAGCAACGTGTCTGTACAGATAAATATAGGCACATTTATATCCATTTTTTTGGTGATTATCATCAGTGGCAATGAAGTATGACTCCCTCATTAAATTTTTCATTTCTTTTAGAATGTTAATATATGGATCAACAAGACCCCATTTTCTCGTTGGCATCAAATACTTTATTTTATATTAAAATTTTTCAACTTGTTTTCTTTTAAATTAGTCTTAAAATGTGTGCCTCCTGAAAGGAATGTGTTCTACATGTGATAGAAATGAAATTTACTAATTTCCAGCCAATACAATTGTGTAGGTAATGTACAAGAATAAGATCTTCCCCCTTCCCCTGTTCTAAACTATAGACTGAATAATAAAAGAGAGAACATGTTAATATGCATCACCTGTCCCTTTCTGTGTATGTAAATTTCTGTGTCTGTTCAGAAACAGATTTGGGGAAATACGTTGGCCTCTCTCCATCGTCTTCCTCCCCTTAGTGCGTGGTGCCGGCTGGAGCCATACAGTGTGGTTTAAACACATTTGTCTCAATTATTGAGGAACTTAAAGTGGTCCTTGTAGCCTTGGAGGAGCTCGCTACAAAGTTGGAGTCACTGGGATTGCTGAAGCAATGGCGTCATTGTTGGCTAATAGCAGAAAAGGGAGAGGAGGCGGCTGGAGTCTGTTTTCACAGCAGCTAATGAGGCACCTGATGATCCCAGTGTCTCTCTAAAGCTAACCTCATTGAGACAGAACATCTTGTGCATAAATCTCCTGGGGTAGCTGGACAATTGAATGTATTTAATTAACTGAAATAAGTAGCAGCCCTCTCTGGTTTGGCTCAGTGGACAGAGTGTCAGCCTGCGGACTGAAGGGTCCTGGGTTTGATTCAGGTCAAGGGTACATGCCCCGATTGTGGTTGCAAGCTGGATCCCCAGTAGGGGGCATGCAGGAGGTAGCCAATCAACGATTCTCTCTCGTCATTGATGTTTCTATCTCTTTCTCCCTCTCCCTTCCTCTCTGAGATCAATAAAAATATATTTTAAAAAAATAAGTAGCAAAGCTTTCTACCGAATTTGAATATGCAAAAGAGCCTCTTATCATCCATGTCTTCTAAGCGTGCACATGCATTTCTGAAGAACAGCATGGGAGAGGTGGCCTCTGCATCGTTTTTTCTTCCCAAATCCAATTTTGGGATTATTCGAAACTGGACTGCACCATCAAATTAAATGCACCATTGACCACATTCTCATTAAGAGGTTACTGCCAGCCGCCTACTGGTGTACCTGAATTCACTACCAGCGCAGCTTCCATCTGAGCACGCCTAATTCGGATAGTCACGGCAATCATTAGGCATTAAATTGCCCCCGTTATTTCTGACCCCCAAGGAAGCATGGGGCACCTAACTGTAAGAGGATGAATCAAGGGATGGGGAATCATGTATCTTCTAGACATTTGGGAAGCCTGTGCTTTGATTTTCCAAATCGCTGCCGAAATGCCGCTCTGAAATTCAGTATCTGAGAGCTTGCTCCCTGAGGGGCCCAGTGTTCATTACGGAGGGCAGAATGTGACCTGGTAGACCCTGTGCCTGTGATCAGGTAAAACATGCCGAGTACTCCTAGTCCATTTGCTCAGTGGTTAGAGCATCGGCCCGAGGACTGAAGACTCTCTGGTTGGATTCCGGTCAAGGGCACATACCTCAGTTGCAGGCTTGATCCCTGGAGCCAGATGGGGCGTGTGCAGGAGACAACCAATTGATGTGTCTCTCTCACATCGATGTTTCTCTCTGTCTCTCCCCTTCCCTTCCACTCTGTCTAAAAACCAATGGAAAAAATATCCTTGGGTGAGGATTAAGGACCACGACAATCTCAGGAATACCTGTTGAATAAACAAACGGATCAAGGAGTTGGCTATTATACTTTTGGGCCACTATTCTCTTTTATTTATTAGAAAACCAGCACATATTTTTTCCCATATTTAGATCTTATTTTAAGATGGTGATCTAGAAATTGAATATGCAATTATCTATAACACTGGATGAGACCCATATGTATGTATACACACATAACTCTACCAACAGATACAAATTCGTAACTAGACTCAGAAGCTGTGGGAAAGGAGAACTATGTAAGTTTTCAAACTTTCCAAACTGCTGGGGAAAATGGGTATCAATAGGGTTGCTCCGGAGAGATGGCTTTCATCAGTCACCATCTCCGCCACGTGCGGAGCCCTTTCCCATTACTTTTCTATTTTAAATCCATTCCTCTGCCCTGGCTGATTGAACCTTTCTGAAACGTGCCGGCCCGAGAAGCTCGCCCCCTCTCTGAGCTCGGAAATAATAACGTCTTCACATTTTCCTGGCCTTTTCCGAAACGGGGACCTTCCATTTATGTTTCACTCTCCATTGAAATAAATTGATTAACGCCCTGGAATCGTGGCTCGCCGCAGACCTTTTGAAACAAAAAGCTGCTTTTCTGAGTGTAAAGGGACCAGCTTGTCCCAGATTTCTCGATCCTCCAAGGACTCGGGGGCGAAGGAAATGTTTTATCGTCGCATGTTATTGAACCCTGAAGCATGCTCAGGTTCCATTTCTTCCTCTTTGCTTGTTTTTCCTCAGAGCACTCGCAGACGCCAAACCCTTGACACTTGGGCATCACAGCGCTCTCTCCGGGCCCCGTCTTCAGACTTTTCTCTCATATTTTCCATCTCCTGGTCTTTTGCCCTGTGGCATTTTCTGTCCCTTGCCTTCCACTCTCTGTGTGTGAGTGCGTTTTAGTTGCACCACTCATATGCTTACTTTCCAGGGACCCTCCCTCCTCTTACACTTGGAATGTTCCTTTCACATAGCCCCGGTGTTGGTTTGTCTTCATTTCACCGAGGTCCGCTCCCCTCTTCCCTGTCCTGCACCCCTGCACTTCCTGCTGGCTTGCCCAAGGGGCAGCATCCGCAGAAGTTTGGAGGGTGAGCATGCAGGGATGTCAGGGGATTTTTCATCCCCCCTTGCCTGGCAGTCTCTTTTCTGTGCATAGTTTTCCTTCTGTTACTGCAGCTCCCGGGCACCGTTGTCTCGTGGTGCAGGGCTGGGGCGTGAGGGGCACTGCCCCTCCCTTGTCTCTCCAGCGGTGGGGGTGGTCATGCTGACCCATGTGGCATGTCTCGGTGGTCTCAAAAGCCCATCATGTTTTTTAAACGCCACTCACACCTTTATCCAAGACTCTTCCCAGGAACCATCGGGGAGAAAGGCTGCAAACTGACGCATGGCTCACCTGTGCTGCACGGACAGGTGTAGAGAGTTCTGGAGTGCCTCTGAGATTCATTGGCATGTGTGGTTTTAAGTCTCCATCCGATCCCTGAGCTCTGTCTCTGATGGCAGCTGGTGCCTGTCAGTGGCAGTCTGTCCTGTGCTGTGGTCTTTTTAACCTTTTTGTTCTCTCAGCTGAAAATCTTTGGTGAAAACAGGGAACTGGGGAGGGTTTGTTTCCTGGATGGCTGGGCGGGCCCGTTTCTCCACCTGATGAGCCTCTGCCACCACTTCCTGTCCCCTTCGACCGCCTGGGCATCGGGGCCAGATCAGCATCCCCTGGGAACCCCTCTGGGCAAATAATTGTAATGTTTGGTTTGGTATTGGAAGTGTCTGGCAATTGGGTCGCAGCTGACTGTGCTGGTTCCCTGTCTCAGCAGAGCCGGGGCCTGGACAGCCGCTCATTGTGTCTCTGCACCCTGGACATCAGCTCGCAGCCCTGTTCCTGACCAGCCTGCCCTCTGCATCCTCACCACGTCGGAGCCCTCCCGCCTTTATTAGGCATTCTAATAGCATTTACCACTCCTGCCTCTCTCGTGCCTCTGCTTGCCTTGTTACCTGCTAGGAGGCAAATATTTTAGAGACTAAGATTTTTATATTCCCTCACTCTTTCCTCCTTCAGACACTCTGTCATCTCTGTTCTCGGGGCTTTCAGGAGGAGAGGAGCCGTGTTCCCACCTCAGGTAGCTCCCAGCCCTGGGGGACCAGCACATTAGTAAGCAGGGCACGGTGTGACAGGGTCACTATGAGTCCAGGAGCAGCGACGTCCTCTAGGGATGGAGGGGGGAGGCCAGGGGAGGCTGGGCTGTCTGCCCTGAGGTCCTCACCCGACAGCTGGTGAGAATGAACGGAGATGGGCAAGCGTGCTCTTAAACAAGCGTCAGCTGGTGGGGCTTTTGTTTTGCACCCGGACCCAGGGTATCACGCTTCAGTGAGCCCTTTGTGCCACGTGACCAATCAGACCCTGCTGTAGTCAGGGCAGGGACTGTTGCAAGGATGGACTTCGCAGCCTGCGTGTGGCTATAGGAGGCGTGGGCAGAGGTCATGATCCGGGCTGCCACGCTGACTGCTTTCCTGAGGTCTCCATGCCTGCTTCACTGGGCCCCCTTGTCCAGTCGTGTCCACTTGTAACACACGTGGCCCCGGGTGGTGTCATTGGGAGCTGTGATGGAAGCCAAGAGAGTCAGCTCCGTTTAAAAGCATCTGAGGTAAAGGAGAAGCCGAGGGAGGAGATGCAAAGACACCGCTGCCCATTGTGAGTGAATTCCAGGCTGGGGTGGCCTCAGGGAAGTCACTCTGCGGGGAAGGCAGAGGGCGGGGAAGCAGAGGCAGGAGGAGAGGGCAGGGCTTGGAAGTCTTGAAGAACTCTGTCTGCTCCTGGGATCATTTTCAGTTTCCTGTCGGGAGAGAGAAAGGTCAGAACAAGGTGACAGAGTGGTCTGACCCCTGGCCCCTCCAGGCTGTAACTGGGCAGCTGCCTCCTCCCTCCCGGGACATAGAGCAGAGAGGCAGAGAGCTGAGCGTGGACCTGTAGGCCAGTCCCGGGCCTGGGAAGGGCGGGCACAGGGTCCTGGGAAGGAAGTCCAGGCAGGAGGCTGGGAGGGGCACAGGCCTCCCAGGCAGGTTTCTGCAGCTCCCGCTCCCCTGCCTGTCCTCACTGGGAGCACGGAGTGTGGGGAGCTGAGGGAGAAAACGTGCTGGAGGTGAGACTGGACCGGCTGGGACACTTGTGAGCAAACACCTGCTCTCCTGAAGACATTCAAGTCCCAGAGCAGAAGGTCACTTCTGCAGGGGAAGGGAGGGGTCCCAGGGAAATGGCCATGACCCTGGCAGTGCGAGCGGTAGCCTCAAGATTCGGTGACCCAGGCCCCGCCATGAGTGAGCTCTGAGCAGCCAGGTGAGCGACTCACCTTCCTAAGTGCACGTCTCCTGGAAGGAACTGGGCAGTTAGGGCGAAGAGCTTGCCCGTCGGCCTGGGGCAGACCTGAGCCCAGGTCCTGGCCTGTTACTTCATAGTTTGGGGACTTGGACAGTTACTTTTATTTCTTGGATTCTCAGTTTTATGAGCCAAAAATGGGAGTAATACCCCTAGCCGGTTGCTAAGTGGTTAGAGCGTCAGCCCTTGGCCTGAAGGGTTAAGGGTTAGATTCTTGGTCTAGGGCACATATCTCTGTTGCAGGCCCAATCCCTGTCCTTGGTTGGCGCGGGTGTGCGGAGGCAACCAATCGATGTTCCCCTCTCACAGCAATGTTTCCTCTCTTCCTGTCTCTCTAAACATCAGGGGGATGGTGGTGGTGGGGGAGGATATAGGGTGAAGATTAACAAAAAACAAACAAAAAAAAGGAATAATAGGAGCCATCCGTTCGGAATACTTAAAGGATGAACTACAATGCTGCCCATTGAGCAAATGGGTGATGGTGGGGGCTAGACAAGGCCCCTTGTCGCTGACCACTGGTCCCGATGTGGCTCTCAGGGACCTCTGTCTCTGCTTCTTCTTGCACCCGGTTGTTGAAGGACCTTTTGAATCAGTCAAAGGAAATGATGTGGTAAATCTGACCCTCACCCACCTAAGGGCTTCTGTCCTTTCTGCCAATGAACCATATGTTTTTTGTTTTGTATGCTCTAGCACTCAGGATGGTAGGAGTTCTGCAGGAGGTAGGAAGAGGCACCACAATGCATGGGTCACGCAGAGAAGCAGGATGGACTCACAGTTGCACACCAGGAGGGCGGGGGGAGGGGGAGAGCAGGAGGCATACACTCGTAGACACACAGACACACACATACATACATACATGCACTCACAAACACAAATATACACACACTCACAGACACATACATATGCAGACACATATACACACAGACACACAGACACAGAAGGTCTCTTTGAAAATGTTGGCTGTGGACTTTTAAGCCATTTTATTATCAACAATCCAGTTTTCTCCCCTCTGTTATTTGTAAACATACCCGGAGGCTAGAATGTGATGGGCACATCCAATCAATAGCACACATATTACTTAAAACTGCAGAGTGACTATCCGCTGAGCTTGGAGCGATGGAAACGGAAGCGAGAGAGCCTGCCATCTGAGGGTATGGGCAGGGAGGAGGCCGGGTACTGCTTCCCACTGCTTGGCAGATAGAGATTTTGCATCTAATTTCTGCCCAAATACTAACTATTACCTTAGTCACTTGGCTGTTGATGGGTTATCTGATGGTACTGGTTTCAAGTGAGCATAGTTTGGAATTCATAGACTCTAAATCCAGAAAGGGGTCTATAAGAACTTCACAGTCCAGAATTTTCTAAGGTGACTTGGTGAAACACTGGTCCACGGGTAGGTCTGTTGTAAGAGTTCTGTGGCTGGGAGATGCTACAGGTGATAGTTGCCTCGTGGAATCAGCACTGACCGGGTTAAGCTCCCACACGCCCTGAAAGGAAGAAACCAGTGTGGGTGGATTCCCCATTTCCCCAAATCTGTTTGGACACCAAACATTTTCTACAAGTAATGCCTGATAAATCGCCCAGAACAAACTTGGAGAAACTCCATCTCTACCCCAAGCCTTCATTTTAGAAATGAAAAGCCAAGGCCAGGGAAATAATTTGGCCAAGTTTACCGGTGCTGAAACTCTTGCATTCTGTTCCCGTGCAACACATGAAGTGTGATTAACTTGCTTTCAGACCTTGTCTGCATTTGGCTTTTCAAAGAACAATACTGCTTATTGTATAATCTATAAACCCAATTGTAATTATAACTTTATTTCTTTTACATCGGCAAGCTCTCCCTGCTCCCCCAGGCCTGTCTGCCTTTTATCCCCACCCCTTGGCTGCACACTTGTACCAATGCCACTGTTTGGTTCTTCCCCGTGAGCACTGCCCAGGTCATGGACTTGGGGACTGGCATTTTTGCTCCCAGTGTGCGTGCAGATTCCTGTGTACTGTACACTGTTCTCAGATTCTCTCAGAAGCTGTAAGACTTCTGTATAATCTATTACTGTACAAGAAAACTAATTGATATTAATTGATCATTTTCCCCTTAGTGACAATTTCTGTCTTGATCTCCATCTGGGTAAAGCCTTATTCAGGGTTAATAACAGCTATGGTTGTGGCATTGATTCCCTGGAGTTAAGGACCGGAAGTAATGCTCCTCAGGATGTGCCCAATAGGGCCAACTGGCAGGTCTTGCTTGCCGGACTTTTTTGAGCCACAGTGGCCACTAAGTGTTCTGAAGACTTTGGAACAAGGCACTCTCCATCACTGCAGCACGGCAATATCTGATGAATTCACTGTGGTTCAATCCAACAAGCATTTGTATGCTGCGTGTCAAAGCACGTGCCAGGCCCAGGTGCCTGAGGGAGCTCGTCTCTGGGGACAGACAGCAGCTTCTAAACGCACATGTCACCGGGCAGAAAGTGCTGCAATGTGTGGTGCGTACGTCCAGGCCACAGAAGGCGTGCATTCAGTGGGAACAGTTTCACCAAGGGAGCACCTATGGCTTCTGAAGGTTAAGCTGGGGCACTTGTGAACTTGGTGATTGTGTGAAGTGTGAGTGATAAGGTGCATCCTGATGCATCAAGGTTGTGGTCAGGACACATACAAGAAGCAACCAATGAATGGAACAACATCTCTCTCTCTCTCTTTCTCTCTCTCCCTCCTTCTTTCCTTCCTTCCTTTCCTCCTTCTCTTTCCATCCCCTCTCTCTCCTTCTCTCTCTCTCTTTCTATCTCTCTCTCTTTCTTCCTCTATCACCGCTCTCTCTCAAATAAATTTTAAAAATAATACTACTTTTATATAAAAAAAATCCTAGGTGAGTAATTTGGGAAGCACTGCTATAACGGAAGTGGGGAAACTGAGACCTAGAGAAACTAAGTTGCCCAGCCTCCCATAGCAGCCAGGATGGCATAAGAACCCAAGCATCTGAGCCGAGGCTTATGATCAATGACACTATCCATTGCCTTGAAACATGAAGATGATGCTGACCCTGACTCCGCAGTCATGGGCTTAGAGAAGTCCTGATGGCTTTGCTCCCATCCATCCATCCATCCATCCATCCATCCCTCCATCCATCTGCCCACCTTCAGCATGTCCTGTTAAGTAAGCAGCGGATCTCATTTGCAAAATAATTGGCATTAGGACAAGGTGAATGGATCAGCCCCCCTGGGAACACAGTTCTGACTCACTTTATCACAGCACTGACATGATATAACTGGGCGGCCTTTGATGGCCAGGAGGCATCCTCAGAAGCACATTTAAACGGGGACACACTGGTATCAAATCTATAAAGTTGAAACCAACTGCGCCACACCCTGAAACCTGAAAATGGAATTCTCTTTAAAAGACTCTGCCTGGAATGTTAACCTCGCACTGTCAGCCCTCTGCTGAATTTGGGTACAAAATGCACATAAAAATGGTTCAACCATCTTAGGAGATATGTTTGGGTTTGGGCTCAGGGAATAAGAAGGCAAGCCTGTGGAAAGGCGTGTGTGTGTGTGTGTGTGTGTTTAAATATTTTATTGATTTTTTACAGAGAGGAAGTTAGAGGGATAGAAAGTTATAAACATCAATGAGAGAGAAACATAGATCAGCTGCCTAGTGCACACCCCCTACCGGGGATGTGCCCGTAACCAAGGTACATGCCCTTGACCGGAATCGAACCTGGGACCCTTCAGTCCACCGGCCGACGCTCTATCCACTGAGCCAAACCGGTTTCAGTGAAAAGGCTGTTTTACCAGCCCCAAGGACACACAGACAGGAGAGTACTTTTGAAGGGAGAGAATGACTGTCATGGTGAATTGTCATAAGTGCTTGCTCTGGGAAGAATGTCGAAGGTGCAAGTCCCCAGAGCAGTAGGGGGACTCGCCCGAGAAGAAGGCTCTGTCTCTAACGCGGGAAGAGGGCCGCTGCTGACCTCCCCGCACTGCCTTACCCACATGCTCCTTTTTTGAATAAAAATTGAGTTAAGAAAAGATGAGCTCAGCTTGGAACTGAAAGGGAGCTCATTAAAAGTGGCCTTTCTACAGGCTTAAAGGTTGAGTTCCGGGGTCAGCATTAGCGCGTTTTGCTTTGGTGGTTAGGTGCCAACTATCTCCTAAAGTGTGGAGAAGTCGGGTAATTTGCAATCTGTTTCTCATTGCTGAGCGTCAGCTGTGGGGGAGTAAGTTACCTTAAGAATTCAGGATTTAAAAACTTGGCTTTACTTGTACTTGCCTGAAGTATTTGCCTGATGTGTGTTTGATTTGTTTTTAAATTAATGTGAATTTCCCTCTTTTCGGTCAGTGATATCTCTTGTTCTGATATTTCTCAAGGGAGGAGTGCCTGTGGAATGCAATGGTGAGGAACAGAAGTAAGAACCGGGGGTCCCGGAATCCTCTATCAACTGAAAGGGGGTGTTGTTTATAATTCTTTTATTTTGGATTTGGGGTCAGCCCAGGGGCTTGTTGGGGATCCTCAGGCTGAGTGAGTACGTGGCCTGGGGGAGCTGAGGGCCCAGGTAGAGGGTCGTGTCCACCTGTGTAGCTCATAGTGGCACTCGTGGCTTCCACCCCCTTTTCCCTCATTGCTCCTCCACATCGCCACCCGCCAGTAGGTACCTTTAGCTCTTCTTGCAAAATATGTCAAGAATATGAGACTTCTCACTCTGCATGCCACAGGGCAGAAAGCGCTGCGCCTCCCTGGCTGGGGTAGCTCTGGCTCAGCTGCACAGCCAGTTGACTGCCCGGGCTGCTCTTATCCTAGTGTCCTCATAGCCCATGGTCCGCACCGCACCCCAAGTGATCTCTTTGAAGGGTAAAGTAGAGCCTATTACCCCCTGGCCTGCACACCTCCCGAGGCAACCCATTTCAGTAAGAATGAACTTAAATGGCTCAGCCAGGCTCTGCAAGTCCTGTGTCAGCCTCCTCTCTCTGTCCCCCTCCTGGATCGCACCCCACCGCACCAGGATCCAGACACGTTGGCCATCTTCCTGTTTATTTCATTCCGAGTTCAACGTGGCCCACATCAGGCCCACATTCTTCCCTTTAATTGGAAGGTCTTGAGGGCCCCCAATAAATAGCAGTTCTCTTTCTTGCTCTGGTCCCCAAATTTGTCAATTAAGCAGTGAAACAAAGGAAAGGCTGATAGAGACCAAGCTTGATGGGTATGGCTTTAATCTTAGCCACGGTGCTAGCTGAGGAATTCTGTCTTAGTGTGCATAGGGAGCACCTGGGATCATTCAAATGCAGGGAGGTCTGTGGTGGACCTGAGAATTCCCGTGCCTAATAGCTTTCTGCGATGCCTATACTGTTCCTCCTGGGGCCCCCTTGAGCATTAAGGGGTTGCTGGTATTGAACCCCCCATTAGGCCAAATATCTTGCTCTTATAAATTATTCAGTGCCAGGCTCCTCTTAAAACCCAGGAGTGTGCAAAAGCAGGCCACCTAACAACATCCTGCCTGGCTGGCTGGCTTCTGAATCACCCTGGTCTCAAGGGAGATTTTCTTTCTGGAGGGGCCTCACCTGACCACACAGTCTGAACGGTGATTCTCCTTACATCCCTCTCAGCCCTGTCATACCGTGTTATTACTTTTTCCAGCTCTCAGAGTAATCTGAGCACCTTATGTTACTTGTTATTGTTTTCTCCTGATCTGAGAAGGGAGCTTGTCTGCCTTGTTCACTGTCGTGGCCTTATAACCATAGAGGTCAGTGTTTACTGTGTATAGGAAGATGGAGTGACCGTAAGTTCTACAATCACGGGGCCATTTCTTTCTTGTTATTCCTTCTATTCCTGGGACCTAGCACAGGGTGGAACACATTGCAGAAGTTCAATAAGTGAAGGAGAACTCAAGTTAAAATAGGGAAAGCATGTTTTGAAGTAATAACTAGTGGCTCAGATAACATCTGGACAGTCAGGATCACCTCCATACTTTCCCAGTTACTGTTTTTAATAGATTAATTTCCAGACGCCTATACTCAGGCAATAAATAGTGGGGAGTGTTTTGATATTAAGAAGGTGCCTGAGTAGTTGGTAACAGGACTTTTATTTTAGAGTCTATTTTATTCTCAAGAGCCTGCCCAAGACTATACCATTTGGTTGGGAGCCACTATCCACCAACACTTCTGGGCATAAGCACAGACATTCCTGAGAGGACAAGCCAGTCCTCCATCTCTAGCGCTGTTTTGTTTGAACGCCATCAGAACCACAAAGCTCAGTCACCACGTTGTCTTTTCGGGTCGCAGTGGATAATGGCCTGATCTCTGTGTTCATCTCTGTGAGAGCCGGGGGCCATTCCCCTGTCTTCTGCCCAACCAGCTACTGCAGATTTGCTCCTTTCAACCTCTTTGATAGTGGTTTTGTTTGTTTGTTTGTTTTTCCATTGTATCATCATCTGAGGTTAGGAAAATGGCTCAGACACTCTGATTAACTCGTGTTCTGTCAGTAGAGGTTGTCAGTATGCCCTCCTATGACTTGGCTCTAAGGAGAAGAGGAATGAATTAAGTTGTTTTGAATGTGCCTTATGGCCTAGGTGCTTTGGAGAATCTATAATAATAAAAGCATAATATGCTAATTAGACCTGAGGTCCTTCCAGACGACCTTCTGGAGAAAGCTGGTGCCAGAGGGAAGCCATGCCTGCAGCAGGGGGAAAGGAAGGCCTACTTCCCACAGATTTCGTGCATCGGGCCTCTAGTAGCTACACAGAAAGCTTGGCCTTGGTTATTGGCTTTGTTCTTTGTCTCCTAAATAGGATTGGCTTTTATGTTGGTTCTCCTGCCTTGGCATCTGTCTGATTGGCAACTTGATATTAACAAATTCCTACACATGTCAGTGGCTTACAGCATTCTTCTGCATTGGTTTGATTTGGTTTAAAACAGGTTCTTACAGGATACATTAAATAACTGTTAAACATTAGGAACAGAGACAATGAAAAGTTCATCGAATGAATTCATTATTCAACTGCTGTTTACTGGGTATTGACCATTTGCCAGGTGCTGTGCTGGCTGCAGTGTATATGGAGATGTTAAATGAAAATCTTTCTTTCTGGGAAAGCTACTTTCCTCTCTAATCTCTGACTCCTCCCTCCCTCCCTCCTTCCCTCCCTTCCTCCCTTCCCTTTCTTACAGGCACACATTTACTCTTTCCATTAAGAAAGTATCAATTACCCTGCCTGATGATGCCTGGTCTGGGTTCTGGCCTACATGATAGTGTGTGTGTGTGTGTGTGTGTGTGTGTGTGTGTGTGTGTGTTGTGGGGGGGGGGGGGGACAGGGGAGCTTGTCTCCTAAAAGTGGACAGGCTGGTAGCTGTGAATGGTAATCTCATCAGTTCCCTGTCTATAAGCGGCCTGCGTGATTCTTCCCAGTTATCATTTTTAACTTTGGAACTGGGGGATGAAGTCAAATCAGACTAGTGCTGTGGGCCTGGGGGCTGGGGGGAAGACGCAGGAAGACCTATTTGGTTTCTGGCCTGACCCAAGTAGTTCCTGGTTTACTCCTAGAACCCAGAGACTGCTGGGAACTGCCCAGCCATTTGTAAAGCTCTTCTTGCCTCGTCACGTGGCTTCCAGATCTGCCTGTGGAGGGTACTAGGTAACCCTGACCTCAAGGAGCTCATGACCCAGAATGTGAGCTGAGAATGTGTGATTACACTGTGTGTGAGGCTGCTCTATTAGGAGTGTGTCCCAAGTACTGTAAATGAAATAGAATGGCAGGACAGGCCTTCCATGTGTCACTAATTCTTCGGCAACACAGCATCATTGATATTGATGATAACGGGGGGAAGTGGCCCTCACACGTAAGCTGCAGGTGTCTGTGTGGTCGTGTGTGCTTACAGACTGTGCAGTTTGCCTATCTGAGCATGCAGTGTCACAGGTTAATTTGGGTATTCACCATGAACTGAAACCTCCGGGATCCATCAGCTTGAAACATCTGTACCTGAGTTCTGCAAACACAGGGCTCTGGCCTGGCCCCAGCAGCCTGGCGTGCCCAGAGAAGCGAGGAGAAGCCCTGTGTCAGGCGGCACACAGGTGGTTTCCATGGCGCCCACACAGGAAGGCTCCCGCATCTTAGCAGCAGGCTTCAGCCATGCAAGCAGAGCTTGAAAAACAAGCAGGTTTGTTTGACAGTGTTTGTAGAATGGCAAAGGAAGGAAAGAAGGAAGGAGGGAGGGGAAGAAGGGAGGGGGGGTAGGGAGAGAAAGAGAGAGGGAAGGAGGGAGGGAGGGAGGGAGGGAGGAAGGGAGGAAGGAAGGGAGGAAGGGAGGGAAAGAAGTAATGAGAGAAAGAAAGAGAGAAGGGAAAAAAGAAAAGAAATAGTAGGAGTGCCCATAGGAGGGACACCCATTCTCTCATGGTCTGGAGCTGGGAGGTTGAAGAGCCACCCAAAGATGCTTATGCTGTCCACCTTCTCCCCGAGTTAGTGCAGAAAGTCAGACTGCTGTTAGCAAGCATGGAGGCAGTTTTTGGAGATCTGAACATTATGCTGTGCCTTGTCTTCCAGAGGCAGAGAAAGAACACCAGAATTTGAGAGGAAACATCAATAAAGAAGTTGTCAAACATTATTGCATGAGGAACTTCTGGAAAAGTGCATTTAACAAAATCAAAGGCAAAAAGGGAAATCGCAGCAGCAGCAACCTGAGAAATGCCATCAGAGATTTAGCCAGAACCGAGAGTTCTGCATAGCAAACGCGCAAGTCACTCCTGGGTGACAGGACACATCCTCTGTGATCCTTCCTAAGTGCACCCTCACATGGGGTCATGTTTTCTTGCACTGTGCCCACTTTCATAGAAATAAAGGCCCCTAGGCAAATTTTAATTGTCTCTTTGTTTCTTTTTTATTTTCTCTTATATTCCCTGTACAGTTGAAAATTAACACTATTGTGGATTTACGGATTTTACTAATTAGTAAGAAGCTTGGCATTTAATAATACAAAACTATGAATAAGCCGGCTAATTTAACAATTATGTCACCATCAGAATGTTCCCATGGAAGCTGGAAGCCCATAGGAAATTGTGGTCTTTAGGTATTTATTCACAAGACAATTAGTCAGAGGGTTACAGTAGCGTTATCTCAGGGATGGGGCTTTGTTAGTCATGTTCCTGATTCCAAGAGTTGAGCCGCTGAGAGACACACGTGTTGCCACATCTCAGCCCGAAGTGGACGGGACCATCTCAGGGCTGAGGGCACCCAGTGTGAAGCAGGGGTGAAAAGTGGGCTTTACACGTCAGCAGCGACTCCACATGATGAGTAAGAACTCTGGAGGGCTCTGCAAAGATCCTCCCAGGGGACATGTCCCAGCTGGACAGTGACTCTGTCACTGGTGCGGGAGGAGGGAGCCACAGCATGCCCAGGTGTGGCCTTTCCTGATGTCTATGAAACGGGCACGGAGCTGACCCAGGAACTTGGGTTCTGTTCATCGGGGATCAGGGCTCCCGGGAATCTGTTTGGTGGGGACAGTGTCCTCCCTGGACATTGCAGCAGGAGCAGTAAATACTGCTTCCTGAAACTCCAAAGAGCATGCTGAGCAGAACTTTGAACTCGGAACAGCTTCACGCGCCATGTGTGTTTCACAGGCAGGAAGGCGGCCCGCAGGCTGAGCGGCTCAGCTTGCTAGAGAAGGGAGTTGAGGCTGGGCCAGCGTGCACCCAGCTGTCTCCCCAGCAGGAGTCCCCTGTGGTTTTTAGCAGCGGGCACCAGGACACGCAGGCAAAGGCTGCACAGATACTTTTCCAGAGCATCTACACACTCCATCCCGGCAGGACTTGGGGAGTGGGACCTTCTGAACGAAACCACCTGAAGCTGGGATAACACTTTTCTAGAGAAATCTTATTTGTTTCTCTTTTGAAAAGTGACTGTTCTTCCTCAGATTTGTCACTAAACCAAGGTTCACATGTGTAGGTAACTGATAGCTGTCATTCGCAGTATTACTTGGAAAGCCAGAGCCCTTAAGACTGAACTCAGAGTTACCACTCTGGGAGATACTGTAGCTTTTCTAGGACTCAAAATCCATTCAACAGTATGTACACATTTCACTGGTGATTAGCAACCTTGAGCATCTTTTCATATGTCTCTGGGTCATATGTATGTCCTCTTTGAAGAAGTATCTTCTCAGATCCTCTTCCCACTTCTTAATTGGATTGTTTGCTTTTGAGTGTTGAGTTTCATAAATTCTTTATACACTTTGGATATTGTACCTTACCAGAGAATATGTTTTCCCATTCAGTGAGTTGTCTTTCCATGTTGTTGATGGTTTCCTTTGCTGTGCAAAAACTTTTTAGTTTGATGTAGTTCCATTTGTTTATTTTTTATTTTGTTTCCCTTGCCCAAGGACATATATCAGAAAAAGTACTGCTATGAGAAATGTCTGAGACTTTATTGCCTATGTTTTCTTCTAGGATTTTTATGATTTCAAGTCAATGATTTAAGTTTTTAATCCATTTTGAGTTTATTCTTGAGTATGGTTTATTTTCCCAACATCATTTATTGAATAAACTATCTTTACCCCATTATATGTTCTTGCCTCCTTTGTCAAATATTAATTGACTGTAAACACATGGGTGTATTTCTGGGCTCTCTTCTATTCCATTGATCTATATGTCTATATTTATGTCAGTAACAAGCTGTTTCTATTATAATATCAAGTACCATGAATCCTCCAATGTTTTTCTTCTTTCTCAAGATTGCTGTGGCTATGTGGGGTCTTTTGTAGTGCCATATAATTTTTTAAAATATCTAGTTTTGTGGAATATGCAGTTGCTATCTTGATAGGAATTGCTTTGAATCTAGAAATTGCTTTGGGAAGTATGGACATTTTAATGATGTTAGTTCTTCCTAAACATGAACATGAGAGAAATGCAAAATAAAACCATAATGAGATATTACCTCACACCTGGCAGAATGACTATCATCAATAAATCAACAGACCACAAGCGTTGGTGAGGATACGGAGAGAAGGGAATTCTTGTGCACAGTTGGTGGGCATTCAGACTGGTGCAGTCACTGTGGAAAACAGTATGGAGTTTCCTCCAAAGAGGGAACTGTCGTATGGTCCAGCAATTCCATTTCTGGGAATTTATCTGAAGAAACTGGAAATACTAATTTAAAGAATATATCCACCCCTATGTATATTGCAGTGTTATTTACAGTAGCTAAGATTTGGAAGCTGCCCAAGTACCCATCAGTAGATGAGGGGATAAAAACACTGTCGTACAGTTACACAATGACTACTGCTCAGCTATAAAAAAAAGAAGGAAATCTTACCTTTTGCAACAGCATGGAGGGACCTGTAGAGTATTATGTTAAGTCAAATAAGCCAGTTAGAGAAAGACAAGTACCATACGATTTCACTTATGTGTGGAATCAAAAAAAACTAACATAGAAAATAGAAACAGACTCATAGCTGTTGGAGTGGGGAATTAGGGGACTGGGTGAAAAAGGTAAAGAGATTAAGCAACACAAACAAACAAAAGAAACTTCATAGACAACAGCAGACCACTGTCATTACCACAGGGAAGAAAGGGATGGGGAAGGCAGGACAGGGTAAAGGGGTGGGGTGGGGGGAATGGTGATGGGAAGAAACATGATTTGGGATTATAAACACACAATAATATATACAGATGATGTATTATAAAATCGTATACCTTAAACTATATAATCTTATTAAACAATGTGACCCCAATAAATTCAATGAAAACCAGGTCTTCCTTCTCCAATAAATCATCATCATTCAATAATGATGATAAGAGCATTTGAAAAGCAATAATTATACACTTAATTAGTGATTGCTTGTCAGCATTTTAATACTGGTGCTGTGCTTCTCAGTCCAGTTGGCAGTGAAAGTTGCCATACATGACCCTCAGCAATGGCACATGCTCAAAGTAGCATTACCCCTAACTCTAGGTGTTTCTCCCATGTCATGGGGGAATCAAAGGAGCCAATGAGGCAGAACCATGTAGAGAGTCAAAGAGAGCTTGGCTATACCCTGTCTGTCTCCCAGGTCCTCAGAGACCCGGCATGGCCACCCTTTGGGCTCTTGCCACCCGTGGAAGCCAAGCACACTGACTCTGTGGCCAGCTGCCCTTGTGTACTTGAAAATTAAAAATTCTCCTAACATTGCATCTTTTCTTGTCCCTCTTCTCAGCTCACCCACCTAGATGGAGGTATTTGGAGTGACCATTTACATTGAAGAAAAATAGAGAAAGGGATGCTATATGGGCAGAGGATGTTTCTGAGCATTGCCGGGGGTAGAGAGGAGACCAATGTCAGATGCCCTGGGTACCAATGTTAGTGGCACTTTTTACAGGCTGTGTGGACTTGAGCAAGTGACTTACACTCTCGGTGCGTCCTTCTGTAAAATCAGGATGATGCAAATATGTCACAAGGCTATTGGGAGGTTTCGCTGAGATATTTACATGAAGCACTTAGCATACTGCCTGGTTTATAGGAAGGGCTGCCGGACTATGAGCTCACATTATTAGTATGATTAATAAATGACATTTTAAATAAGTTACTGCACACGTTCTGCAAGTGTTCCTACATGATGGGTACCAATGAGAGAGGTTCTTGCTGGCATCAGATGTGTAAATGCTGACCCTCAAGTACAGTTTTCAGAAATGATTTCTCTGACCTTGTAAAGCTATGAAAGGATCGCATTCTTAATTCCTGTGCATAATCATTCCTAGGCAGTGTTCCACATGGAGACCAGTGTGTATATGAGGGAGCAGCTAGATAGGTGGCGTGCAAAGTACTGAGATCACAGAGAACCTCAGAGTATTGCTCATGGGTTCCAAAGAAATAACTGGGAGGACTGGCTGCAGAAGGCATGGATTAGCCCTGGCCAGCGTTGGTCAGTGATGAGAACATTGGCCTGTGCACCAAGGGGCCACAGGTCTGATTCCTGGTAAAAGGCATGTACCTGGGTTGCAAGTTTCATTCCTGAACCTACCTTGTCAGGGAGTGTGCAGGAGGCAACCAATCAATGTCTCTCTGTCACATCTCTCACTCTTGCTCTCTCCCCTTAACACTCTCTCCAAAAATCAATGGAAAAATATCCTCTGGTGAAAATTAATAAAAGAAAGAAAGGAAGGAAGGAAGGAAGGAAGGAAGGAAGGAAGGAAGGAAGGAAGGAAGACAGACATGTGCTTATTAGGACTTACCTGTGCACCAGGAGTGGCTGGCCAGTGCTATTGTTTTATCACCCCCAGAATTTCCCATCACAAGGTTTAATAGAGTTCAGAAAATAGAGGAAAACTGGGCATGCAGGGGGAAGGGTGCGAGCATGAGATCAAAACACTAGCTGTTTACAAGCTAAGCTCACGTCTAGACACAGTTTCTCTTTGGCCTTTCTTAGCCTGAGTTGCTGCCCAGGTACCCAAGTTCTCACAGTCCACTTACAAGTGGCCTTCACTGTGTTTCCCACAGCACGGGATGGGGCTCTGGAGCATGAGAAGGGCCCGTGTTCCAATTTCCCATTCAGTAGGGCACAGGTAGTTTCACCTCTGGGTAAGGCCACTGCTCCTCCCCTCTGATGCCAGTCTTCATCACCTTTGATGGGTGGGTGTTTCTATTGCCCAAACCCATCCAAGCCCTCTCCCCCCCTTCTCTGAGCAGTGGTTGGTACTCAGTTTGGTTTACTCATAAGAGCGTTGAGCTCCTAGTAATAGGTTGCCTTGATCAAATCATTTGACTGCTATGGGTTTTGTTTTCTCAATCTCTACTATACAGGCTATTGGAGTTCAAAAGTGCTAATGCAGGTCCAATATCAATTGCAGAGCCTGACCCATCGTGTTCAATCAGTGATTATTTATTGTCACTGGTGCAAGGGTCTTGCTGCTGTGCAAGGATGTGGAATCCAGGGAGCGATGGCTTGTCTCCCATTACCTAGAAAGACATCCTCATGGTAGATTCAAGGGAGACCACTCGTTCTTCATCCTCTATCTTTGTCTCCTATGGAGCTGGGCCTGTCTTTTCCTAGGTGCCTGGAAAACTTTACAGATGTTAATTAAAGCTCATGTAGCACCTCTCATTTGTGAGGCAACATGCCGGACACTGTGGGAGATGTCAAGCAGGGTTTCTATACAGGCAGATAAACCAGAGATTGTAAGAGCTTCATATTGTTTCCAGATCAGGAGGAGATCAAAAGTAGCGGTAAGGAAAAGGCAATTAGTCTCCCTTTGAGAACTCTCAGCTCCAGTCAGCCCCGGTACAACTGAAGAATGAAACAGTGGTAGCATTGTAGGGGAGGCAATAGCTGGTATGTAATTGAGTATGAGCACACAGGAAAGCTGTTTTGAGTCATCGTGAATCTTCAGACCAAAGTGAATGCAGACTCCAGCTCTCCCGCAGAAGCCCACCTGTAGACAGAAACTCCCCACCTGGCCTGAGCAGTGGAGCCACGTGACGGGATACAGGTGTGGCTCTCAGTCTGCATGCTCGTTAGTGTTCCATGATGCGCCCCAGTAGGCAGCCGGAGCCTCATTAGTGTTCATAGGAGTAAGCTACTAAGATTTCTGAATTTCCAAATGGTGACAAATTAGAGTGAAGAGGTAATGAGAGGCGTAGGAATGGAGATCCCCTTACGAGAACCTATCGTGGTGAGAGGATGAGGAAATGAACAAAATGTCACAGTCACTCCAAGAGATACTGAGAAGTACCTGTTTGTGGCACAGGAAAATGGGAAGGCATTTCTCAGGCAATGACAAGCAAAACTACCCTGATGGAGCCCTGGAAAATATTGTGCTGCAAAACCCATGATGAGAGAAGGGTCAAGACTCACATTGACTTTATTTTTTTCATTAATATTTTATGGTAGCGAAATATGCAGGTATAATTATAGGATGGGAGAACCCTGTTTCAAGACCCCGGGAGTAAAAACCTCTCTGTTGGGATAAGGTCTGACCATGTTGGTTCTAGTGAGGACATACTGTGGTTTGCTGTGGTTGACGTTTTGTGATTTCATTTAACCAGCACCTTCTGAGGGTCTGGAAGAGGCCATGGATGGGTGGTCTGGGATGGCCTTGGGTTTAAGGCCTTGCAGGTAGAACTTGGTATCTTCAAGTGGGGTTTCCATATGCTGTTGAACAGCATTGAAGGAAGATCTTTGTCATACAGTTCTAAGCCTGTACCCTGAGCAGATTAGTTAGTAGATTTTATCGTCATGCAATTATCCTCTTAATAGCACAGTTAGAAATTGCTGAATATAGTAGAACACTTAAAATAGAAGTACGTCCATCTGCAGATTATGAGTGACGGGTTGCTATAATTGACACTGTAATTAGCCTTACTATTCCATTTTAGCAAAAATCTGCAAGTGGAATTGCTTTGCCACAAGAGTCTAGAAATTCCACATTAGTCAAAAACTGTGCTAATAAGAGATAGTAATCACTGTCTTGCATTCATTTGTGTTGGGAGCTTTAATTTGTTCAGTGTTAATGTTTAAAATATGACCCAATCTAGGTAATCTTGTTTTGGCATTTTATTTTATTTTTTAACATGCCAGAAGCCTTAAAGAAGAAATATAAGTAAAAGACCTCCGGTGTCTCTGAACCTGGGAGGTTTGTGCACCGAGAAAGTGATGCTAACAGATGGCTCCTGCTTCTGGAAGACCCTGGTTGATTTAAGTTCCCCATACAACATGTTGGCGCCATCTCTGATGTGCCCACACACCTCTGCAGCCCGTGGAGATGGACTTTCACATCTTTTATTACTGTGTACAGAGTGTAGGATAGTGGGAATGCAGTAGAACATTTGGTTATCTATAAGGGTACATGACATTAAGGTGATTCATCAACCTGGGATTCTCTTCCCTAAGTGTTATTTATATGTGTAATCTAGAAGTTCTCTCTGCTGGTGCAGCCTATATGAAGACCTGGCTGGGGTGTTTTGACTGGTCAGGTGAATCTCAGCCTCCATCAGTGTGAGAAGCTAAGCCATTATTCCTTTGTCCTTCAGTTTAGAAGTTTCCTTTCTATTCGGGGTTCTGTCTTCCCCTGATTATCTACAGACACAGACTGTTGGTTCTCTACATGGCGCTAGACCTTAATGCTGGTGCTTCAGATCTTCCTCAGCTGTGTTTGGCTTGGCAAGACACTTCAAAAAATGACATCATTTTAAGTTTTAAATGACAACATTTTTGCACATATGACACTGTATTCAATACTCAAGGTTAGGTTGAAGTGTAAACTTATAGAACTCATCCGTTCACTCCCCATATCTTTCTTTACTAAAGAACTTCAGGAGCAGATACCTTTTTAAAGGTTGGCTCTTTCTGAAGAACAGATCTCCAGTGGATCAGTGGGGGAAGGAGGTTGGCTATTCACATTCCCTGGGCGGACTTGAAAGTAATCCCTTCATATAGTTTCTCTAGTGTCTGGCATGGTAGGAAGTGGAAGTGTAGAGAAAAGATAATAGAATTGAATCCAAACCTATTTTCTCAGAGAAAAATGATTGATTTTCTGATTTCCTTTATGTTTCCTCTAAAAACACACAAATAATTTAAAAATATCTTTACATATGAAATCACTCTTCTTTGAAAATAAATGACTTATATTTGCATAGTATAAGGTCATATATTCATATATTTAGTATAATTATATAAATATAAGGCTATATCAGGACATATATTAAGATTATGTAAATATATTGCTATATATTATTGTTATATAAATATCGTTTAGTCTGGCAAGTGTGACTCAGTGGTTGAGCATTGACCTATGAACCAGGAGGTCACAGTTTGATTACCAGTCAAAGCACATGCCAGGGTTGAGGGCTGGATTCCCAGTGTGGGGTGCGCAAGAGGTAGCCAATCAATGATTCTCACTCATCACTGATATTTCTCTCTCTCCCTTCTTCTCTGAAATCAATAAAAATATTTAAAAATACCAATTTACATATATTGTAAATATGTCTTCCTTAATTGTAATTCATTATTTAATTGGATGATTAGCTACAAAGCAGATTAATAGGAGTTGTGTGGTGGCAAGAATGTAACAGGTCGAAAGAGCTCTGGTTCCATACATGGAGTAGGTATAAATACATGTCAGGGAATTGGCAATGAAAGCCAGAAGTCAGGGGTTCTTGTCCCTCACTGCACATTAGAATTACCATGGGAACTCCTAAAAACAAACAAAACCATAAATTTAAAACCCTGATGTCCAAGTTTCAGCTCAACCAGTTAAAATAAAATATCCTGTGTAGTTTCTAAGGAAAACATTTTGGCAGTTCCTCAGAAAGTTAAATGTAGAATTTCCTATGACATAGCAATTCTATTCCTAGAGAATTGAAAACATATGTCTACACAGAAACATACCTGAATGCTCATAGCAATACTATTCATAGCAGCCAAAAAGTAAGGGGAAATGTCCATCAATTAATGAATGGATAAAAAATATGGTATATACATACAATGGGATATCATTCAGCCTTAATGAAATACTGATGCATGCTACAATATGGATGAACCCTAAAAACATCATGCTAAGGGAAAGAAACTTGTCACAAAAGGCCATATGTTGTATGATTCCACTTATATGAAATGTCCAGGATGGACAAATCCATAGAGACAGACAACAGACGAATGGCTACAGGATCTGTGAGGAGGGGAAATGAGGAGTCACTGCTAATGGGTTTCTTTTTAGATGATGAAAATGTTCTGGAATTAGGGAGTGGTCATAATTGCACAACTTTGCAAATATACTGAAAACCACTAAGTGTATATATACTTTAAAGTGGTGAATTTCCTGGTGTGTGAATTGTATTTCATTTAAAAATACCTTAGAAAAAAATATAAATGAATATGGGGCATGGGAATTTTTTTGAAACTCTGAAGATTATTTTTAATGAACAACAGTAAATTTCTTTTTTTAATTGAAATTTAAAAAATTAACACTTGTAGCTTGAATGTTTATCATCATAAGGGCCTCATCACTCACTGAATGACACTCCAAACAACACTTTGCATGATCTGCTCCCTACCTCTCTTTCAAACCCTTCCTCACCTCTTTGTCTTGCTTCCTGTTCTCAGACTCCACTGTCCCCTGTCCATTCCCTTCATCTAAGACCCAGAGCTTGTTCTTGCTGTGACACTTGCTGTTTTCTCCCCCTGGAACCTTCTGGCCCCAAAAACACTCCCACCTAGTGGGCCCTCATCATCCAAGTCCAAGATGAGAAGTTAGGTTCTCTTTCCATTGACACCGAACTAGTAACTTCCACCTCCAAGTCGCTGCCTATTTTTGCACCCTTGACTATTTCCTTCAAATCACAATCAGAAATATATTTGCTTGTGGACTGCTTTGTGGTCTTGCCACTTGCCCCTCCTCCTTAGCCTGCATCTGGAGTGTCCCGTGAGAATCCTCTGCTAGGACAGTACTAGAACATGGCAAGTATGCAAGAATGTAATACATATGTGTTGAATAAATAGATAAGCAATTAGAGTTTAATGAGTAACCAAATCAAGGAAAGACTATTTCAGTATAGGCAATTCCTAAGATCTTTGTAGAAGAAGGGAAAGGAACCTGTGGAGTGAGCTTAGAGATGCTAAATGTGCAAATGTTTTAAAATACTGCAGTAACGGAGGAGAGGAGAGGTGGCTGATGATGTGAAATCTTGAAAAAGGGATTGACATTTTGAATTATCTGTGTTTCCTGTTTAAAAGTAGCTGAGCTTCATTGTTTTTTGACTTGCTAACAATTGAAATGTTTCTTTAGTGACACCCTAGGTTGATGACTTAATATACTTCACTAAAAATTGTGTTTTTCTTTGTATGAAAATGTTACAGGTCCACTTCTGTTTGCTTGAATTCTGAGACACTTAGGCTGTCTTCTCTTTCTCTTTGTTCTTCTTGTCCTTTTCTTGTGGGATATTCCCACAGTGTCTCCTTTGGAATTTTGACATATGTCTGCTGGTTCAGAATGTTTTATAAATCACCTAAACCTAAGCGTATGCCTGCAGTTATCCATTTATGCACCTTGATCATTTTCCAAGCCATCACTCAAACTGTGTTTGAGAGCCTGGCCAGCCAAAAGTATGTTGTTTCCTCAGTCAGATATCAAGCCATTTTTTTTTCTATTAAAGTTAGTTTTGGGCTCCATTAGCCAGCAGCTTTTCAAGATGATGTATATTTTTGGTTCACATTTGAGCCCCTAGTTTTTAATGAAGTGAATTGAAATAGAAATATATTTACCATGTGGTGGAAGTGTCTGGATTTCAGATTTGCCTTATGACTTTTTTTTTCTGCTGACTCCAAAGAGGGTCATGCCTTTTAGGGTTGGTCTAGATTCCTGCCATTTGCTGAGTCATGTCAGAATATGAAAATAGCAGGTTATTTTTATTTTATTTAAAATCTTTATTGTTGAAAGTATTATATATAATGGCAGGTTATTTTTAAAGTAAATATTATAATGCCAGCCCTTGTGGAATAACATTTATTCTTCAAGGTAAAAACAACAACAACAAACAACAATATTTTTATTCTTTTAACCAAAATAACGATCCTTTCATTAAATAAGGCCATTGAACCTTATTCCATTACAAGTTAGGTCTAATCCTATCAGAAAACATCTGATCAAATCTAGTGTATAGTAGAGACATTTTCATTACTTCCTTTCTGTTCACTCATTTTGAAGACAAAGTTCTAAAAGTAATATCATGCTGCTAGCGGATGCGAATTATAGGTGATAGAGAGAGAATATAAATAACTCCCATATTTGAAAAGGTGGAAAATGGAGGCTCATTAAGTATGTTGAAGTCACATGTTTGTAGTTCAAAATAAAATAGCATTACTAATGAATACAGAAAAATTAATTAGCTAAAAACATGCCTCTGGTTTTCATTAATATACTTCTGTTAATTTATAAAGCGGTATCTGGAGTCCTCAGTAACTATCCCTGAAAGGAGCCCAGCCCTTCTATGTCTGCCTCAGCCAAAGCCCTCTAATAAGCTTAAAGGCCTAAACCTTAGCCTGAGGTCCCCAGCCCAGCGCTTGGTTCTCTGGATGCCGGAAGCAATTGTCTCCATATTTATTGAGAAACAGAGATTCCAGGAGATGATTTTTTCCCCGAGAATTTAAATGAATATTGGTACCTCCAGCCTTCTTGTTTGGCAGAAAGGATTCAGCAGTTTCCATTTGCTTAACATAAAATTGCTTTCTGCCATTTTCCTGGGAGAGGGGAGTATTTAATATTTATCACAGCCTTGCAGACAGTTTCAGATCAGCAGATGCAGGGATCTTCTCATCGCACAGTATTGGCTCTCATACTTTTCCCTACTTTTGTTCCTTTTATGGTTCCCGGAGTTTTTCTTCACCATTGGAATTAAAACTGGAGAAAGCATGTCTGCACGCAGCACAAGTAGGCAGAATTTTACCACAGTTATGAAACTGCAAAGTGTGGATTTGGACAAGGATATAGCCTTTCCGTTTTGGGGGTGCCAGTGTCAGAGACAGACATGGCTGTGCTTTGCTTGGGTGAGAGTATTTTCAGACAAGGTATCTGAGCCTCTGACGTCTGGGAATGGCTGAAGCTTAGGGAGTGGTAGAGCCAGGACTCCGGTACTTATGCTGAGAAGGCGCATTTCACCTCCTCAGGCTTTCTTCTCAGCAAAGCGTAGTGTGGGAGTTGTGTGGACACATCAGAAGGGAAGGAATAATGATGAGGTCAGAGGGCAGTCAACATCTCAAATTGTTGGCCGGCTACACTCATGAGGAGAGATGTAATAGAATTGCATGAGCTCATGGCAGGAGTGGTGCCTGGGAAGGAAAGGAATGAGAGGCGCGGTAGCCTTGAGTAGAGAGAAATGGGGAATAATTAAGCCTAAATTGTAACACTGGGAAATACCTTAATGGATGGATGAGTGCCAGAATGAATGTAATCAGCAGGCAGATGGATTGAGGCTGTCTCCCAAAAGCCATATCAAAGAAATAAATAGATGAGAAGACCTGGGAAAGAGTTAGGGAGAATGAAAAGAAATGTTAGATGGAGTCCCTGAAAGGCAGAGGAGTAAACTGAGGTCGGGAACTGTTTGAAGACATATAGCCAAGAATAGGAAGAACACAGTGAAAATGAGGCCTCATATGGAAGAGGTTAATGGACCACCAAACAGGAGGACTCAGGAAAAGAGTCTGGAGTGGATTCAATAATACACCCCCCCAAATAAATAAATAAATAGATGAATAAATAAATAAATAAAAGGAACCTCAGAACTTAACCTTATGTGAGAATGGGATCTTAGCAGATGTGATTAGTTGAGTTTACTAGTATACCAGAGGCGATCCTAAATCAAATGACTCGTGTCTTCATGAGGGGAGAGGACCCACACAGCTTGGGCATGCGGAGACAGAGGAGAGGTTGCAGTGAAACAGCTGTAAGCAAAGGGTTGCCAAGGATTCTTGCCACTCACCAGCGCTAGGAGGAGAAAAGGGAGTGTTCTATCTCGGAGCTGTTAGTGGGCACTTAGGCCTACCACCACCTTGATTTCAGTCTTCTGGCCTCCAGAACTGTGAGAAAATGAATTTCTGTTCTGTTAACCCACTCAGTTTGTGACAATTTCTTATTACAGCCCTAAGAGCTAACACATGGCCTTCCCTAGACCCTTCCACAAAAGTTAACAGTTTTGAGATAGAAACTAGAGCATCCTCCTGGGAACAGAAGTCTGATTGTCACTGAACTTTTCTCAACAGCAAAAGTTCAATCCCAGGATGTGAGAGAGCAAAGGAATAATAGTTTCCATGTCTTGCAACAAGCAAATTTAAGCTCAGCATTTTATCTCTGGTTACTGTATTTGAGTGAGAGGGTAAAATGAAGATAGTCTGCATAAAACCTCGGTTTTTCACATATAGAGAGAACGTCCCTGAAAGTTGCTTTAGAGAACTTCTCCTGAAAGGAAGGAAGGAAGGAAGGAAGGAAGGAAGGGAGGAAGAAAGAAAGAAAGAAAGAAAGAAAGAAAGAAAGAAAGAAAGAAAGAAAGAAAGAAAGAAAGAAAAAGAGTGAGAACTTTAGGATTGTGTTGGGGGGATAATCAGAAAATGTTCCACTAAAAATAATTTGAAATGCTGAATGAAATATACAAATATTCATTCAAAGACATAGGTGAGCTATGAAAAAAAAAAGGAGGGGGACCAAAACAAAACCAAAACAAAACAACAACACAAAGAAGAAACTAAAATTCAAAAGGAGTGCTGTGCCCATTGCCGCTTAGTTTGAGGGGATGTTTGTAGACCTTCATCAGTAAGATAGATGAGAAACATGATTGCTTGAGTAACTAATGGTGTGCAAAAAACTACAAAAACACAGCATATCAATAACTCTTTGAAATTATAACATACTATTATTTCAGCACATAAAAATTAGACAGGAGGAAGCTGGGCGATGAACTGTGGGAGAGAGCCAAGATGGGAATAATATGCTAAGGACATCGAAATGATCTGCTTTTAGATATTGATGGAAACATTAAGCATTAGTATGGATTGTAATAAGAATTACCACTGCTGAGATAGAAGTGGAATGTATAATTTCATACAAAAGGAAAAACTGATCTAGCCAGTGGAAATAGGAAGGAGAACAAAAGTGGAACAAAAACTGAAATAGGATATTCAAAATAAACTTAAAGATAAAACCATTGAGAAAAGTATTTAAGAATTAGATAATTTAGAATAAATGCTTAACAATGAAAAACTTTAGCTGAGCAAAGTTGATGAAATGGGTGGGTAACAATAAAAAGCACCTGCCGGATCTGGCCTAGTAGATTTGGGCGAAGGTGGCAACCTGAATGCAGAGGAATTAAGATCATGTGTTGTCCACATGCCATCTGCTGCTGGAAACCATTTCTCCAGTTAAGTGGTGGGGAGAGGGGAGCTTTTCAGGAGGACTTACCCAGAATGCATCATAGTGGACATTGAATGAGGGGCAGCTTAAATGATGTCTTCTCCACTAAGAATTTGTATCAATGGAGTTTGCTTTGCTTTCTGTAAAGTGGTATATGATCTGAGTTTCTCAATTGCATGTTATAAAGGTCCTAAACCACTTCTCCTTACAGATTCCAACCGAGAGAACATGTCCTTCAGATTCGGCCAACACCTCATCAAGCCCTCTGCGGTGTTTCTCCAGACAGACCTGTCCTTCGCCCTGGTGAACAGGAAACCTGTGGTCCCAGGACGTATCCTTTGTTTTAAGAGAAGAGAGATTGTAGAAGCCTCTGAACCTAACCACCCACGTGAATACAGGCTGGGCTTCCAGTATCTGTCTGGGAGGTAAACATGGAATTCTCTTCGCCCCCTCTTTGGACAAACCAGGTAAGGTGTTCCATTTATCCCTCTATTCAGTTGGTGGCACAGGTAATATGCTTGATCAGTTTTGCAGAACTTCTGGAAAGAGTTGCTTAGCAACTGTGGCTTCCGAGGAGAGTTGTTGCCTGACCTTTTCGCTGTGGTGGCTGTGTAAATAAATAGGTTCTTCTAAAATGGTCCCAACAAATACCATGGACACTTTGTTTTCAGTTATCAATTGTGAATTTTAATAGTAACGTAGAGATTGGGTGGCACTTTCGTGAAGTGAAAGTGAAGGATTATGGGAATATTTGAAACACATTGTTGTTGTTTTTTACCTCTTGGAAATCATTCACGCTGGAAGTTTTATTTAAATTCATTTAAATATATTTTTGTCATGGTTGGGTCTGAAATAGGGCTTTGTCTTGGAAAACATCCCAGCTTCCAGATCATTGTCCCTCCAACTATCGGGTTGTAGTCTTTCTTCCTATTGACTTCCACAGGAACACCATTGTTTGCAGTGGAAATAGCAGGGATTTATTAAATGCCCTGGAGAGTAATTTTTATGATGTTGAAGATACCACTTGTGATTGTGTGCATATGACTTTTGTACTGACTCTTCAGAGTGGTTTTTTTTTTCTCTTTCTGCCTAACTTAATTTACTCTGCGGAGTACAACAAAGCATAAAATTTTATATTTTAAGATAACAAGAATATTCCATACTGAGACATGATTTTACTTTGAAATATATTGCTAGTAATTCTAAATCTATAAATATGTCAAAATGTTTTTCAGAGTGAGTTATATTTTTTTTCAGTGGGAATTTTCAAAGTGCTTGAGAATTTTATGAGTATTCTTTCTTGGCCATGTAGCTTTGGTTCGTACAAAAGAACACAAACAGGAAAATATGCAGCAAAGGATAGTTGTGATTTTATGATAGACTTTCAAATTTCTTGGATCCAAATTTTAACTAAACTAATTTTGTAAATTTATAAAACTAATGGCCATATCAATAAATCAGTAAGTGACATATGCTTTTCTTGATAATATTTAACTCCTCTTTAAATTCATAAAAAAGAGCTTAACTTATACTCCATATTAGGAAATTTCATTCTTTTGTTTATTGATGTAAAAGAAATAAAAAAGTGGAGTGATTCAGAAAGGTCGTATAAAACAGAACAATGTTTAAGTCGTATGCCAGTTTTGTAGTAGGATCTTCTCAAAGACCCGCAGCTCTTGAAATAACAGAAGCTTTTTGCATTTTATTTTTTTCATTTGATTGTGCTGCAAGTTTGCAATTTTCTCTTTCCTTTGAGGAAATTTTTAAGCAAAAAACGTTAGGAATTCCGGTGTCAAAAGAATATGGTTTAAATGCCATCTCTTTCTGGGTGCCAGCTTTAATTGACTTCTGTCAAAAAACCGAGGGAACCTGGGAACGGATGTGAATTTAGATGAAGAAATTTTAATGCCTTCGACTGAGCAAATGTGGGCTTGGAGAGCTGCACTGCCTTCCTAATGGGTAATAATGGAATGAACTTTGTGAGTTTTTTGCTTACATTTTTATAGTAAGAAACTTTCTTTTTCGCACCACTCTGGATGTGTGATGTGTAAGACCTGGCCACGAACGCTTTGGAACACAAGAAACTGACATGTCTGTTCTGGGCAAGTGTCTGCCCCCAGCAGTGAGCAGGGAGTGAGTGATGGTTGCATTTGTTCTATGGGGCACTGGAATTGCCATGTGGAAGGGAGTCCTGGTCAGTTACTATGTCTTTGAGGAAATGCCAAGGAGATGGGGGGCATTGTATTAAAACAGCAAACCCACTTGTTTGGAAGGTAGCAAGTAGGACCCAGTCCTTTTCTGAGGACAGAACAGTGAGAACAGAGTTTTGTCATCCGTTCACTGTGAAAGGTTATCTCACATCTGCAGTGCTTAAGGTGATCCCGGGGCCAGGAGAGGATGCATTCAGGCAATCCTTTTTGTATAACGATTTTGTAGCTTTTTATTTAACTTTACCTTTGTAAACTCTGTTAAGTGATGACTGTGAGAAGAATCTTAATAAGTTACTTATTCCCTTGCAGAAAGTGACATTCTTTTGTCTGTGATTTGGGAGTTGAAGCTGTGGATAGCTCTGCCCACTAACATTTCATAAAATAATTGGTTATATGTCTGCAGCGGGCTTTAATCTTTCCCCAGTATTCTAGTCTGTCTGCTCTCATTTAGCCCCTTGGGTGGGTCAGCGAGCCTGTGTCTGGATCTCCAATCAAGCCTGTACCTCGTTCTGAGCCAGCCTCTGATCACATCGTTTTCTTATTCCCTTGCTTACAAACAACTATTAAAAATAATGAGTCTCCCCCAATCCTTGCTTTTTTTTTTTAAAGGATACAGTTGAAACTCCTTATAGCATAGTTTTTTGGGAAAAATAATCTTTTTTAAAAGTTCACTTTTATTTTTCAATTAAAGTTTCCACTCAGTACTATTTTGTACTAGTTTCAGGCGTTCAGTATAGTGATGGACAATACACTTCCCACAGGGGTCCCCTTCATTTCCAATGCCCGGCTGGCACCCTGCGCTGGCTCACTCAGCTCTTGGCTAAACAGGCATGCGTTTCTGTACCATCTCCCCTGCACTCCTTTCCCTGTGACCTTTCCCCTTCCCATCCTTTTCATTTCTGCCCGGCTGCTTTGATACCTGTCCCACTGTTATAGAAAACCAGAGGAGAACCAAGCAACGCTTAGAGAGACGGAATTACATTTATTATTATTATTACACGCAGGCCCAGAGGAAAATATCTCTCAAGTCCACTGCCCAAGCACACAGGAAGTTTCAGGTATTTGTATGTCTTTACCTTCTTTGTCTCCCAAATAAGGATTTTCCCAGTTCCCTTTGCAAGTTCTTAAAGGGCCCTACGTGCTGGGGCTTTGAGACCTCAACCAAAGGCTGGGCCTGGCGCCAGCACTGACAACTTGGTCTGGGGCAGGCTTATGGCCTCTTTGGAACAGGGAGTAGTCTTATGTCCTTGTTATTCAAACAGTCAAGTATTTACAGAAGCCAAAACGGCGGTTTTTTTTTTTTTTAATATATTTTATTGGTATTTTACAGAGAGGAAGGGAGAGAGATAGAGAGCTAGAAATGTCGATGAGAGAGAAACATCGACCAGCTGCCTCTTGCACACCCCCCACCGGGGATGTGCCCGCAACCAATGTACATGCCCTTGACCGGAATCGAACCCGGGACCTTTCAGTCCGCAGACCGACGCTCTACCGCTGAGCCAAACCGGTTTTGGCGAAAACGGCGGTTTTTATATAAGACGGATGCTTCACCACTTTTGTAGGAACAACATATTCTGTCCTTTTTTTGGGACACGTGGTTCATTCATTAATCACACGTAGCTCATTCATTAATCCACGTGGATTCCTTCAGCAGCTCATTTCTGAGCTCCTACTGTGTGCCAGGCGTCATTCCAAACAAACATCCCATTCTGCGGCCTGTCGCAGCCAGCGCATCCCTGCTGGTCCCTTCCCTGAGTCCCTAGTCCCAGGGAAGGGGAGGGGGAGGTGGGAGCAGGACTGCACTTGCCCAGCTCTTTATCCCGCATCCGGAGCACGTGCCGATTGCATTTAGTGAAACCGAAATGCCAGGAGCACCCAGATCACTTCAGTTAATGGGGTGGGGCAGTCGGGCCTGCCTGTCAGTATCCCCTGCACAGAGCCACGTCCTGTCACCATTTCATTCCAGACGTTTTCGTGTCATATCCAGGCTCTGTTTCCCCTCCGTGCCTGGTCAGTGACCATCTTGTTTATGTTTCCGTGCTATGACTGTACTGAGTGAAGTCTAGAAGCAGTGAATGAATGGGTGGCTGGTGGGAAAGGACCCCACCCCCTCTTATTTTGTATTTTGCATGTTAATCTGCCAGTGGACAGGGCTGCATTGGAAGGGCGGTGCATTGGCATCATTAAGCGGACTGGGGATTTCTGTCTTGTGTGTCTGGCGCTTTCCTTTTCAGAGGAGTGTGCAGGCGGCCTTTGGGGACTGCGCCGTGCAGAAGTGACTTATAAATGTCATCTTTGAACTTGTGCCCTCGCTAACATTTTGAGGGCTCCCCACCCTCCAAGCCCTTTTTTCCTCTGACTCTGCTTCCTGACTTTGGCATACCTCTCAGAGGAGGAGAGGCGCTGTCAGATCAGGGGCTGAGGACCTGCTTTTGAAGCGAGACTGTTTGCCTCCCGCTCAAAGTGTCCCTCCGGCCCCTCCTTGTCCCCAACTAAGGCACACATTCTTCGGCGCGGCGTTTGAAGCCCCGTGCATGGCTCCGGCCTCCGTGGTACACCGCTCTAGAAGAATGTGTCAGCCGGTCTTCAATCCACTCATTTCTTGGGGCTGGAAAGTGCTTTCCAGAGTTTCTTGGTGGGAAAGCAGGAGCGTCTGGAATGGCATCTTTAGAATCCTGCAGGGGCCCCCATTTCCCAGTGGAGCCCAGCTCTTGTTCGTGGCTTCCCCACGTTTGAACCAGGACAGTTACTCGCTTTGCATTTCGCAGTGCCTCCCTCTCATCTTGAGTTGAGCATGAAAAATAAATCTGAGCATTAGCGGGATCCATTTGGGGACCAGGGCTTTTATTGTAAATAAAATTATTCATTTGTTATGGGCTGCGGTTCTCAGCAGCCGGCATGCGTATTGATCCTTGGGTTGCTTTCAGAATGGCAGAAGGAGCTCTGATACAAGGGGAACGTGGCAAGGTTCGTGGACGGGATGGATGGGGTGTGCAATGACAGAGACAAACCCCGCTTTGCTGGCCATACTACATTATACAAATCATTTGTCAATAGGTTATTGGATTAGTTATTAGAAAGCAGATTTCTCCAATCGGGAGCATGGCACACAATGTTATCAGGGCCAAACGACGTTAGGATGATGCATTGAGGACAGCCTTCCAAGGTGTGTGTGTGTGTGAAGAATTGGACTAAGTAACTTAAAGGACATTTCTGCTGATGTATTAGAAACAAAAGTTTTGTACAATGGAAATTGTGCTCTGAGGTTCAACTTCAATAGATAAAAAAAAGAAAACCCTGGTAAATGTCTTTTAAAACACAATTCCAGCTATCCAAACAAGCGATGTTTAGATTTCTTTTTTTTTCCTCCGGACCATTTCATGTTGAGTTCTCCTGAAATAAATGAAGAAAGAATAAAAATAGCTTCGTTACTTAACAGTGCTTTTTACGGAAGCACTGTAAGCTCTGAGATGCTATAGATAAAAGTGCCCTTTCTATCCTTCCGTAAAAATCAGAAATATTCGTCATTTCCTAAGTCGTGAATTTCTTTAATTGTTCAGGAAACTGCAGTTATTAGTGATCTGATGATCTTTCATTTCTCAAAAGAGTTTCTTTGCAAGCCTTCCTGTGCAAATAAAATGAGTGCAAGCACATTTTAATATCTTTATTGCTAAAGACAGATGTTTTTGCTCTTAAATTTCCCTAAGCCTGTATCTGTTTTTTCACCCTCTAGATGCCTGCTGCATATTAGGAGGTTCAGATATTCTTGGAGAGACGTTCAAAGACAATCTTGCCATCCTTTGTCCCGAGTTGCAACTGGGTTGTCTTGTGGTCACCTTTTTCTGGCCTTTATTTGGCAGATGATTGCATTTCAAAGATCTGTGTGTAGCTGTGGTTGCTCAGTTAGAGTGCTCTTTACCCTGTATTTTTTTTTTAAATGTATTTTATTGATTTTTACAGAGAGGAAGGAAGAGGGATAGAGAGAAATATCAATGAGAGAGAACCATCGATCAGCTGCCTCCTGCACACCTCCTACTGGGGATGTGCCCGCAACCAAAGTACATACCCTTGTCTGGAATCAAACCCGGGACCTTTCAGTCCTCAGGCCAATACTCCATCCACTGAGCCAAACCAGTTAGGAGTTCTTAACCATGTTTTTTATGGGCAAGATTCCCATGTAGTATGTACCTGCTTTTGGTTAGTAGAGGGCATCGCTGTCAGCTAGAACCAGTTAGCGGTGGCATCGCCAGCAGGAACAAAGGGAGCTCTTAGATGCTTCTCTAATTCACTAAGTTGCTTGACATCTTGTTTTCAGTGTCTAGAACCTGCCTCAGAGGATCCTGCCAGCCCCCACTGCAAGGCAAACCTGTGTGACCGTCATCCATCTCAACTTGTCATCTGTGACATTGTCACCGAGAGCAAACGCATTTGCTCTCAAACCCCAGGTTTTTAGCTGATAGTGACCTCACAGTGTTGAGAAGGGTTCTGAGGCTGCCTTAAGGGTCACCGGGCAGTAGCTTTCAGGGGTACCAGAGAGAAAGAGAGACAACCTCCCCAGGCTCTAACTCTCCCAAGTTTATTTTGTGTTCCTGGAGCTGAGACCGGCCTCTTTACTGTTATCATACACAGCATGATGGGTTGTTGGCACCGGAAACGGAAGGAGTTAATAGATACTTTGTATGTGTGCAAGGAACATTTAAAATTGGATGGAGCAAAATGTGTGGGCTTTATACACTTTTCTCTGGCTCCTCCAAATAAAGGTGGCCCACCGTGAAACAGTGGGTCTGAGACTTGTGCATTTTGGTCTCTAGACCTCACCTAGGCCACCTCCTGCTAGTTGCTGTTCCCTCGGCCCCTTGCTGCCTGCAGCTGGGGAGGACATGCACGTGGTAGCATTCTGCTTCACCTGACTCCTTGCTTCTTACTTAGTTGTGACTATTTTCCCTTGACTTTGACCTCTTCTCCATAGCAGGGTTTGCATTCTGGTGTTAGGCCCTGCTGTGAATGCGCTGAGCCGGGCTGCCTGGACATGCCTATGTGTTAGAGGAGCAAACTCCAACTGGCTTTTCAATCAGAGCCTTTAGGAGGTTCCTGCCTTCCCTCAGAACTGCACAAAATCTATAGAATCACTTTTACAACCAGTTAAAGACACCTTTGCAGTCTGCTGATCTATACAAAATAGAATTTTCTGTGAGGGTTACAAAGAGGAGGACGATATTAGTAGTGCTCTTTCTCCCACTCTAGCAAATGATGGGATGATTAATTTTATTAATCGTGTTAAAGTAACACTTTGAATACTTCTTGTATTAATTGCAAAAGTGAGCAGTCTGTAACACAGAAAACCACTCCCCATTTCTACTTATTTCTTTGTGAAACTTTCCTCAGGTAATTTCAAAGGATCACGGCTAGCAATCGCTGAAGTCGGTTCATTATATTCTGGACACATTTGTGATCTGCTTTCCATGAAAGTCATCAGATTGTGAGGAACAGGAAGAGGCTGGGCCAGTGCTGCCAGCCCGGCACTGGTGACAGAATGTAATTAGAAGTAATGAATGGAATAATACATCATTACTCAAAGAAATGTCATGAAATTAACTCAAATAATGCACAGTGTATCCTGATTTCCATTTTCAATGAAAATAGATTCGTTAGAACATCAGTAGACACTTCATGTTTATCCTATATTTCCATACACCTATCAAAACTGTTAAAATCTATTGAATAAATATACATGGATTTTTCTATAACACAATAAGTTAAGATGACTTTCTTTTGCTAACAGAGTCTCATGGATGTTCTTTGTTATACGTACATAATGCGTACATATGTTCACTTCTTATAATTAGCATAATTAATTTATATTTAATGCAAATTAATGATCTAATTTATTTACTTAGCTCCCATTTCCTTTCTCAAACTAATTGACTGAAAAAATAACTACTATAAATTTGCAAATAGCTCTTGGGCACAATTCTTAAATTGGCCTTGTCCTAAGAACTGCCTATAGTACTATCATCTGAGCCAGTTTTGTGATCTAAAATTTTTTCTGGGGTTTCTGCTCCAGGCCTTAAATACGCTTCAGGAGTCTCAGTTTGGCTTAGATATTCCCGCAGGTGGGGGTTAAGAGGTGGGTGGGTATGTCTCAGGCAGAGGAGTTGTTTTTATGTGTAGCGATTAGTATGACATGTGGCACTGACCAATGTGATAGGTGTTCTGAAAGCTCTCTGCTGGGCCAACATGAGCCTGTTGTTTTCTGCATTTTGGGGGAGGTCTAGGGGTCCCCAGTGAGGCAGAGAGGAGTGAGCAGCGCTCAGGGAGCAGTGAGTACAGAGCACTTCAGTATTTTAATAACAGGCCTGGGCGTGACAGTGGGTACAGTCGCAGTAACAGCCCTGGTTTTAGAGAGGCAAAGCTGATAGCAGGAAGCCGCCATCGAATCCTTGGGCTCAAACTTGGTATGTGTTCTTCATCATCATGGAGGCCAGCAGAAGAGTAGATTCAACAATTAGTTAGAAACAACAGAATTCTCTTTGCGTTCCCAGTGGCCTCTTTCCTCATGATGAACTGGTAGCTGCTGCCAGCGGGTCCGGGGAAGCCTGGCTATGAGACCGAGGCAGGGTTTTCTGTCTTTTCCATGTGAGCTGGCAGTGTGGAAAGTGTACACACACACACACACACACACACACACACACACCCCTTATTAATACCTCTTGGTAAAAATATTTTTGGAAATTAATTAATTAAAATAATGTTTCGAGATGAACAGTGCAATTGGAGTCAGGATTGTGTTTTGTGTTCACTGACCCATGAGCCTTTGAAATAGAAAAGCTGACCCTCAGGCCAAAGGTGGCCCCACTTCATGGGAATCCAGACTTCACCCAACGCCTCATCCTCATGTCATTGTCTTTCCGCCCTCTAGTTGTCTACCGTGTGCAGCCAGACTCTCTGTGGCATCGGTTAGGTGTTCTGAGGACTTATTCTCCCTAGTTTCAAACCTTCCCCATCACTTCCTCTTTCCAGTGCTTTATTGTTGTAAGATAATCCTTTAACATTTTTATTTATTGAATTCAGAGAGAGAAAAAGAGAAATATATAGTGTTGTTGTTCCACTTACTTATGCATTCATTGGTTGATGCTTGTATGTGCCCTAACTGGGGATCAAACCTGCAACCTTGGTGTATCAGGAAGATGCTCTAACCAACAGAACTACCCGGCCAGTGCTCTCCACTGCTATCATGTTGTAAATCTGTACTCTGCCACTCATATTCTTCCTTGACTCCGGTGTGTTTGTCGTTGTGTCATAACCATCAGTATTACTTAAGAACCGGCTTAACCTTGGTGACTTCTGAAAGTCTGCGAGGCTTACGGCTGACACGGCAGAGCTGGAACCCGGGCAGGCCGGCAGCCTGACGTGCAGCATAGTTTGCTCCCCGGTCCAATCTGGTCCAGGAGGAGATTCATCTGGCTCTCCAATTTTTCTCTTTTCTAACAGGTTTTGAAATGGCTGTAGTTATCAAGAGCCCTTTTCATTTTCAAGATTTATTCCCAGTTCAAGAGATTTGTTGCAACTAAGAATTATCTGTTGAGTGCTAATACTTTAACAGTAAACCATGATCCCCTTCCATTCACCAGAGCTGATTGCTTTAACAGTTGTTAAATAAGATATGTCAGGATAAAATAAATCAACAGAAATTACATTAGAATCTTGGAGTGTTTCTCAGGCAGACATCTGGAATACTAGTTAGTATTTCTCTGTTCTGTTTAGGGACCAAATGCACTCCTAGAAGCATTTTCTCATACTGCTGTATCTGCGATAATGAGATTGAACTTTAGGAGAGCAACACACCTTCTTCAGTGGGACTTTCCACGTTGCCCTGGAACATGCGCAGCTAAAGCCCAACAGAAAGGATGTCACCAATTATGTAGAAATACCACGTATGGGAGCCAGCCAGCCAGCCCCCCAACTGCACCATCCTCCATGCTCCCCCACTAATGGGAGAGGCTTTCTTCTTTCCTCTTCTGGAGTGAGGACTCCTACTGCCCCTGAAGTCGTGTGTGAGAGGACCCTCAAAGCTCCAAGCTGGATGATTTCAGTAAAAAAAATGCTGGCATCTTGCCCCTGGCTTGGTGCTGGCTGAGCTGTGGCACCGGCAGGTGATGCAGGCCCTGGCCTTAGAGGGGAACAAGACGGGACAAGCACTAGGAGAGCTTCCCATGTGCTCTGTGAGTTCAGGATTGTACATGAGCCCAGACCAGTGCTTGTTTCTCATTTGCAAAGTTTTGAATGCAGAGTTGGGTGGGGGAGGCTTTTGGAGTGGCTTCAAGTTGAGCAAGAAGGGGATGGGGAATAATTCCTAGGAAAGAGATGGAACAACTTTGCTATTCCACCCTAAGTTTCTGTAGCCCTTGGAGGAAGCACGCAAGCAGGTCCCTAGGTTCCTGTAAAGGGCTATGAATGTAGCAGGCGGGTGCCTCAAGGCTGCTCAGCTGAGGCACTGGCCTATCCAGCAAGGAGGCTGGATCATGGACCGCTTGTATGTTACGACTGTCCTCTTGTAAATGGAGCCTCAGAAACAGATAGAGTGACAGTAAAGCCTGATTACCTTCCTGGAAATAACCTATCTACCAACTCCAAGCTATGCAGGGCCCCCCATGTTTGCAGAGGTCCCCCCAGATGGAACTGGAATTGGATCAGGGACACCAGCCTTTCACTCCTGACAGACAGTTACCTGAGATCACTCCGCCTCAAAATATATAATCTTCAGGTAAACAATATAATGATTTAATATGTGTGCAAAGTGATCAGGAGCCCTGGCTGGTTTTGAAGCATCCATCTTAAATAAAATCTGCTGTTTGAAATTTTAACCCTGCTATTTGGCTTCTGTCAATGCTTGCTTGCTTAAATAATAAGGAAAATAAGACTACCCCCACTTCAGAGAGGCCATTATACCTTCCCTGGACAAAATTATCAGTGCTGGCACCAGGCCAGGCCTTTGGTTGAGGTCTCAAGACCCCAGCTCTTAGGGACTCTAAGAACTTGCAAAGGGGGCCAGAAACACCCCATATTTGGGAGACAAAGAGGGTAAAAACATATAAATAGGGAAAATTCCTCTTTGTTGGGGCCTAGAATTTGAGAGGCATTTTTGTCTAGACCTGTGTGTAAATAATGTAACTCCATCTCACTAAGTATTGCTTGGTTCTTCTGTTTTCTGTAACAGTTTGGCTTATTGGTTTCTGCCTATGGACCAAAAAGTAGCAGGTTCAATTCCCGGTCAAGGGCATGGACCTAGGTTGCAGGTTCCCCAGTCCCAGTAGGGGTGCATGTGGGAGGCAACCAATAGATGTTTCTCTCTTACCCCATCCCTTCCCTCTCTTCTACTCTCTGTAGCAATCAATGGAAAAAAATATCCTTGGCTGATGGTTAAAAATATCCTCGGGTGATGATTAAAAAAAAGAAAGAAAGGCCAGTTTGGTTCAGTGGATAGAGTGTCAGCTCTCAGACTAAATGGTCTCAGGTTCAATTCCGGTCAAGGGCACATACCTAGGTTGCAGGCTCAAACCCCAGCCCTCATCAGGGTGAGAGCAGCAACCAATGGATGTGTCTCTCTCATATCATTGGTGCTGGCTGAGCTGCGGCACCAATGATGTTTCTCTCTGTGTGTCTCTCCCTTTCACTATAACTCTCTCTAAAAATCAATGAAAAATAACCTCAGGTGAGGATTAACAACAGCAACAAAAGGCTGAGGAGCTCAGCCTCGGGGTGGAGAAGAAGCTTCCAGAGAGCTCCAAGTGGTGAAGGCTGCATCTTAAGCCTATGCTGGTGAGGGCATGGAATTTTCATATGAGACTGGACTGTTAAAATGGAGATGATTTTTAAGAATTTTTATCAACATGTAATTGGCACACAGAATATATAATCTTCAGGTAAACGATACAATGATTTAATATGTGTACATATTGCAAAGTGATCAGCACAGTGTATCTAGTTAACATGTGTCACCGGACATTACTCCACAATTTTTTTCTGGTGATAAGAACTTATAAAATTTACTCCTAGCAGCTTTAAAATATGCAATCCAGTATTATCAGCTGTCATGCTACACTTTATTTCCATGAAATATTTATTTTATAACTGGAAGTTTTTACCTTTCCCCATTTCTCCCTTCTCTCCCCAATCGCAAACTCACCTCTGGCAACCACCAATCTCTTCTCTGCATCTGTGGGCTTGTTTTTGTTTTGTAATTTAAACTCCACATCCAAGTGAGATCTTACCGTATTTTTCTTTTTCTGCCTGACTTATTTCACTTAGCATAATGCCCTTAAAGTGCATCCATGTTGTCACAAATACTAAGATTTTATTTTTTTATGGCTGAATAATATTCCATGTCTATAGATGCCATGTTAGCTATATCTGTTTATCCATCAGTGGACACAGGCTGCTTCCACATCTGTTGTAAATATTGCTGTGATAAACATAGCGGTTCGTATACTTTTTTTGAGTTGGTGTTTTCATTTTCTTTGTATTAATACCCCAAAGTGGAGTTGCTGGATCATATGGTAGTTCTATTTTTAATCATTTGAGAAAATTCCATACTGTTTTCCATAGTGGCTGCACCAGTTTTATCCCCGCCATCAAGGAGAAAGGTTTTCCTTTTCTCCACATCATTGCCAACACTTATGTGTTGTCTTTTCGACAATACTCATTCTAACTGGTGTGTGGTTTTGATTTGCATTTTGGTTGTAGGTATTTAATTAATGATTCAATCTCTTTATTAGTAATCATTCTGTTCAGATTTTCTACTTCTGGAGATACCTCTAATTATGAAAAGTGAGTACAAAATTATAGACTCTCCCTGAAGGTCTGGAAAGGGGTTCAGTATAGAATGACTAGCAAAGTGACAGCAAAGAATACAATTGCAGCTCATCCTCAGCGCCACCAAGTTGAGATTCTTAGTCCCTGTTTATGGAAGCAAAGGGATGACATCGTAAATCCTGAAGAACAAGTGGTTTGTCACTGAGTACTGTGTTAGATAGCAGTATGGGGCTTGTTGATTGACTTAAAACATAGGAAGCGAATCTTGAATATAGTAGATGTTGGATAAATATTTATGCGATACATTTAATTTTGGTTCAAAACAGGGAGTTAGGTAAAGGAACCTTCATTTATTTATTTAACAGGTATTTTCTGAAAGCCTGCTCTATGCCAGGTTCTTCTGATCTTTTCTTTTTCTGATCTAAAGTTGGCCTACACTTAGGCTGAAGAAATACCAATCCAAAGGTTGAATGCTGTTGGACTTTTTGGAATAACACACCCAGAGCGATCCTATTAAACACTCTGAATCCATGCCATTTCTCTGCTCATTCCCCCCACAGTGGCTTCCTGCTTTCCTCAAACTAAATCCAGAGTGATCACAGTGATCTACAGGGTCCCCACATGCACCCCCCATGTCCCTCCCCACCATCCTCACTCCTCCTTATTTTACCCACTGTCACCTTATAGTATGTTGAATGATGACTCCAAAAAAAATGTCTTTATCTGTGGAACTTTGGAAAAAGGTCTTCGTAGTTGCAATTAAGTTGAGGATCTTAAAGTGAGGATAGCATTCTAGATAAACTGGGTAAACCCTAAATCTCATGGCAAGTATCTTCCTAGGAGTGGGAGTCACATAGAGAAGAGGTCAGGGAGGCAGAGGGATGGGGTCACGGGCGAAGGAATGCTGGGAAAGGCAAAGAACAGACTTTCCCTGGGGGCTCCCAGAGGAAGTACAGCCTCTTTTCACCTTGATTTCAGGCTTCTGACCTCCAAGCTGAGAATCAGCTGCTGATGTTTTAAAACACAAGTTTGTGGTAGTGTGCCTCAGCAGCCACAGGAAACTGAGACAGTCCCCACGCTGGTGTTCCTGCCACGCCCACTTCCTGTTCATCAAACATTCTAAGGGTTCTCTGGCCTCTCAGCCCCGACCCGGCCATCCCTTCTCCGTGGAAAGCGGTCAGGTGTGTGTATGCCGGGCCCTGTCATCTCCTGCACACTTTTATTCACATGTATGCCAATGTCTCAGGATGCTCGTCCTTTTATTTTAAGAACGCACCACCCCTCCTATTTTATATTTTGCAGCATTCATACCCTAACTTGCTCTATAACTTAGTATTTTTGCCTCAGGGTAACTGGAACATGAGCTCTGTGAGGGTGGGGGTGGCTGTCCCCTCTGCTCAGGACTACACCCTCACAGCCAGGGACCTGGCCTGGTGCATGGCAGGCATGCAGGAAATACTCGTTAAGTGAGTAGCCCTGGTTGGCCAACTGGACCCTTTATCTTTTTTATATATATATTTTTATTGCTATTTTACAGAGAGGAAGGGAGAGAGATAGAGAGCTAGAAACGTTGGTGAGAGAGAAACATCAACCAGCTGCCTCTTGCACACCTCCTACCGGGAATGTGCCTGCAACCAAAGTACATGCCCTTGACCGGAATCGAACCCGGGACCTTTCAGTCCGCAGACTGATGCTCTACCACTGAGCCAAACCGGTTTCAGCTGGACCCTTTATCTTTAAAGCTGAGAAAAAGACAAGAGTCTTCATTTAGCAAGTAAAACGAGTTGATCAAGTTTCACACCAGGCTCTGTGCTGCGTGTTGATTGAGTGTCAACCTGGATTTTCACAGTTGCACACATGCACACACTCACACTTGGATGCATAGTTAATATTTATCATTTCAAGGTGCCCTTCTCGGAAAAGAAGTAACAGGTGGCTTCAGCATGGAAGAGTGTCTTCCCTAGCACCCTAGCACAGCTCTCATAGATTTCATGTGGGCCCCAGCCAGCCTGGGGAAAGCAATTATTTCTTGGCAGCGACCTGTTTCTGAGGTGACATTTTATATCCTCCTAAATGTCACAAATTAACACAGGGTTTGATAACTCATCAGCTGGTGAGCTTTGATTTCCCATGATTTTATATGCCCTTCCCTTCCCTCCTCAGGGAGTCTAGAGCTGAGTTGCATGCAGTTTTTTTTCATCTTTTAATTCATTTTTGTAGTTCTGTCTTCCTGGCTTCCCCCTCATACCGGTTCTCTTACATGCATCCTTGTTTGTAAACTGGAGACCCGATGCAAGAGTAGGCCTTCCTTCCCCCGCTGCCCGCACTGGCTTCCCTCTGGCACCCAGGACCTGGGCTTCCCTCTTCCAGCCATGGGCAGGCACCTGGGACCCAGGCTGGCTTCCCTCCAGCCCTGGCTTTGTCAAGAAGGACATCCAGAATGACATTAGGAGGGACGTCTGGTCTAATTAGCATATTACCCTTTTATTATTATAGATGTTTCTTTCTGATGAATCCCTTTTAAAAAAATATATTTTATTGATATTTTACAGAGAGAAAGGGAGAGAGACAGAGAGCTAGAAATGTCGATGAGAGAGAAACATGGACCGGCTGCCTCTTGCACACCCCCTACTGGGGATGTGCCCGCAACCAATGTACATGCCCTTGACCGGAATCGAACCCGGGACCTTTTAGTCCACAGACCAATGCTCTACCACTGAGCCAAACCGGTTTCAGCTGATGAGTCCCTTTGATAAGACCTTCTTTAAGTTTACTGTTATTTGTACAATAGCCAAGGCATTGCAAAGGCAGCTTGTGTATTCATTTATTTCCTGGAATGTTGAAAAGTGACTAAAGTTGACTAATAAAGATTAAGTGTTTTGAAAAGATGAAATAGCCCTGGGCTGTGTGGCTCAGTTGGTTAGAGCCGTGGTTGGCAAACTGCGGCTCTCGAGCTATATGCAGCTCTTTGGCCCCTTGAATGTGGCTCTTCCACAAAATACCACGGCCTGGGTGAGTCTCTTTTGAAGAAGTGGCGTTAGAAGAAGTTTAAGTTTAAAAAATGTGGTTCTCAAAAGAAATTTCAATCGTTGTGCTGTTGATATTTGGTTCTGTTGACTAATGAGTATGCTGACCACTGTGTTAGAGCATTGTCCTGAACATGGAAAGGTCTGGAGTTCCATTCCTAGTCAGGGCATAAACCTAGGTTTCTGATTTGATCCCTGGTCAGGGTCAGTATGGAAGGCATCCGACTGATGTTTGTTTGTTTGTTTGTTTGTTTGTTTGTGTCTCTCTCTCTTCCTTTTACCCTCAAATCAGTGGTTGGATAAAGAAGGTTTGAAGAGATTAGCTAAAAAAACATACATGCATAACCCATGGACATGGACAACAGTGTGGTGAAGGCCGAGAGGGGGAGGAAGAAGAGAGGGTGAAGGTGGGCAAAGGGGGGAGGAGTTGGGGACATCTGCAGTAGTGTCAACATTAAAAAAAATAATATAAACAAATTAATGAAAACGTATCTTCATGTGAGGGTATAAAAAATAAAGAAAAATAAAGAAAAACAAACAGCCCTGGCCAGGTGGCTTAATTGGTTGGAGTGTCCTCCCCTACACCTAAAAGGTTGCCAGTTTGATTCCTGGTCAGGGCACACACCTAGGTCATGAGTTTGATCCCAGGTTGGGGCACACACATAAGGCAACCAATCAGTTATGCCATTTGGGTTTGAAATGTTTTTTTCCTCTCTCTCTTTTCTTTTCCCCTCTCCCTAAAAATCAATACACATTATCTTTGGGTGAGATCCTTGGGTGAGGATAAAAAAAAACAGAAAAAAAACAGAGGCATGAAAATAACATCCATGATTTAAAATCTTTAAATTGATGGAAATTTGACATTCTGTAAACCTTTTAGTTTTCCTTTTTTCCTGTGAAGCATGGTAAAAATACATATATTATATTAATGTCTTATATATATGTCACACATATGCTTTATATATATGTTGTATATTTATGCATAATTTTATACAGTGTATGTAAATAAAATTTCTGCTGCTTTTAGTGCCTGGGGAGATAGGTGAGGGAACGATCCTGGGCTCGTGCATGGCTGCGAGCTACACTGCCACGGTGATTTTAAATTACATCTCCAGGGGGGTTCCTTTAGCTCTCACTAATCATAATGGGAGCCACAGTACACACCTCTACACACACACACACACACACACACACACACACACACAGCACTGAAAAATGACCCTCTTGCACCACCTTTGTGTCTTGCCCTTTGAGCTCATTTCAGCGGAGTTTTTAGTGAAGCATCATCTCTGTGCAGTCAGTCCTCTGGGTGCGGAGGTTGCTAACAATTCTCTGTAGGCAATGTGCCTTCACTTCGCAGTCCCCAGCCAGGACGCGCTGGGAGGGTTTGGCCAGCACTGATCACTCTCTGGACTAACAGACTTCTCCTTTATTCATTTTCAAATGATGCTATTCTTTTTTCTTTTCTTTCTTTTTTCACCTTTTTTCCCCATGTCCACATCTCAGCTTCCTGAGAGTACAGAGTAGATGCTCAGCACTAATGCCATTTTGAAACTATTGAAATGTTATAAAGAAAAGGAATTACATATATTCGAGGCTATATGGTGTTTTCTAGCTAAAGAATTGCTTGACTAAATAAATGTTTTGTTTATGTCTATGTAAAAGCAATCTAGTTATATCAAGTGTGACAAATTTTTAAGTCTTGCATTTTTTAATTATAAGACTATCTGCCTATTATAGGAATTAAGAACTACCTATAATCTCATTACCCATAAACAGCCCATGTGGAAAAACAAACTGTTCTATTTTTTATATGTTTCTCTACAAAACAGAAACATTTTATAACCTGATTTTTTACTAATTTTATTATTGACCTTTTCTGATGTTTTAATATATACTTATAACTGGGATTTTTTAATGATGGAGTAATATTGTATCACATGGATCTGCTATGATTTAGTATTCACTATTTAATATTTTGGGCATATACATGTAGATCATCCTCTCTTCAGTTATGCCATTTGGGTTTGAAACATGGCACTGCCTCTTAATATTAGTGTATGTTTGATTTGAATTAGTTAAGCTCTGAGTAAGTTATATCTTCATCTACAAAACAGAGGTACTATCAGTATTTCTATTTTGGTAAAGCATCTTTGATCATATTTCTGATAAATTTATTGATTTGTTACCACTTGCTAAAATATTATGTGTTGCTGAAACCGGTTTGGCTCAGTGGATAGAGCATCGGTCTGCAGACTGAAAGGTCCCAGCTTCGATTCTGGTCAAGGGCATGTACCTTGGTTGCTGGCACATCCCCGGTAGGGGGTATGCAAGAGGCATCTGATCGATGATTCTCTCTCATCAATGTTTCTAACTCTCTATCCCTCTACCTTCCTCTCTGTAAAAAATCAATAAAATATATTTTTAAAAAATAAATAAAATATCATGTGTTGTTTAAACTGGCAAATATTCTCAAATTTGTTTTACACCAGCAACTTCAATAATTATAGCCTAATCAACTTTAAGAATTTGAGATTTGGAAATTTGTACAAACCTTTGCCAAATTGATAGATTTTACTTATGTCATTGTGTCCACTTGTAGTCCCTGAGTGATATAGGGTGAATTTTTAAGTGTACTTATGAATTATTTTCTTCAAATGTCCTCTGGTCCATTTTCTATTGAGCTATATATCAAAGCTCAATTTGTTAGAGATATTCTAGGAATTAACCTCTGCCTATCATATTTGTTGCAAATATTTTTATTTTGGCCTCACCCTGTTCAATTTGCTTATATTATTAATATAAATAACTTATTATTTTTGTATTTAAGCTTATCAACTTTGTCATTTCTGAGTTGTTACTATTCTTTTAAGCTTACAAAGATTTTATCTTCTATCTGAGATAACTATTTATGTATACTTTCTTGTGTTTTTTGAAATATTTTCTTTAGTCTACTATTACCAAGAAGTTCCTATCACTTCATGGGAAAGTTTTTAAAAATTCACATTATTTTTCCAGCGGCTCTTTGAAGGAGGTAGAGAATGCTATTTCCAAGTTAAAGATTAGAAAACTGGGGGTGTGGCCATGAGCCAGAGAGTTAGTTGTATTCTAGAAACAGAGCTATGCTTTCACATTCTAAAGGTAATAATGTATACAGACTTCTTTATTGAACTCTCAGCTTGTCTTTCTATTATTAATAACTAATTTTACATATTTTCTGCTTAGAGGTGACATTGAAAAGGGAGACCATGGGAAATTTGGCAATTTTGTAATGTGTCTTCTGCATTATAATGATGTTATATTAAATATGATGTTTTTCATTCTAGATTATGCTTAACATAATTATCATATAAAATGCATCCTCTGATATTGTAAACCTTTGAAAAAGATAAACCATACATGACAATCACCAGTTAGCCAGATCTTTTCATTATGCAGAACACTGATTTTGACTGTTGATGAAAAACAGAGAACACAGCCATCTAGTATGATGACAGAGATTCTGCCTGCAAAATTCCCCTGTGGCCTGTGTAGAGGGGCAGGGAAATATCCCATTTCCTATTGTTCTCCTGGTCTGAGAATATGTGGGAAGTCTGGTGGAATTGGATAGAAGAATTATACATGTAGTCAAAATTACATCATGTAGAGAAATGATATAAGTAAGAAAACATATCTATAATAAATTCCTCATTCTGTGTCCATTTATCAGATGACCTCCTGTATGACCTTTATCGATTTTTAGAAATGAAATTAATAAAAACTTATACAAATAGAAATATATTTCATTTAATCCTGATATAGTGTTTACTTTTTTTAAATGAGATAGTTGACATATTAGTTTTGTTACATGTATATATTGTGAAATTATTACCACAGTAAGTTTACTTAAAATTCATTACCACACAGTTACAATAATTTTTCTTGTGATGAGAACTGTTTTTCTGTTTCCATCATATATCTCTTTTTTTTTCTTTTTTTATTTATTGGGGTGACATTGGTTAATAAAATTATATAGGTTTCAGGTGTTCAGTTCTATAATACATCATCTGAATATTATGTTGTATTCACCACCCCAAGTCAAGTCCCCTTTCACCAGCACTTATCTCCCCTTTACCTTCTTCTATTCCCCCCCCAGCCCCTTTCTCTCTGATACTCACAATACTGCTGTCTGTGTCTGTGAGGGTGCTTTGGAGTTTTGTTTTGTTTTTTTTTTTCTTAATCCCTTCATCTTTTAAAAAAGGACTCTCTTTAGTATTAACTTTTGATTGTTTATAACCATTCACCCACTTTTTATTATTATAAAATACATTAGAATTGGTCGTCTTAATTTCCTGACATGTCTTAATGGCCCAGATTGAACTTAAATTGCCCTATGTTCCCGTGAGACTTCCCACTTTCTCAGGTGACTTTGAACTCGAGAGGGTGTTGAAGATAGGATGCTGCTACGGAGCCTCAGTGGAGTGGAGATCCAATGGCTTTTTTATCCTTGATCTCAGGTAGCTGAAGTGTGCGTCTTTATTGGATTTTCTGTTTACTGGAGCCCCTATGATAACTCTCTTTATTCTGTGCTTGTTCATTCCTACTGAAGTGGTCCCTGCCCTTGTCCAGTTCTGAGCACAGGAAATTCAGGATAGTGAAGTCACCGATGACAGAGATTCTGTCTGCAAAATCAGTGCCTACCCATTTCATTATCTTTAGCATTACTCACATAACATTTTTATATGCCATGAGATTTTTCTAAGCATTTGATAAATGGTCATTTAAATCCATAAGCAATCCCGAGGCAGGTACTATCAGTACCGCTGTTTTATAGATGAAGAGATAACTTACTCAGAGCCAAATGAAACATCTACTAATATTAAGAGGCAGAGCTGGGTTTCAACCCCAGATGGCATCACTGCAGAGAGGATGACCTAAACCAGGGGTTCCGGGGTTTCTGAGGGCCCCGGAGTGCCTTCCGGGGATCTGGGAGCTCTTTTCTTTTCCAACTATATATCTGCACGAGGTCGCCTTTTCTTCCTACGCTTCAGCCAAAAGACATGACAGACCCAGTATAGGAGGGGAACTGAGAACGCCATACATTTCACCTGCCTTTCATAAGAGCTCCACAAAACTGTGAAACATCGCCACTCTTCACACTCACATTGGTTTTGGAAAATGTGATGATTATCAAATTATTATGTTAGCATGCTGGTTTATTACTTTAAGTAAGCCAACAGATGTTTTACAGTGTTCTCAGTTATAATTTCTAATTAAACGTCAGGAGGTATGCTCCACATGAGCACATGCTCTTTGGCAGTGTTAAGGGCTACAGGGACCCAAAGGGTTGTGCACGTGGCCTCTGAGCCCTGTACTTCGCTTCCTCGCGCCTTTACCTCAGCTCTAGCTTCTCCCGTCTTTCCCCACTTTTTCTGGTTTAATTCACCCCTAAACAGAGAACAAGGGGGTGAGCCTTATGTTCTATAGGCCAAGGCGATTGGAGCCCTGGGAGGCTGATGGGAGTGGGGAAGGGGTGGCTCTGCAGTGCCTGTCCCCCTCACTCCTCCCTGGGAGCTGGCCCTGGAGCTCACCCGAGTCTCCCCCTGGTTACCTCCTGCCTAACCAGGGGAATGGTGCTGACTCATCAGGTGGCTGTGAGCATCCTGTGAATAATGCCCAAACCTGTGAAGATGCTTAAACTCTCCCGGGCATGCGTGAAGTGTTCAACTATTAGTCCCATTGTGAAGTTTCCATGCAATTATGAGAGTTCTGCAAGAGTCCAGTTTGATTTTTGTATTCCTTGAGTTTCTTCATTTCTTTCTCTTCCTCATTTGGACACTTTGTTATCAAAGCCTAAGCTTCTCGATTGAATTCATTTCCTTACCTGGTCTATGAAAGTGGCCTTTCTGCTGAAACCGGTTTGGCTCAGTGGATAGAGCATGGGCCTGAGCACTGGGAAGGTCCCAGGTTCGATTCCGGTCAAGGGCATGTACCTTGCTTGTGGGCACATCCCCAGTAGGGGGTGTGCAAGAGGCAAGCTGGTCGATGATTCTCTCTCATTGATGTTTCTAGCTCTCTATCCCTCTCTCTTCCTCTCTGTAAAAAAAATCAATAATATATATATATATTTTTTAAAAAAAAGAAAGTGGCCTTTCTTTTCTTTTTTTTTAAATCGTGTGTGGTTAGTTCCATTTCTTTTCTTTTTTTGAAATTGTGTGTGGTTAGTTCCATTTGGGGTGGGGAAGCTACCAGAGGGCATTTCTCTTCTTGTAAACTTGCAAATATGGAAACTGTCATCCCTCCGCCCTCGGTTGTTTGCAGTTCACATCCCGTAAATGTATAGATTTTCCTTCCTCTGTTCCCCACGCTGTCAGGGGTCGATGTTTGTATTCTGAACCAGGATGGGGTGGGGAGGCTCGGCTGCCTTCTGCCAGCTGTATTCCAAGCTGCTCCCACTCCCGGGCTCAGGGCCGGCTTTCTTCAAGGCTCCAGACCACACCGGGATCTTGTTTCCCTTGTCCAGTGGCTGTTTCTCCAGCTGCAATCCTGTGCTCCAGGTCGAAGGCCTGCCCCTTCCTCTGTGAGCCCGCTCTCCTGTCCGCCTTGTCTCACCTTGTCAGCGTCAGTGCGCTGTCCCCATGGGAACGGGGAACTAGCTGCATTTTCTCATCCAGCCACGAGGCCAGAGTTCACATGATCTGACACACAAAGGCCCATCTTCCCACAGGGACTGGTGCCTGTGTGGACGGCAGAGAGGGCACCCTCAGAAGCCTCCGACGCTCTTAGCATCTGTGTGTCTGTATGAATGCATCAAGAGGCCTCCGTTTCTCCCGATAAATCCGGGAGCATTCTTCTCCCACAGACTTCCAGGCTGTCTTATTGACAGTGGAGATAAAATGCCTGTGATAAAGACTTGGAGGATTTTTAAACTCCAAAGAGAATCTTATCCTGGCTATTCTTAACTGAAAAACATTTGTCTTTTTTTTTTTTTTTAATGTGGGAGGAAAAGTATGTAATTGTAAATGATTTCATTGTAAATCAAATATTTTGAACTTTCTTTGCTTATTTGGGCCACTTCTTCTGCCAAAAATATGAGTTGACTTACAAAAATACTTACAGTACAACAGCTTTATTTTTATCGTAAGTGAGAAATTGAGATGGAAGAAAAATATCTGGGACAGTCCAAAGTACTGTGTGAATGTAATTTTAAAAATAAAAATAAACAGGAATTTTTAAAAAATCAAACTCACAGAAATATTGAAAAAAATAGATCAACCACTTCTCCTTCACCAACTTCATCAACTTCTTGATATGCCCGTGCACCCTCAGCTAAACAGTGACACGGAAGTCAGTGTCAGACAGAATAAGGGTCTCAAGGTCTGGGCAGCTCTTACTATTGCTGAATGTTTCCGTTAGCAGGCATTTTGCAGATGCAGCTGCAAACAGGATGAGCTTTACCGGAACCTGATCAGGTAAGGGAAGCCAACTTCAAACAACAGATCAACATGCGGTTGACCAAATAGAGTATATGTGCCGTGGCTAAACCTCCCTTTGGAGACACGGGGCTTTGGATCCGAATCCCCTCTCTCCTTTAATTGCTGCAAGCACATGGAACTACCTCAGGACAACCGTGTCTGGTTCCTGAATAGAGCACCCCAACCAGCCCAGCCCACCCCTTGAGTTGAGTAACATCAAGATATTTCACTATTGCCCTAATTGGTTTGGCTCAGTGGATAGAGATTTGGCCTGCAGACTGAAAGGTCCCAGTTTCGATTCCGGTCAAGGACACATCCCCAATAGAAGGTATGCAGGAGGCAACTGATCAATGTTTCTCTCTCATTGATGTTTCTAACTCTCTATCCCTCTCTGTAAAAAAAAAAAAAATCAATAAAATATATATTTTTAAAAAAGATATCCCACTCCAAAATCATTCAGCACGCATCTACCAAGGCACCCTCCTACATAATTACACCATCTTTGCTGCACCTAAGAAAGTCCCCCTCAGTGCAGTGATTTCACTGTAGCTTCCATGCCCAGATTTCTTTCATTGGCTTTTTTCCTTCCTTATAAAGGTTCACTCCCTGCAGTTGGTTATTAGATGTACAACACTTTACTACTTCCCCTGGTTCCTCATGGCATTAAATCATTTGAAGATCCACATATAACATTCCTTTATCTTAATTGATCTATCTTCTCATGATTCAGATGAGGGCAAACATTTCTGGCAAGGGCACCAAATTGGTGAAGTAGCTATCTTACCACTGCATCACACCAGGGCATGTCATGCTTGGCCACCCAAATTGCTGTTGGCACTGCCAAGCTGTGCCCACTGGGTTAGATGATGACTGTAAAGATATATATTTTTCTTTGTAATTGGGATAACATTACAGACTGCCACTCATTATCTGAAATAAAAAAGCAAAGCTGAATTTTTAAAAATGTTCTTTTTCGATTACAGTTCACATTCAATATTATTTTGTACTAGAGGCTCAGTATACGAAAATTCATGCACCTGGGAGGTCCCTCAGCCCGGTCTGTGCCCTCTCCAAGTCTGTGACCCCTCGGGGGATGTTCACCTGCTGACTTAGGCCCACAGGGAAAGGGCCTAAGCCGCAGTCAGACATCCTTAGTGCTGTGGAGGAGGCGGGAGAGGCTCCCATCACTGCCACTGTACTTGCAGCCATCAGCCTGGCTTGTGGCTGAGCGGAGCTCCCCCTGTGGGAGCGCATTGACCACCAGGGGGCAGCTCCTGCATTGAGCGTCTGCCTCCCGGTGGTCAGTGCGCATCATAGTGACAGGTCTTTCTGGTTAGGGTCAATTTGCATATTACCCTTTTATTATATAGGATTAGTTTCAGATGTACAGCATAGTGTTTAGATAGTCATGCACTTTACAAAGTGTTCATTTCAATTTCTAGTGCCTACCTGGCACCACACATAGTTATTACAATATTACTGACTATATTCCATATGCTGTACTTTACATTCCCATGACTGTGCTGTAACCACCAACTTAACATAAAGCTGAATTTATTGTAAGGGAAAACTATGCTGGTCAGCCACAGTCTCTGAGCAGATCAGACTGGAAGTGAGGAGTTAGGAATGGGTAGACTTTTGGAGGTGTCAGCGTATTGATATGTTTGCTCTTGAGGGGAAAGTTGGGTTGATTAGTTGATACTCAGAGATCTTTGAAACTGTTTGTGATTGGCTGACTTTCAGCAACAAAGGACTGTTACTGGTTGAATAGCAAGTGACTGTCAATTGAAATAGCTTCAATCTGGTTCTGGAGGCTACTTGTTGCCATAGCTACAGAACAATCTGTCTTTTCCTAGGTTTATGACAACTTTAATTCTCATCTGAATATCTTATTCAATAAAATCCTCCCATTGGCTTAGTCTTTATATTCATTAATGACCTTTGCCTGAGTTATTTGTAATATAGGGCTTACAGAATGTTGGCTCTCTAATTCTATCATTTTCCTACATGACCAGGCACTCTTCTGTAAGGAAGGGCTTGACACTTATTTTTAACTCCTTCATACTCCCCCATTTCCCACTTGTATTTCTCTTCTCTTTTATTTACTCTGCAATCCTACACTAACTCAAATTAATTTCAGAATTAGAACACCAACATTTGTAAAACTGTGATCCAAAATGAGTGGTCTGAGTTGAAAGTATCTTTAGAGGGAGATCAGGTAACAGAAAGAAGCTCAGAAAGAAGGTGTTTTGAAGGGTGATGATCATTTCTGTACAGCTCAGTGCTGATGGACGTGAGGTGTGCTAGTAACTACAGCTAATATTTAGTGAAGGTCACTGTTGTAAATCCTTTGCTTGTTTTCTCTGTTAATCTTCATGAAAACTCTTCAAGATAGTTACTCCTTTTTTTTTTAATCCTCTTTTTTTTAATTCCATAACCTTATGCAAAGTTACACTGACAGTAATGGACATTGTAGACTGTTGATAGAGTCTAGGTTCTTAACCTCTATGCCATACATGTGTATTAAAATTTTATAGCAAGCTTTGATTTCCCTATCAGGACAAGTGCTTTTCATCCATTATTGGAGTTGCTTCTTGGTTTCGTTTGTCCGTCACAGTAGAGGTAGTACTTGAGAGGCTGAGGCCTTGATTCTGTTGTTTGCTATTGAATGGGCAGCATACATACAGCACGTGGTGCAGAAACGCACTCAGTGGATTTGCAATGATGGCAGCAAAATCATGATTCCTCTGTCTCAGACATTGTGCCAAAACCTTTGTTATCTTGAATTCTTGAGGCAATCTGTGGGAGAGCTATTACCATCCACATTGTAAACAAAGTAGGTGCAGAATGATGGCCCAACCAGCAGATATGAGCGCTGGCACTTGAACCCAGGTGTTCCTGTCTTAGAAGTCTGTTATTTATTGTCTCTCATGAGCTCTGTTTCTAATGAAATTCTTCCCATCCAGCTCATTGCAACAGACCCCAGAGGGAGGGTGGTTGACTAGCTCTACAAAGTAAGAGAGATAAAAGGCCCCGAGGTGCCATTGTACTGAGCAGATACTCTATCCGAATTCAAGGAGTCAGATGATATGTAGAAGAGATATCTTGCCCTAGGGGTTCAGAAATCCTTGTGGGGAAACAAAATTGAAACATGGCTGTTTTAATGAAATGCTTGTAGAAACTTGATGACATTTGGACTACTTTGGGCTCTCAGAATATGTGAAATTGCATTTGAATTGCTGATGAAGTATGTATTTGCAGACATTGCCCGTAAATCCTCACTGAACTATGCTGGGTTGTCAGTGCTAAGTCAAGTCTCGTGTTTGTTCTCCCCAGGATGCCCACCAGGCATCTGGCTTCCTTTTGCTGCTCTCGGTTTCCTGCATTCGTCACTCCTGGCCTTGAGTTTCTGGGTTCCACGACAGTGAATAGTTTGCTGCTGGACCTGTCACTGCATCCACACTCAGGAAACAAGAGGTGCAAAGGGAGCCGGATAAGAGCACCTGTGGCCGAAACCGGTTTGGCTCAGTGGATAGAGCGTGGGCCTGTGGACTGAAAGGTTCCGGGTTTGATTCCGGTCAAGGGCATGTACCTTGGTTGCAGGCACATCCCCATTAGGGGGTGTGCAAGAGGCAGCTGATTGATGATTCTCTCTCATCAATGTTTCTAACTCTCTATCCCTCTCTCTTCCTCTCTGTAAGAGCACCTGTGACTCCGGGAAGGGGGCTCTCCGCGGTCCCCTCCCCAGCTCACTCACTGGCTTCTCTGTGAATGGAATGTTGGGAAGGGTTCTACTGGGAGCAAGGCAGGCATGGGAAGTGTTCAGTGAAAGAAGAACCTGTAGGAAAATGAGAAACAGAGCAAACACACCTTCCCATCTTTATCTCCAAAGGAAAATTGTATTAATCATGGCAAAGGGGCTCATCGGGCAGCTTTCTCTGAAAACAGAACAGATTTTTATCAGAGGAGGATGAAAGATCATTTTGTATTAGTAGCAGAGCCACAGGAAAGGCGTCTGAAGGTAACATGACAACAAACATGTGTCCAGAGGAAGAGTTAAAGTGGACGTGCCATGTAGTCACCTATTGCTTGCAAATAGCAAAATAGCAGATACGGTTTACATTTCAGTGTAAGTCAGCGGTGCACTAGGGCAATAGACAGATGTGACGGGACTTTTTACAGATTGCACTTGAAATATGTTCGCCGGAAGAAGTGTGGTGAATGTGTTCATTAAATTATGGATCTGGGACCACAGAAACAGAAACTCGAATCCCAAATCCGTGTGGTTCTGAACAATTTAGTTATCCTCTCCAAGAGGCAGTTTCCACTGTGTAATAGTGCTGGGTGGGATGGCCGTGGGAGGCAGGTCACAGGGTCCAAGGAGAAAGCCGAACAGTAGCCAGCCTCTGAAACAAAGGGAAGTCAGGCAGCTCTGGGCATCTTGGTGCAGAAAGGACAGTCTCCTCTGGGTGCTGTCTTGGAAATGAGACAGCTCTAGCCATGCACGTTCCTGTGTCACATGGAGCTGCCAAGTGTCAAATCCCCAGAGCAGACCGCTGCCTGGCCCAGCCTGTCTCCTGCCGGGGGCAGGTGAGGTGTTCTCTTTGACAGTCTACCAGGACTGCTTGCTGTTGGTGAAGGGCATGTATTCTAAAAGAATCTGGTGGGAATAGAAGCTTAGCGGATGGATACCACAGGGATCTGCTCTGTGGATCTGGGGAGAGAAACTGGAACCAGAGATGTGTGTGTGTGTGTGTGTGTGTGTGTGTGTGTGTGTGTATGGATGCATGGATGCCCGTGTGATGAGCGTTCATGCTGCCAGATCATCCTTCTTTCCTTTCTGTGCCAGGTATGGAATTAGAATTTTAAACACACACACACACACACACACACACACACACACACACACACGGAATTTAGACAGCTGTACTTTACAGTTGTTTATTTCCCAAGCTAAACTGTGATTCTGTGAGCCATTACTTTGAAGATGGTGTTTTTAATCTTTATTGTTGAGAGTATTTCACATGCCCCCTTCCCTAGCTCCTCCATTGCCCGGTTTGCCTGCCCCAGGCCTTACCCTATTGTTTGTGTCTGGGGCAATGCATACATGCATCATGCATATAAAATGTATGCTTAATCTCTTCCTGCCCCCACCCCACCCTACCTCCCTCTGAGATTCCTCAGTCTTTTCCGTGCTTCCATGCCTCTGGTTCTATTTTTTTCATTGGTTTATTTTGTTTATTAGATTCCACATATAAGCGATACATGCCTAAGATAGTTTAACTTCTCTTTGAATTTTTAGGACACCTAAAAAAACAGTCTTATAGTTATTTTTCAAATCTCAGGTAACAAGAATAGAATTGGAACTAAGTTGGGGTAGAGTCTCTGGCATGTTGAGTTTCTCTATAATAGTATTGACATTATTATTATGTCAGCATAGCTATACTTTTGGTTTCATCTTTTCTAAAAAGATGATACAAATTATATGAAAGGATTTTCTCAACTTGAATTTCTAGATAAATCCATATTGATATTTATCCACTTATCCCAAGCACCTTCCTGTCGTTCACAAGTTTGGCAAACATGATTTATGTTTGTATCATTTTTCAGTAATAAACTATTTTATCCATAACTGCAGTGGCAGGGACTGTAATTTACCTATCACTATGGGTTACTTTAAATTAGTCAAAATTAATTAATAAACTAACTCATAATCAAGAGACATTGGTTCTTATATTCCCTCTTTATTGTAAAATATATCTTCACAGATGGTGACATCACAGAGTATTCCTCCTCTTCTCACATCAGTACCGTATTTCACAGGCCTGTTCTTATTGGTGCAACCTCCTAAATTTCAAAAATCCATGTTTCCCTAATTTCCAGTGCCAGCATCCTAACCCACCACCTGCATCTCTCTCTGGGCTGTTGCCTCCACTCCATTTTCTCTTCAGTGAATTCTCCATGCGGGAGGCGGAGAGAGCTTTAGAACACACAGACCTCATCACCCAACCAGCTGCTGCACCCCACTCAGAGCCTGTGATGCTTCCTTCGCACTCAGGATAAAGACGCTCTAGCTTTCAAACTGGCCCTCCAAGCCTTGCCCCAGCCTTTCTCCACCCAGCTTGCTCAACACTCCTTCTTTTAGCGAGGCTCTCCTGAAACCCGCCTGGCCACTTTCCTTTAGTATGTGCTCTGGTGGACCCGAGTTCCTTCCTTCATGGCCTTTTCCGATGGGTAGTGCACATCTGCCAGGATGGTCAGACCATTTCCACCTGCTTCCTCTAGACAGGGAGAACAGGGATGGGATGGTATACGCTGTTTTTTTCCTCATTGGTAACCTTAGCATCGAATTTTGCATATAGTAAGCACTCAGTACTTATTAAATGAATGAATTAAGCTTTAGGGACAGTGTGTTTGTCATCTAGAGTAGTGTGGCTAACAAGCCTGGAATTGGTGGCTTACAACAACATCATGAATTTTTTGCACAGCAGTCTGCAGTCAGCTGTGACTCAGGCAGGCTTGATGGCTCAGCCAGGTTGGGGTCCCTTCCACCTGTCTCCGTCCCCGTGTCCAGGCTGAAGAGGCTGTGGTTGTCTGGAATATGTGGCCATTATGGTAGCTGGCAGGAGTTTAAGAGGCCAAGCCAAGCCACATGTGCATATTCAAGGCTTTTGGTCAAAAGATCTATGTGATAAATCCACTCATGTTCTTTTGGTTAGAACAAGTCACATGGTGCCCTAGCTGGTTTGGCTGAGTGGCTAGAGCATCAGCCTGTGGATTGAAGGGTCTTAGGTTCAATTCCAGTCAAGGGCACTTACTTCAGTTGAAGTCTGATCCCCAGTCTTGGTCAGGGTGGGTGCAGGAGACAACCAATTGGTATGTCCCTCTCACATCAATGTTTCTCTGTGTATCTCTTTCTCCCTTCCACTCTCTCTAAAAAAAATCAATATCCTTGAGTGAGGATTAAGAAAAAATCCCCACAAAAAAGCAAGTCATATGACAATCCTACCAGCAATGAAGCAGGGGAGCAAGGGAATTGTACTCTTCACATACAGGTAGTGTAGGAGGACAAGAGATGAATGTTGGTAAATATTATCTTCTCCCATCAATGATAAGTAACTCATCCAAGATGTTAAGACAAAGGCACATCTTTTGTCCACTGTTGACTGAGAAGCCATGGATTTGCTGCATACCAAGAATCCCCGTGATGGGAGAGCTAATCACAAGTTACTTCTCCCATGTGGCCAGTGCTGAGTTGAGGTTCACAATGAAATGAGCTTTAGACTTGTTGCCGCAGATCCCATGTAATATATCAGTCCCTTCCCACCACCACCACCACCCACCACCCACCACGCCTGAAAAAGCACCTCGGGAAGATGGCATCAGTCATGCGGGCGGCCATGTAGCAAGAATTTCCAGACTCTTTCACCAGTACTCACTATATAAGAAGCTGAAATAAAAACAAATTAAATAAAAACATAGTTAAGAACCAAGTATTTGTAACCTGTGGATAAAGTGGGAGTATGAATATGTGCAATACCTGTATGTGTACATCCTTCCAGCGAGGTGTAGTTATTGATAACCATGCTGCCTCGGGTGGGTGTGAAATGGGTGCCAAGAAGAGCTGACGACATTTTCCTTGATAAAAAGAAAGAAGCTGTAAAATGACATTTCAGCTCATTTCTATTGACTATGAGAGTGTTATCATTGGGAAATACCATTACACTTTCCCATGGCTCTCACGGCTTCATTGATTAATTGGAAGGAAACAAGACTAAGTCTAAAGGTTGTCATAGTTATGCCAGTGGCTGAATGAAGACTTTTGCAAATGGCCTAATGGCCTCTCCTAGGAAAAGCTGAGGGGGGTTGGCCTGAGGAGGCCACATGTGGTAACCTTGGGGTTAATGTCCCCCAATTAGAGCTTATTAGCATTAGAAGACAACGATATCCATGTTTTCATAATTTGAGAAAAGCTGTTTGTTCTAGCAGGCTGATGCCAGTGGATGGCAGAAAGCTGAGATTTATCAGCACCTTGGCCTGGACTGTCAGCAGGGAATTTGGGCAGCTCGCTGAGATTTACCACGAGAAAAACAGCAATCAAAAACTGAGCCCGAGTAATGCGCTCTCCCCGCTCACAGCCGGGGCTCAGGACAGAGCTGGAAGGAGCCGAGAGCAGCTCATCCAGAGGAGAACAGCAGAAAAAGTGAACGTGGAGAGGGTGTGAACCCAGGCATAAGCAGCTAAAAACCTTTTGCAACTCTGATATAAAACATTTTAAAATTGGTTTTAGGGAAAATTTTATTTCTAATAACTAACATTTATTGGCCCATACCATTTTTATGAACCTTTTGTATTCAGTAATTGTGACAGCTATTATTACGGAAAACAGACTTATTTAGTTAACTACCCTTTACATGTATTCCGGAAGAAACTCGGGGCCCAGGAAGTAAACTGTCTGAATCCACCCACCTCCTGAAGCTCGGAAATGAACAAAGCCATTCCAATTGCCAGAGTCATTTCCCTAACCACTGGACCACACCACGGGTCCGGAACAACACTTGTGCTGCCTCGCTGACTTGGTTTAGCTCTTTATGTTTATTTTTTTAAATCCTCACCTGAGGATATTTTTCCATTGATTTTCAGAGACAGTGGGAGGGAGGGATTGTGAAGGGAGAGGAAAAAAAGAGAAACATCTATGTGAGACACATTGGTTGCCTCCCAAACATGCCGTACCCCCATTCCTGCCCTGGCCCAGGGATGGAACCTGCAACCCAGGTACATGCCCTTGATGCGGACTCAAACTCTGGATCCTTCAGTGCTTGGGTGGACACTAACCACTGAACTACACTGGCCAGAGCTAGCTCTTTACTTAAAAAAAAAGTTTTTGATTTTAGGTTGATTTCTGCCTGTTGGTGGTTTTGTGTTTGCTTTGTTCTTGTCCCTCCCCTCATCAGGTTTTACAGCTAATGGTCTGAAAAGGTCGGGAGAAAATAGCTTTGGCAAATCTCCAAGAATAGCTGGGACTGCAGACCTCCTGGGGCGATGGGAGGAGGGAGGCAGACTGACCCCCCCCTCGTGATGTCATCCTGGTATAAGACACTTTGACTTCTGCCTTGAACTCAAAGGTCAGAATTTTTTTTTTTTTTAAGCTGGTTGAATTGTTATTCCTTTCTCTCAAACTTTGGTAAATAATTGCAAATTAAATCTGATTTTCACAGTGGGGCTTGCCGTTGGGCAGAAAGGCATGAAGCTAACAGTCATATGATTTTAGGGAACCGTTTCATTTTTTCACAATTACACTTTTAAGAAAAATCTTTCTAAAGCACAGTTCCTCTTTTGGCTTACTTCATTATTTTGTTAATCATTTGCGCATTGAGGTTGTGGGTGGGTCCAGAGATTATGTGCTGTCACTGAGCCCTGGAAGCTTCCTGAGACTTCCAAGATCAATATATTGTTTTGGCAGATCTTCTATGAATTCTATTATACAATTATTTCACAATTAACAAATGGCTGTGATGTGAAGTGTTTGGTTTAGGATAATGAAGAATTTCAAATCACCTATTCAGCAGCTTTAATGAGCCAGTTTTTAAAAGTATAATAACATTAGTGGCTGTGCATATGGTTGCATAGCTGGCATGCTTATATTTTGAGAATATACCTGACAATTCTTCTTTTGATCATTAGTGCCATGTAGCCCCTCACTTTATGACCAATGAAGCCATATAAAATAGGGCTTATTTTCCATTTCCTACAAATGGATATTACTTGATTTGTTATGAATAAAATTAATAAATTATAATGTTGTTATTTTTTAATTCACAAAGAGTGAGAAAGTAAACAAGAGGATTAACGAGAAATAAAAATATTCCACACCCAGAAATAATCCTGTTAATCTTTCTAAATGTTTTCTAGGATAATACTCTGCATGTAATATCTTATTGCTTCATATCTGATATCATAAGAGTTTTTCCTTGTCATTAAAACAGTATTTGTTCACTGCACTTGCAGTGGTTCCATGTTACATTGATTTAATTTTCCATATTTGACTTCATTCAGTTTTGTATGTTTAGTTTCTGAATTTTCATTATTGCAAGTCATGCTATAAACATTGTAAAGTTCATGTAACCATAAGCAGAGTAGGGAAACACTTTTAATAGTAACAATATTCCTAATATAATCCAGTTTTATAAGTGAAAAGGGTGTTGTGTTAATTTGCATTTATTTGATTACCAGAATGTATGATGACAACATTTTTTATAAGTTCTAGTTCCACCTGAGGAAATTGAGGCTCAGATAGATTAAGTAGTTTAATTAATGTCATACAGCTAAGGAAGGAAAGCAAGAATTGTGAGGTATGTTCTCACTTGCACACTTAACCCATATGGTGTTCATTTAGTTCTGTGGGGTGCCTCTTAGGAGCACCCCACTTTCCTCATTTTCAGGTCCAGGCTGTCAGGAATTACCATTTCACAATCAGTCGGAAGAGGAATGACTAAGCTCTAGATGTTTTGTTTTTTGTTTGTTTTTAATTTTAATGGAATGGACTTCTAAAGCGTGGCCATGTATTCACATACCACACAGTTCAGCAACTGGAAGCAGACAGTTCAGTGGTTTTCTGTGTTTCAGGGAGTTTCCAGCTGATGCGACCACGTTTTGTCACTGCCACTGCAGGGGGCAGCGGCTATGCCAGTGGCCATCACAGTGCCTGGTGCACAGCAGGTGCTACATGGATTCTCTAAGCATTGACCAGTTAAAGATCCCTCCTTGACCCATGACTTTACTATGCTGAGCATGGGGAGTTCCTGGGAAAGAAGATGCATACTGTGCTCTTATATATATATATTAGAAGCTCAGTGTACAAAATTCATGCAGGGGGCTTCATTAGCCCAACCTGCATCCTCTCCAATCTGGGACCCCTTGGGGGATGTCTGACTGCTGTTTTAGGCTCGATCCCGCAGACTGCTCACAATCCTGGACCATTGGCTCCTAATCGCTCACCTGCCTGCCTGCCTAGTAACCCCTTACTACCCACCCGCTGGCCTGGTCGCCCCTCACTGCCCCCCTCAGTCATTTGTTCATCCCGCACTAATTGCCCTGCCAGCCTGGTTGTAGGCAGCTATCTTGTGAGGGTGTGAGGTTCAATTTGCATATTACTTCTTTATTATATAGGATATACACTGGCCAAATTATTATGATCTCTGAATGTATAATAATATGGCCACTCATTGTATATCCTATATAATAAAAGGGTAATATACAAATTGTCCCCTCAACCTGGAGTTTGACCAGCAGGCAGGCCAGCCAACCGCCCTTGTCCTTTCTCCCTGACCAGGCTGGCTGGACCCTTCCTATACACAAATTCATGCACCAGGCCTCTGATACACACACACACACACACACACACACACACACACACACAGTGGCCAGATTATTATGCATTCAGAGATCATAATAATCTGGTCACTCAGTGTGTGTGTGTGTTTTACATTGATTTCAGAGAAGAAGAAGAAGAAGAAGAAGAAGAAGAAGAAGAAGAAGAAGAAGAAGAAGAAGAAGAAGAAGAAGAAGAAAGAGAGAGAGAGAGAGAGAGAGAAAGAGAAACATCAATGATGAGAGAGAATCATTGATTGACTGCCTCCTACATGCCCCCTACTGGGAATCAGGCCCAGAACCCATACATAGGCCCTTGACTGTAATCAAATCCACACCCCTTCAGTCTATAGGTCAAAGCTCTATCCACTGAGCCAAGCTGGCTAGGGCACATGCTCTGCTCTTGATGACTGTGCAGGACTGTTGGAGGGTTAAGACCTAAACCATGAGGAAAGTAAATTTGGGATGAAGGGTCTGATTAGATGTCAGTGAGGAGCCTAACAGTGATAACTATGACAGGTGCCTCCACGCTGTGCAGGGTCTTGAGGGCGGCTCCTGGGGTGCAGGGGCTGAAGCTGGCTCAGTTCATGGGGTGGGCTTGTCATTCCCATTGACTACTGAGATGCCACTGGGGAAGCCTCAGGAATCTTTCCCAGGATGCTGGGGTTAATAACTGGGGTTAATCTTTCCGTGCCCGAGATCTGAGCTCTTAACTAGGAGAAGACAAAGGTCCTGAGAATTCACTGAGTTAGCATCTGTCACTTTTCTCAGCCTGCCCCAGCTAATCTACTCTAAGAAGGCCATTTTCACATCCCCAACAACCTAGACAGGCTTGATTGCTTCTTTCTCTGAAATCTAATCATACATCTTTCTATTCATTGAACTCTCAATCTTGGGCCATCAAACCATTTGTTTATATCACTTATATTTATCCACCTTATCCAAGAAGCTCCTTGATGTCGAAGAGGCAACATCTCAGATGTTTCTTAATCTACTTCATACAGTAGGTACTGAGTGTGTATACATGTAATATAGAGACACAGGGATAACTGTGAATCAAGTATATATATATATATATATATATATATATATATATATATATATATATATTATCACTTTATTACCTTTCCCAAAGAGAAAGCATTGATCCCAAAAGTAGTGAGCTGCTTGCCATTTCTCCTTCTTATGGAAATCTGAAACCTTGGCCCCAGGTAACTGAGATCCGGAGGGCTGCCACCTGGGTGCTGGCTAAAAAGCGATTCCTGAGTGGTGCCCTGATGACTCTCCCTGGGGACTCTGAGTTAGAAAGTCCAGAGTAGGAACATGGGATTGGAATTTGAAACAAACAAGACACCTCAGATACTTGCATTCACACCCATGACCTCTGAGAGGCTGTGGCCTAGACACTCAAGGTTTAAAGAGACAATATGCAAAAATGAACCCTGATCCAGAGAGGTGGTAAAAATGTGGCTTAGTTAGGATCTCTCTTTTTTAAAAGTTTATTCTGGAAATAACCATGTCTTTAAAATTTTTTTTTATTATTTGATTATTTTGAAAGAGAGAGAAAGGGGGAGAAAGAGAGATTTATTATTCCACTTATTCATGCATTCATTGGTGGATTCTTGGCATAGAGGATGACCCTCTAACCACCTGATCTCTTAGTTATAAAGAAATATCTATAGAACTGAATACTATAGGATAGTATGGCAAGCTTAATTTGCATTGTTTAAATTTTGTGTTTATGCATCTTTCTAATTTAAATAAGATATATAGCATCTATCTATGACAAGTTACCAACAAATGTTAAATTTTGAAATCTGGCTCCTTGGGTCATGTTACTTCGTCATCATCCCCTGTAAAGGGTGATGAGAAATGGTTTCTCAGGCAGTGGCCTGTTTTCCAGAATGGCTTGTTCTCAGGTGAGCCAGTCAGTTTTCTGCCCACTAATTCCACAAATGGGCCTTTTGGTGCTTCTGCCTCCAAGAGTCTAGTTCACTTCAGTCCGGTTTCAGTTCAACGAATCTTGAATGTTACCTACTGTGCACCAAGTCCTGTGTTGGCTGCTCAGATGATGTTTTAAAACCAACCAACTAACCAACCAACCAACCAACCAACCAACAAAAAACAGTGCTGTTATAATACCAATTACTAGAGGCAGGTGCTGTTAATGTTTAATATATATTAACTGATTTAATCTTAAAAACAAGCAAGCAAGCAAACAAACAAACAAACAAAAAAATCTTTTGAGTAAGAGAATAGGTGAGAGGGGTTAAGTTCTTTGTCTGAGGCAGAGCTGGGATCTAACCTGAGGTGGCTGAGCCGGGTCTCTGTTCTTAGCAGGTTACTCTGATGACCAGATAAGTGTGGCTTATTTTCTCTTGGAACTTTCTGGGTAGAGAAGAATGCATTACGTTTCATAATATGCTTTTTAGAAGCCGTAGTTTACTTTTATTGTGTGCTGTTCACGGTTCAGCTCCCCCGAAGATGTGTGTATGGCTCTGGCTCCCCGTAAGCCTCTGGGACTCCAGGTGCCCCTGAGCAGGTGGGATGTACTGGTTTGACCCTCTCAGTGACCTCCATCTGCTAGAACTTTCTGGAGTGATGGAAAAGTCTTGTAAATCTGCTCTGTTCAGTAGGTAGCTGTGTGAAGGTCCTGAGCCCTCAAGATGGGACTAGTGTGATGGAGGATCAAAATTTTGCACTCAATTTTAGTTCATTTACAGAACCACAGATCCTGGTGGGACTGTATTAAACCGGGAAGCTCCAGATGGATATTTTCACTATTGCTTTCTTTTTTTAATCTTCACCCAAGGATATGCTTACTGATTTTTGAGAGAAGGGAGAGAGAGAGAAATATAGAAACATAGGTGAAAGAGAGATTTATTGGTTGCCTCCCATACTCACCCCAACAGGGATTGAACCCACAGCTGTTTGGTGAAGGGGGACGATACTCCAACCAACTGAACCACACCAGACAGGGTCACCATTGCTTTCAGGAGCCTGTTCTCAACCTCACTGCTTGGGGTCCTCCTTGCCAAGGTATCAACCTGATGACGGGAGAAGCTATAGGGCTCTTGTCAGGTGACGCAGCTTTGAAGGAGATTTTTTTTGGGGACAACAGGATTTTAATTAGTTTGAATAAAAATGTGTAATAGACTTTAACTCCTCTACCAGCAAAGATAGTATTAATTTATGCATTCAGCACATACACTGTAGGAGTCAGCAAACTTTCTTCATAAAGGAACAGATGATAAATGTTTTCTGGGCCACATGGTCTATCTTGCAACTAGTTAACTGTGGTGTAGTCTGAAAGCTGCCGTAAACAATAGGCAAATGAAGGAGTATGGCTGTGTTCCAATAAAACTTTATTTACAAAAATAGGTGTCAGCTGGTTTGACCTTCAGCCATCGTTTGCTAACCTCATATTGGACACATAGCTGTCTATTGTGAATGGATATGTTAATTTATCATGTAGTGATTGTTTAGTTCCTACTGTGTGCCAGGCCCTAGGTGTGTGGCAGTGAACAGGCAGATAAGGGCCCTACTTCATTCTTCTGCAGAGGTTGACAAGGGAAGATTAAATGTATACACATAAACCCTTAAAGCACGAGCAACATGATTTTACGTTATTAGTAAAATAAGACAGAGACTATACTCTGAGAGGGTGGTCAGAGAAGGCTTCTCTTTGGAGGTGACATGTGATCTAGGAACTGGATAACAAGGAGAGACCAGCCCTGCAAAGGACAATGGCTGAGAATTCCAGGGAGAGAGAAAACAAAAGCCCTGGGGCAGAAACAAGTCTACCTGCTCAGAAATGTTTTAGAAACAGACAGAAACCTGGGGGTGAAGCTGGGTGAGGAATGGGAAAACCGTGGGAGCCTGGAACCAGTTAAGGACTTCCAGGAAGTTTACTTTATTGAGAAACCAATAATGGAATTTTAAAAAGAAAGGAAGTGTATGTATGTATGTACGTATGTATGTATGTATCATCTATCTATCTATCTATCATCTATCATCATCTGTGGGTTCTTTAGCTGTACTATCACTTAGGTGTCCTCCACATTTTCCCTTGCTCTTCTCACCCCCTCCATCTCCAAGGGCCCAGGTCTTGCATGAGGCCTATAAAACAGTGAATGAGGTACATCCATCTACGTCAGCCATTTGGCTTTTTTTTTCTTTCCAGAAGTCATTCATAGGTTACCTAAGCAAGGCAAACACTTTTAAGCATTTCTAAATTGATGCTATAGTTCAGATCTGTCATATGTTGTTTTATTCTTTACCTTCACTGCCAATTTCAAGATATCACATTGAGTATTACAGATCTCTGAATAATGTAAAAGTTCCTGGCATATTTTGATATTGACAAAATTGTGTTGTAGAGTAAGTTTCCAGGAATAACCAATTAAAAATATCCTTAGACAATCTTGGGGCTTTTTTATTTATTTATTTATTTATTTTTTGGTTTGTTTTGTTTGGTTTAAACCATTTTTGTTTTTTAATTTGAACTTAAACTTTGTTTGAAATACATAGGTGTTAATTGCTTTGAAGTAGATTTGTATTGCATAGATCCTAGGATATAAAATGGTACTTACTGGTTTCATTTGGAGAGATAATTAAAGGGCATGATACTGTTAACTGTTTGTTCAGCTCTGCCTAGTGCAGCGGAATACAAATATTTGACCTTCTTGACAAAGATAGATAGACTGAAACTACATACCATGATATCATTAGGTTGGGGAGTAACATCATTATTCATTATTATAAGGAATTATTCAGGTGAAGTGGCAAACCTCATAGAAAGCCATTATTTGTGCAGGGAGTACAGTTCCACTGTCCTTGTCATTCCAATTCCTTAGTCAAATTGAAGATAAGATGTGTGTATTTATTTTGCTTCAGAGAATTGTTAATAGCACAATCTTAAATGGAACCAATTGTAATTAGTAATTTAGTAAATCAGATCATGTAACAGACTTCAAAAAATAAGTTGGTGTACTGTCAATCTAAAAAAATGAGCATTTTTGTCATTTCTGGGATTGTTCATTTTTATGAGTTCATTTTTAATTATGTAAGACTTCTAAAGCACAATAGATGCAAAACTATACTTCCAAGGAAGATCTGAGAGATGCCTTCCATTTAAGGCAGTGTTTTAAGGAGAAGCATTGTGCTGACCCTCCAGCGTGCACAGATCCTACCTCCTGCCGATGTGGCCAGCCAGGCCTTCTGGGAACTCGGCCATCCTGCTCTCACGTGGCCACGGCCCTCCCATGCCCAGGCGGCGGAGCTGAGCCGTTGTGACAGAGACCATATGGCCTGCAGAGCCAGAACTTTTTTTTTTTTCCAGAGCCGGAACATTTACTATCTGGCCCTTTGCAGAAAAAGTTTGCTGACTCCTGCACAACCCCACAGCCCTGCAGCCCTGCAGCTCTGCCAGGCACCCCACTGTGGCCTGATGCTGCCCCCTCACCTGTCCCACCATCCCACCTGCTGAGCAATCCATCTGGGCCAGGGCTCCCCGCCCTGCTCCTTCAGCGCCTGGGAAAGGGCGGTGGCCCCGCCTCCTGCGCCTCCACTGGTTGTCTTCTCTGGGGTGATTGGGGCTCAGCTGGCACCTGCTTTGGCCTGGTGCCACCCGCTCATTTGTTCCACCATCCTGCTGTGGTTCCACTGTCACAGCTGCCAGCACCATGTTGCCGATGTCCACCATGTTCTGCACTGCTCCCTGGTGGTCAGTGCATGTAATAGCGAGTGGTCAAACTCCCAAACAATTTGCATATTAGGCTTTTATTATATAGGACATGCCCGGTGCATGAAATTCGTGCACTGGTGGTGGAGGATCCCTCAGCCCAACCTGCCCCCTCTCATACAGGGAGCCTTCAGGAGATGTCCCCTGGGGAGCGGGCCTAAGCCACAGTCTGGCCTCCCTGTGTGGGAGGCACGCTGGCTGATCACGGGAAGGCACCAGCCCCATCACCCCGCTGCTGCAGCCACTGCCAATCGCCACAGCCACCAAGGTGTTTTCATCAACACAGACTCCAGTCCCCTCATCAAGAAAAAATGACAACTTTCTTTAGGCATTTTCAAGATGTGTCTTTCATAGGATATGCATTTCTTTCTTTCTCTTCTTTTCTTTTCTTTTCTTTTTATTTTTTATTCTCACCTGAGGATATGTTTCCATTGATTTTTAGAAAGTGTAGAAGGGAAAGGGAAAGACAGAGAGCAACATCAAAGTGAGAGGAACATTTTGATTGGTTGCCTCCTGCATAAGCTCCGATCTGGGCCCCCACCAGGGAGGAACCTGCAACCTAGGTACATGCCCTTGATCAGAATCGAACCCAGACCCTGCAGTCGGCAGGCCGAGGCATTATCCACTGAGTCAAACCGACTAGGGCAGGATATGACATTTCTTAGCCTTCCAGCAGTGGACCTTTGTTTTTTTCTCCAGAAGTGTGGTGGAAAAACCCTAGATCGCCTTTTTGCATTCTTATTACCCAAGTTACTAAGAATATTACCAGTGGCATACAGGAAGCTTAGCCAATGTGCAGTCAGAAAAGGTATTTGCTCTATAGTTCACATCAATTGTGGGCTGGGCCCTGCCCAGGCCTAACGCCTCTGGCCGAAGCTTTAGGCCTGGGCAGGGGCCTTCCAGCTCCCTCTGATCACCTGACCTCCTCCTGCCCAGGCCTGCCCAGACTCTTGGGCAGGAGCGGAGCCCCAGCTCCCTGCGATGGATCACTGGGGTCCGCTCCTGCTCCAGGCCAAAATGACCTGGGTTCCAGGATGTTCCTGGGACACAGGTGCCGGGAGCCTGTGTATGCTAATTAACTGCCATCTGGTTTGGGTTAATTTGCATAGTCACTCTGATTGGCTATGGGCATAGCGAAAGTACAGTCAATTTACATGTTTGTCTATTATTAGGTAAGATTATCACATTAATTTTAATTTCCCTGATATGAGTCAGGTCAAACATTTTTCATTTGTTTTCTGGTTGTGACACTTGCCTGTGTGTATTCTTTGCCCATTTCCCATTTTGGTCCATTTTCTTTTCTACTAATTTATAATTTTGTATTTTCTAGGTTCAATTCCCTTTGTGATTTTATGCATTTTGAAGTATATTCTGATTTTTGGCTTGGGTGTTTAGTGGGTTTATGTATGGGTGCACATTTTGATAATCAGAATATTTTATATTTTAATATAGCTAAATTTAGTGTTTTCATCCATAGTATATCCATTTTGGATCAATTTTAAGAGATTTTTTCCTGGTCCTGAGGTCATGACAATATTTTTATAATATTCTCTAATTTTTTTCCCTTTCATATATGCTCTGATATCATCTATATATTTTCATGTGTGGTATGAATTAAAAACCCACTTTTCTTCATATGGAGAACCAGTGTTTTGTCCATTCTTTCCCCATAATCTTACATGTGTGTGTTCATCTGTTTCCTGCCTGTTCAAGGTCAATTGATGTCTTTGAATTTCAATTATGTATTGCTTTGATTACCAGGAGTTTAAGGGTATCTTTATGTATAAAAGGGTGAGTCATTCCTTACTTTTCTTCACATTTTTTTAGCTGATCTTCATTCATTCTTGACTCAAGTGATTCCCCCCCCCCCCCCAAGTTGAATTTGTGTGGAAAACCCATTGAGATTTTTTTAAAGGAATGACATTAGGGAAATTTGGCATATTGGTGATATTTGGTTTTTCCAACCATGGATGCTATATAGATCTCCACAGTTTCAGGTCTTTCTTTTATGCTTTTATAGAATCAAGTCCTGATGTCAGTAAATGACTTAGATTTTTAATTTAAATGGGTGTTTGTCACTAGCTTTTTAGATTTGAAAAATTAGATAGTGAAACATTTATTTACCTCATAAGCAGTAAATACAAATCCTCATACGCTTTTTTAATACTTTTGGAAAATTGAAAAATATTAGAAATGGAGGACTTGACCATTTCTTCTTTTTTTTAACTTTTTAAAAAAATGTATTTTATTGATTTTTTACAGAGAGGAAGGGAGAGGGATAGAGAGCTAGAAACATCAATGAGAGGAACATCGACCAGCTGCCTCCTGCACACTCCCTACTGGGGATGTGCCCGCAACCAATGTACATGCCCTTGACCGGAATCGAACCTGGGACCTCTCAGTCCCCAGGCAGACGCTCTATCCAATGAGCCAAACCGGTTTTGGCACCATTTCTTTTTTATGAATACACTTAATTGAGGTATATTTGAAACATTATGCTAAGTGAAAGAAGTCAGACACTAAATGTCACATATTATGTGTTTGCATTTAAATAAAATGCCCAGAACAGGCAAATTCATAGAGACAAGGGGCTGGTGGAAGGAAGGGGTGGAATGGCTGCATATGGTACTGGGCTTCCTTTTCAAATGATGAAAACATTCTGGAAACAAATATTGGTGAAGATTGTACAACATCATGAATGTACAAAATGACACTGAATTTGACTTCAAAAAGGATCAATTATTGAATGTTATCACAATTAAAAATTTATTTGTGATATATATATATAATTTTTTAAGGAAGTGAAAGGAGTCTTAATTTGTCCCCACCCTATGCTCAAGAAGCATCATCAACAAAATCTCAAATATAATGCTAAGTCTTAACCAAATGTCCTTGACCTTTTTTAAAAAGAGATATCCATGTTGAGCTTCTAGTGATTCATAAGAACTTAAATTTCATGCTCCATCCAATACTCCATTATGCTTTTAAAGTAGAACCTGATAATTTGCTCTTGAAATATTTTTGAAATCCAATTATTTTAAATACTTGGAATTTTAGATATAGTCATCTCATTCTCTATAGTACTAGCAGTTCAATGTTTATGAGTTTAGAGGTATTTTTTCTTTATGTCCACATTTAAAAATGCCATTTTGTAAATGGCAGTAAAGTAGAGCATTAAACAAAAATTAATAGGATGATGTTGAAGGTGTGACCTAATTAAAATGCAAATGTAAGCACACTTCTTTAAAACTGAGGCTTAGATACTCCTCAGTAGTGAGACTATTGCTTGTTGATAATTTGATTTGACAGGTTCTCATCACAAGTTCATTGCTTTAACCTCACAGTGTGAGCAGATATTGGCTTGCCTGATAAGATGAGAATATTTAGGCAGATTCAAGAAGCTTAAAATGAAACTTAATGAGTTATGATCTTTCTCAATATATGCATATCCTCCTTATTAGAGCAATTTGGAAAATGTCGACCAACTACAGATTTCTGTATTATTGAATCTAAAATTCACACCACCGGAACTTTTTGTTCTTATATCTATTGTCCTTTTGTCAATTTTCTGTTCCCTTTACCTAAAAATACCCTGCTTCCTCTATCTAAACTCCAGCTGTTCTTTCTAAAATCTTCTCCTGTCCTCTCCTCTATAAGTAACTACAATTTTCTCTGACTTCTCATTTTATATTTCTCCTGGCTCATACCCTATTTTACCCTGTTTTATATTTTTGTGTGTGCATATATCGCTTTCTTTATTTAGATAATTAGGTTTTTAAGTTTAGGAATTATTCCCCCAGAACAAGTACAGATTAACTGACAGGGTCTCAACAAGAAATTGTTGCAGGAGCAAAAGATTATGTGAATTAAAAGACATAGAAGGGTGCAAATAATTAACCTAAAAATTGCCATCTTTCATTCAGTAATAGTGATTATTGTACATTGGCTAGTTTTTCCAGCTAATTCTTGCACTTATGGAATCATGACTTAGATTCCTTAATTTTTCAAACCATTGAGATGACTCCCAGAGATGATTGTTTTTTTATTTTATTTTTAAGTTGACATCCCATTTGTTGATTTTTTTTGACAGAGAGGAAGAGAGAGAGATATTGATTTGTTGTTCTACTTATTTATGTATTCATTGGTTGATACTTGTGTGTGCCCTGACTGGGGATTGAACTAGAAACCTTGGCATATGGGGATGACACTTTAACCAATTGACCTGCCCATCAGGGTGAGTGTGATTTTTTATATTAAACCTCCAAAGCTAAAATGTGAGAATCTCTTAGTTATTTGATTGTGTGGCCATAGACAGATATCATCATTTTAAACTCTGAATGTTTTATTCCCATATATCCACTGTTGTTTTTCTATTTTCTTAAGTGTTCTGTTTTCTCTATACATGTGGGTAAAATTCATTTTTAGCCAAGAATCTGTGGGAAATAAAGACTTGAATACAATAGGTTTTTAAAAGAATATGCCAAGCAATGAATGAAAAGAAGTAGGACACTTTATGTTAGGGAATATGACATACCAATTTCCAAGAATATTTATGTCAGGCATGTCAAATTCCAGCAGGATCCTTTTTAGAAGATAATAGCTTTGAGGAAGATTGTTTTGTGTAAACAAGATTGGAAAGTTCTTTATTGGAAATGAAATGAAAGGAGGTTTTAAACTAACTGAACATGTAATACAACTTCAAGAAACCTTTTGTGTTTTAATATAGCCATTAAAGCAAATATTATTGTAATGGAACATTTAGTTCTGTTTCTATTGTAATAAATTTTAAGGAAATCAATAACAGCATAAAGATGAAACTGGTAGCCTACCCCAAATATCTCAGTACTTCTCTGTAAAGGCTTTGTTATCTCAAATAGCTGATGGTTACAAAATTAAATGCATTTAAATCCATGGCTAAAGTTGATTAAAATATCATACAGAACCAAAGCGGACCAGCTGTAGATGTTCATTAAATTGACCATTAATAACTTGTGATAAAAAGGAATATTACTGCATTCATAAATTTTATATGCAGATTTTATTAAGCTGGCATGTTATAGGAATTGATTGTCTGACATCTTCTGGCTGTGGCTGAAGATAATAGTATTTTATACTATGCATTTTCTATAATCCAGGAATTCTGATAGACTATTTCTAGCTAGTTATGTTTTTGTTCTGGTTGGTATTTCTTTTGCCCAGTATACAATTAGAAAATATAATTATGGCTTTCAGTATGAAACATTATAAGGTTGGTTGTGTCAGCATTTCTATTATAACCTTGCTTTTTTTTTGCTGAGAGAGAGAAGAGGGGAGGGTGTATATAGAGACAAGAAGCGATGGATCAGTCTGGCTGACTCTATTTAGGGGTGCTAATGAATCATTTCCATTTTTTTTCCTTGAAGTGTAAATACACTCTAGTTTGCTATTGCTTAATTTTAAGGTCCTATTTCAGTAATCTATTGTTTGCCTTACATATTTAGTAAGTCTTTTTAGCCTGTTTCTAATGGACACCTCAGCACCATTAAATTCTGTCTACTTACTGTTGACCTACCACCCACTTTGAATCTGTAGCAGTTCTGAGTTTGAAAATGCAAGGAGGGCTTGAGAACAGTCATATTTTCAGGTTAGGAGATCCAGTTTGTTGCTTCTCAGCATCTCTCACTTCTTTTCCTTTGCTTTGCAGTTATCTCTTGTTTTCAGAGGTTAAGGGTCATGTAGCACCAGGGTGGAAGCATGGACCCGGTGCCAGATGCTTTGGTTAGAGGCCTGTGCTTGCTACCTGTGCTTGCTACCAGATAACATCTTGATACTTGTATTTGCACCTGTAAACAGTGTAATGGTAATACCTGCCCTATAGGGTTGTTTTGAGAATTACCCTGTTTCCCCGAAAATAAGACAGTGTCTGATATTAAGTTTTGCTCCCAAAGATGTGCTAGGTCTTATTTTCAGGGGATGTATTATGTTTCCATGAAGTAAGTCTTATTTTCAGAGGATGTCTTATTTTTGGGGAAACACGGTAGTTGAGTCATGTGAAAGGCGAAGAGCAAAGAAAGCACTCAGTGATGGTGGCCATGTTAGAATGTTAGTAAAAGAGAGAAAAGGAGAAACATAAATCTAATCATGTTTTTTTTTTCTTACAAAATTAAGTGAGAAGATGAAGTAATCACCTGATTTTCCTCTGTTTTCAAGTCTGCTGAGAGTGAGAGGTTTTAGAGAGACACCTAGCTTTAAAATTTATGGCTTTTTTTGACCTTGGGAAAATTAATTATTTTCTCTAAGCCTGAGTTTCCATCTTTTAAAAAATTGGAATAATTAGAGTATTGGGTTTTTAGCAATAAATGTTACTTCATATTTGGAAATAAAATATACATGTGGCACACAATTTGAGATTAGCTGTTGGCTCTTTTTATGGTACCTATATCACATTGTGTTACCTTTTAAAGTGGGACCTTGGGGGGATTAGTGCTGATGTGTAATGTAACATTTTCCTCCTTTAATCACTAAATATTTTGAAAATATTAACTTAGCACCTTTTTTTTTGCTTAATCACATACAATAAAGTAAAATTGACTAAAATCATATTCTGTGACTCACAAAAGCATCTATACTAATAAAAGAGAAAGATGCAAATTGACCGTACCTTCACAACATCCACCTGCCAATCAGGAGTGAGTATGCAAATCAACCCAACAAAAAAAATGGCAGGTTAATTTGCATAAACAGCCTCTGAACAGCTGGGGGCAGGATGCTTGCATTCGGCACCACCCCAGCTGCTGTGGGCCTCTGGGCAGCATGTGAAGGTGGAAAGGTGGCTCCGGGCTGGAGTGAAGGAGGTACCAGCAGCCAGGGGAAGGAAGGGCCATTCTTGCACGAATCTTTGGTGCATTGGGCCTCTAGTCCTATATAATAAAAGGGTGATTTGCAAATTGACCCTAATGGTGGAACGACTGGTCACTGTGACACACACTGACCACCAGGGGGCAGACACTCAATATAGGAGCATCCCCCTGGTGTTCAATGTGCTCCGCTTAGCCACAAGCCTGGCTGAAGGCTGCAAGCACAGTGGCGATGGCGGGAGCCTCTCCAGCCTCCTCAGCAGCTGGATGAGGATGTTCTACTGGTGACTCAGGCCTATGCCTAGGCTGCCAGAGGGATGTCTGACTGCCAGCTTACCCCGAATCCCCTGGGTAGCAGGCCTAAGCAAGGAGGTGGACATCCCCTGAGGGGTCCCAGACTATGAAAGGGCACTAGCCAGCCTGAGGGACCCCCCTCCCAGTGTATAAATTTTTGTGCACTGGGCCTCTAGTTATAAATATTGATCATCTTAGCCAGTGAACAAAAATTGTTAGTAGAATATTGTCCTTTGTGTTGATTTATTTGAGAGTTGTAGAATTTGGCCATGTTCCTGTATTTTGAAATTAATTGCCTATTTTTTTTTTTTTAATTTTATTTTATTAAGGTATTTTCTGTGTACATAGTTTACCATTGCCCCCCCCTCACCACCCATTTATGCCCTCCCTCCCCAGAGTTTTGTGTTCATTGGTTGTACTTATGTTCATGGATACCAGTCCCTCGGTTGTTCTCCTGTCTCCCCCCAGGTCTCCTTCCCCTCCCCCCTGTCATTTGACAATCTGCTTGTTTTATGGTGACCATCTCAGGCTCATATGAATAGAGTCCGCTCCTCCTCTGGTTTTCACCGCCCCTTCCCCTGGGACCCACTGCTTCCCTTAGGACACTCGGCTCACCCGGGGCACTCGACCCCATGGGACACACGGCTCACCCGGGACACCCTTCCCCCTTCCCCTTTGGGGGGTACGGCTTACCCGGGGCACATGGCCCCCTGGGACACTCGGCTCACCCGGGGCACTCGGCCCCCTGGGACACTCGGCTCACCCGGGGCACTCGGCCCCCTGGGACACTCGGCTCACCCGGGGCACTCGGCCCCCTGGGACACTCGGCTCACCCGGGGCACTCGGCCCCCTGGGACACTCGGCTCACCCGGGGCACTCGGCCCCCTGGGACACTCGGCTCACCCGGGGCACTCGGCCCCCTGGGACACTCGGCTCACCCGGGGCACTCGGCCCCCTGGGACACTCGGCTCACCCGGGGCACTCGGCCCCCTGGGACACTCGGCTCACCCGGGGCACTCGGCCCCCTGGGACACTCGGCTCACCCGGGGCACTCGGCCCCCTGGGACACTCGGCTCACCCGGGGCACTCGGCCCCCTGGGACACTCGGCTCACCCGGGGCACTCGGCCCCCTGGGACACTCGGCTCACCCGGGGCACTCGGCCCCCTGGGACACTCGGCTCACCCGGGGCACTCGGCCCCCTGGGACACTCGGCTCACCCGGGGCACTCGGCCCCCTGGGACACTCGGCTCACCCGGGGCACTCGGCCCCCTGGGACACTCGGCTCACCCGGGGCACTCGGCCCCCTGGGACACTCGGCTCACCCGGGGCACTCGGCCCCCTGGGACACTCGGCTCACCCGGGACACCCTTCCCCCTTCCCCTTTGGGGGGTACGGCTTACCCGGTGCACATGGCCCCCTGGGACACTCGGCTCACCCGGGGCACTCGGCCCCCTGGGACACTCAGAGCTCCTTGCTAGCATGGGGGGCAGGCTGGGACAGCTGCAGTTGGTCTGAGATGGTTGCAGGCGGGGGGACCACCTTCAACGGTGTCTCGTTCGGTGTGGGAGCGGAGCAGCTGCAGACATGGAGGCTAAGTTCTGAGGTCGCCCACTCCCTGAGCCCAAGGCGTGGTGAACTCTGTTCTTGGTGGATTTCCTTTATTCTCGGCGCCAGTGGCGAGTGGCGGTGCCAGGTGCAATATTGACGGTCACTCCTGTGGTTCAATTACCACTGTAGTTTTAAAGTTCACATGGCGGTGGTGGTGAGAGCTTCGGCTTGGCCATGTGGCATCGGAGGATGGGCTCGCCTGAGTGGGTAATGGAAGGCACCGTGCCATTTCCTCACCAGCGCGCTCCATTTCCCTCCCAGCATGGTGGGTGTGCTGGGGAGATTGTGGGCGGGCTGTGATGGCTGCATGGGGAGAGTCCGCCCTCCATCGCGTCCTCTTTGTTGCGGATGTGGAGCTTCTGTGGATGCAGAGGCTAATTTCTGAAGCCACACTCTCTATGAGCCCGGTGTGTAGTGAGCTCTGATTTCGGTGGATTCCCATTCTTGGGGGCGGCAGTGGGTGCGGCAGCGATGGTAGCTCCTGTGGCTCAATTTCCCCTGTAGTTTTAAAATCCGCGTGGTGGTAGTGTCTGATGCTTTGGCCTGGCCATGTGGCAACGGAGAGAGGATTCTCCGGGTCTGCCAACGGAAGGCGCAGCGCCAGCACAGGGCGCGCGAAGGCCTGGCAGAGCAGGCCGCGGGCGGTGGCGGAGAGTCCCCGCGATGTCTTAGTCTTTCAGACTTAGTGGAACGCTTCCTCTGAGCCAGGACAAGCAGCACCACCACCACAAATATTGGCCAGCTCAGTGCTTCCCCTCTACAGGTGACAGTAGGGGCATCCTCACCTCAGTAGGCCTTTGCTCTTGGAGGTCTTAACCAGTGGAAGGCAGCACGGTACAGAACTGCCCCACCTTCTCAGTCCTCCGCTCGCCGTAGTTTTAAACTCCACATGGCAGCTGCGGCACCCTGCTTGGTGTCTAACTGTAGCCTTCCCATTTCTGGGGCGAGCTGGTTGTGCGGGAGGGGGGACGCTGTGCCCGCTCCTCTAGGACTGTGGGCGGGCTGGGAGGTCTTGCTCATGCTCATGGGCTTCTCGTCCAGGCAGGAGCCGAAGGCGCGGCGAAGGCGCGGCGAAGGCGCGGTGAAGGCGCGGCGGCAGCGGCCCAGGCGGTGGCGGTGGCAGAGGTGGCGGCGGGGTAGGCCCCCATCAGCTCCCGTAGTGGTGGCAGGGCTGGCCCACTCCCTGGGCCCCGGGGCAGGGCGAGGTCTGGCTTCCCTCATTTCCGGCGTCAGCGGCAGGTTCAGTTTCGCTGTAGTTTTAAACTCCACATGGCGGCAGCGGCGCCCTGCTTGGTGTCTAGTTTAGTTTTCCCACTTCTGGGCTGGTTGCAGACGGGGAGCCGCTGCGCGATTTCTTCGCCTGCACAGTAAGCGCGGGGGCTGGGCCGGCGGGGAGGTACTACACCATCTCTTCGCCCGCCTGGCGGCGAGTGCGGGGGCCCGAGTCCTGGCACCCGCTTCTCTCCAGCACTGCGAGCGGGCTGGGAGGTCGCGCTCACGGGCTTCTCGTCCAGGCAGGAGCCGAAGGCGCTGCTGCGGCGGTGGCGGTGGCTGCGGCGTAGGCCCCCATCAGCTCCCGTGGCGGCCGGCGGGGCTGGCCCACTCCCTGGGCCCCGGGGCGGAGCGAGGTCTGGCTTCCCTCATTCCCGGCGGCAGCGGCTCCGGCAGGTTCAGTTTCGCTGTAGTTTTAAACTCCACATGGCAGCAGCGACGTCCTGCTTTGCGTTTAGATGTAGCCTTCCCATTTCGCCAGCTTTCCTGTGGGTCTGGTGCGATCCCTTTTGGTTTTATCTGTTGTTTATTTCCAAATTGTTGAGGAGATGGCGGCCCAGGAGACTCCCTGGGCCGCCATCTTGCTTCGGTCTCAAATTGCCTATTTTTGTCAAAAGTAAATTTATTAAATGTTAAAGCTGGAACAGTTTACTTCCTGCCTCTTATTTGATACACAAGGAACAACCAGGCCCAGCATGGAACAGAGCTTGCTCAAACAATACCCACTCCAAGAGGATGACTTTGGTTTGTGCCCGGGGAATTTGAAGTAGAAGGAATTATTCATACTTTCTGACTATCTGAGAGCACAGCCATCTTTTGGTGATAAAAATAATCACAGGTCCTCCTTCCAAAGTTGAGAAAAAAATTAGGCAAGTTAGTGGAAATTAGGCAGAGAGCCCCCAAATTAGCATATTTACTGCTTCTCCTTTTGCAATAATAGTTCAACAGCCTGTTATGTGTCTTAGAAGTGCACAGAACCTTTAGAGCATGCACACATTCTGGTAGGTCTCATGGCAGAATGGTGAGAGCAGGTGGGAGCAATTAGTGGTGGATTTAGTTAATGTTTGTGGGGTCAATGCACATGCTATCTAGGCCAAATAGGTATAAGCTAGTGTCAAGAAAACTTTAATTTGATCTTAGTTTTAGTATTCTTGTTTAATTTGATGTGTTTTTCAAAATTCAAACATAATAAAAGGAGTTTTAACAAATGCTTCATTAAATTAGTGTCCAAAACCAGGATTTTGATAGTTTTCTAAAAAATGAAAAGTACAAGCACATGCTTTCTGATGAGACCATATAAAATGTGCATATATATATATATATATATATATATATATATATTACAGAGAAGAAGGGAGAAGGATAGAGATTCAGAAACATTGATGAGAGAGAAACATCAATTAATTACCTCCTGCACACCTCTACTGAGGATGTGCCCACAATCAAGGTACATCCAAGGTACATGTCCTTGACAGGAATTGAACCTGGAACCTTTCAGTCTGCAGGCCAATGCTCTATCCACTGAGCCAAACAGGTTAGGGCAACCATATATATTTTTTTTATGCCTAAAGGTGATTTGCCACCTATCTCAGGTACAGCTTGAGTTTGATTTTTCAAATTTTTCAATCGGGGTGCCTCCCTATGAGAAAATGTATAAAATGAGTAGGTAGCATTATGTTAGAACACTGTTCCTTTTCTGGAGAGAAATAATTAATAGTGACATTTACTTATAGGAAGATAATAAGACTCATTTTTTTTCTCCTAAGAAATGTTATTTATTATGCATGGTGACAATGCATTTATTTCTTTCTTTTCCTAACACCCCTCAGCTCTGTTCGCACTCTCTCTTGGAAATCCCAAGCTATTAGATACCATAAGGTAAACCCTCTATGTAGCAGAAGAGTGGGCTACATGAGTTAGAACTGAGATTGTCCACTGAAGGTGGAATGGACTCTGTTCATTTGTGGGCATTCAAACTATTCAGGAAAACCTTTACAGTTATGTTTTACATAAAATCTTGACACAGGATTTTTACCCTGACTTTATTTCCAGCCATTTTACCTGGTCTCTCTTCAGATATTCTGACCTATTGAACTTGAATATAGGAGTTAAGTATTATTAGATATTTGTGACCAAGGAAACAATCATCATAAATAGAATAGCATAGCTTATATTAAAGAAAATAAATTGAAAAAGTTTTTTTCTAAAATCTTTACACAATAGCTATTTGCTATGTTTCAACAAAAAAATCTTTCAGCATCCAAGACAACCTGTCCTTTATGTATATTTAGAACCTACACAGTATTTATTTGTTCTATAGCATATTGTTTAGCTGGAGAGTTTCCTGAATACAGGATTAGAGCTTGATCATCAATGCTAGACAGCACAGGACAGTGGGGATTCTCTTTAGTCTTAAATATTGGTTTAATCATACTGGTTATTGAAATATTAGAGGCTCAGTGCATGAATTTGTACGTGGGTGGGGTGGAGGGGTAGGGGCTGCAAGCTGTTGGCAGGCTGGCCCTGCCCCCTGTTCGAACTTCCTGTTGAATTCCTAGTCAAGGGGAAAATTTTGATTTTAGCCTGTTAGTATATAGGATTTCTGCCCTACTGGAGTGGCTAAGTTGGTTGAATGTCATCCTATACAATAAAAGGTTGCTGGTTGATTCCTGGTCAGGGCACATTCCTGGGTTGGAGTTCTATCCCTGGTGGGAGCATGTATAGAAGGCAACCAAATGATGTTTCTCTCTCACACATTGATGTTTCTCTCTCTCCCTCCCCCTCTCCCTCTCTCTCCTCCTCTGCTGCCCTCTCTTGCACCTTCTCTCTCTTTCCCTGCCCCCCTCCTCTCTCTAAGCATCCCTTTGGGTAAGGATTTTTAAAAAGTTGTAATATTTCTGTTGTACATAGCTATTGCCCTGACTTCCTAGGAATGCCCCTTCCCCTATCATTTTAGTTGTCTCGGGCCCACCCCCAGACCTTCCTGTGACCCAGCCCCAGAGAATTAACCCTGGGCCCCACAGAGAGCCTCCAAGGTCCTACCATTGCAGCAACACTGTCAGCTTCCAGATGTCTTACCCTTTATTGAAAGTTGCCTCTGAATGGCATTATGATGCATGTCAGTTGAATAAATATAAGATCATTTGGAATCAGATACAAGGAACAGTAACTTTAGATCTTGCTATGAGGTTCCCTAAACTGTATTGTCTAAAATAAACAACAAAAAAACGTGAGCTCAGGCTGGGACAAAGCTACAGTACCTAACACACTGCTAGAAACATACCTGGACTCAGTAAGTATGTCACTGGACTGAGCATCTGAAATAGTCTTTTAGTTCAGTCACAGGGACTAATTGGCTGCTCAGCCAGGACCCCACTGTCCTGGCTGTCAGATCACTTAACAAAGTTCACATTTAAGTCAAAGGAGACTTGCACTCTATGCTTTAAGCAGCTCTGGTGCCTTGTCAGAGTTTTGTTCTAGCCTTTCCCACTTTCACGGAACAGTAGCATTTAGCCTGCAGAATGTTGGCTCCACTGAGGGTGCTGTAAATAACCCAACGAAGAACCTCTAATCACTTGGTATTTTCAACAGGCACTTAGAAGGTCCTCCAAATTCCTTTCCTTTTGGTTGGAGAAATAGATTTTCTGGGTAATGAACTTGAACTCTGTCACCTGGTTTTCTCTTTGAGCTAGCAGGGAAGGGAACATGGTGATAGCGGGAAAGCTTGCAGGATAAATCTCTTGGCTTTAAAGACCTCATCCTCTCTGACTTGTCAGGCAATGAACTACACTCGGGACTCGCTGTTTTGTAATATGGAATGTGATGGTTAAGTGTTTTTGAATTGATGGTAGGCTTATGTCTATTAGCAAGTTTGAAATTGCCAGGTGCCATCGGAAACCCTAAGCATGAAGTAACTGAGAAGTGAGTGAAGATAGATCACCATAGCCTGCGGAAAAATATAACTATACCTACTCTTGGCTATGCCTCAGATCTGCATTTTCTCCAAACTATCTTGAGAAAATCTGACATGAGAGGTGAAACTTCCCACTGTCTTCTGGCAGAAAATACTTTTAGCTTTTGCTTTCATGCATGGTCCCCTACGTGGATAATATTTTCATCTTTAATGCTCCTGACTCTGAGCAGTAATTAAACTAAAAAAGATAGTAATTGTGAAGTTGCAGGAGCCAACATGAGCCAGCTCATCATTCTGCTCTGAGTAGCTTCTGCAACCTGCTCAGAGTGCTCTCCTGCTCACGTGCCCTGCCATGGAGCTCTTGCATTTGTGTCTCCAAATTCTGGGCGCAGTGTCAGTGATGGGAGTGTTTGACTTACCTAGTTATATGTCTTACTTAGCCCCTTACTAGCTAGGTCTCCTTGGTGAACTCAACTCTTCCCAGGGCTTGTTATGAAGATTCAATGAAGTAGAATCAAAAGAGATTAGCCAAGGATCCAGCCCACATAGTCCTTAACAAACATTAACTCTTATTTATCATTTACCAAAATTTACAGTCATCCAATTTGCTTGCGATGGAGTTCGTTTTTTGTCTAACTCGGTCACTCCCAGTGTTTCTAAAAAATTGACAACCTGTAGTTGCATTTTGTGCTATGTCTCTGAAAGCACATTAAACTAACTTTAACTTTTATTTTGAGAAGTTGTAGTGGCTTTAAAAAATAACTCGTGATAGTAATAATTTTTCTAAGACCAGACTTGGACAAGGTATTTATGAGATCATTAGAAATTTGGACACTTCTTGGATTGTTAATATTGTTAATTTTAAATATTTTAAAGGGTACATAATTTGTTAATTTTTGAAGTATTCTTAAGTTTTTTAGAGAGAGATATAGAAAAATGTTAAGTTGAAATTATCTGACTGTTTAGATATAGACGATAGAATGGTGGCTCTCAGGGGGTTAGGGGAAAGTGAAGGGGTCAAATAGAAGGTAAGGAAAGGGGACTAGACTTTGGGTGGGAAGTACACAGTAGAGTATATAGATGTTGTATTATAAGTTGTACACTTGAAATTTATACAACTTTATTGATCAATGTTACCCTAATACATTTAATTTAAAAACATTATATGATGATTGCAATTTGCTTTCAAATAATACGGGATTGGGGAACAGATTACAGTAAAATTGGCCATGAAACAAGACTGGCCATGAATTGACCATTTTTACAAAGTTGTAGGCACATTAAAATTTATTTGCCGCCAAAACCGGTTTGGCTCAGTGGTAGAGCGTCGGTCTGCGGACTGAAAGGTCCTGGGTTCGATTCCGGCCAAGGGCATGTACATTGGTTGCGGGCACATCCCCAGTAGGGGTTGTGCAGGAGGCAGCTGGTCGATGTTTCTCTCTCATCGACATATCTAGCTCTCTATCTCTCTCCCTTCCTCTCTGTAAAAAATCAATAAAATATTTTAAAAAAAGATTTATTTGCCTAATTCTGTCTATTTCTGTATTTGCTTAAAATTCACCATGATATTTGGAAAAGGAGCTAGGTTAGAGTACATTGAAATCTAATTATTATTATTTGTCTAATTATTATTATTATATTTATCACAAGCTTTGTATTGGCTATAACTAGGTAGCCAGGGCTGATTAGATGGATAACTTTGCTGATGGGTAATAGGGGTAGCAAGTGTGCAATAAATGAGAAAAAGATTCCTGTCTGTTATCATACGTTGATCCAAAATATGTGGTTAAATTAAAATGTATTGGCAAAGGGTTATCCATTAGAAGATAAAGTTGGTGTTGTAAGTTATCTTTTTTAAGAAGTTATATGTTTTCACTTAGTTTATCAAAGCACATTTTTGAAGCATAAGATGGTTTATGTTTGAAGTTGTTAGGATTTACAGCATCCAGAATATTACCTTAAATAATGAATGGAGGAGACCTCAGAGCCTGCCCCTCTGACTTATAGATCTTTAGTTGTCACTGAAAGGCCTGACTGCCCACTCTCGGGCCCCTGAGGAGATACCCTTCAGACCACTGCATGTGCTGATGGATCCTACACTGACTGAATGATGTTTGGTGGTGATCGGCTTTAGGGAAAGTGGTGCGAGGGGTTAGGCTTCTTTGTAGTGCATGAGAAATATATGCTTTAAGGATCAGTTCACTTCTAACTCTTTGTGACCCGCAATATAATTAGATTATGCTTTATAAAAATACATTGCATCTGCCATATGGCATGATCTTTCTTTCTCTCTCTAATAGAAACCAAGGCAAAATAGCAACTTCCTATTGGAAATTCCAGCATCAAATCACCTATTTTTGTCTGATACTCTCTCATGTTAAGTGCCCTGGGAATGCGTGTCGTACCTTCTGTCCTACTGGGGGAGTGGCACCTGTTCGGGTCCTCCTAGAGCAGAGGGCATCTATCTGTTCATAGTGCCATGCCTTGTAAGGAGGACACACTGTAATGGGGCACAGAGGGTCCTCACCGTGCTGCTCATGTTGAGACTCAGACAGGTGCCGGGGCCAGGTGAGTTTCCTGGGATCTCACTGCCATTATTGATCATAGTGTGGGGTCAATATGTAAAAAGTGGAAAGATCTCTGGGTTTCTCATTTTCTCAGAGAATTTCAAGGCTTTTGATTTTAGGGACTTGTCTATTTCAAATATTTATTCATCACCCCATTTCCCGTACCTCCTACCCCCCAAGTTTTCAATGCATTTTCTGACCCCTGCATTTTGAATCAATTGGCATTGTAGGCTTTGCAATTTGAATAAAAATATTGGCCGGTGCTCTTGGGCACTGTTGCATGGCCCCATAACTTTGATGTCAGTGAAGGGACAAAGTCGTATTTCCTTTCTTCCTTGGAGAATCAATAATGTGGCCGTACTTGCAGAGACAGGCACGTCTGAACCATGGGCAGGCAGTACATTATTTTCAAATCTCTCTTCTCCCAAAGGCCCCTCAAGTCTAGTCCTCTTTGACAGTTTCATCATAAATGTTCTGCAGTTTTGTTCTCCTGGGCAACCTTTGAAAAGTTCCATGGAAAACAGTATAATTAATACAGTGTCTTTTACTGGGTCTTGTCTGTTATTCCCAAAGCAAGAGTCACATTGCATTTCATTTTAATAGCACCCTCCGTGGTATGTGGCTTGGACTTGACATGTGGCATGATTATACTGTCTGTGTCACTGGGAGTTTTGATCATGTTCTTATGAATATTTTCTCTCTACCCTCAGTATACTCTGTTGTTTCATTTATTTGTGCATTCATTCATTAATACAAAAAATGGAGTCCCTGCTATATGTGAAAACATGTAAAAACATGTTGCAAGGTAAGTGAAGGAACGTGCCATGAGTAGGGGGAAGTGCTGTATGTTAACACCCGTGGCATAGTGACTAGTACATGAGTGGTGGTTTTAATGACACTCTCCTTGCTACTGCTGCTGCTTTTGTAACTATCATCATCACTGTCATCATTGTCAGTCTTCCAATGTTTTTTTGCCAAATCTTATTCTATTGTTTATATAAAGTATGAGTTCTATGCTCTAAGATGCACTAAGGAATGAGGTGATCCGAGTTAGGTAACTTGGAGGTAACAACATTGTATTAAAGCCTACTGTATTTTCAATAAATGATGTGCATTACAATTTGCTCATCCCTTTACCTTTGAATTTTTGACTTAAGATTGTTCCCTGATATACCTACCAGGACAAGACGCAGGTCATTTACCCAGACTGTTGTGAAGGGTCCCCCCCCCCCCCCCCTGCAATCAGCCTGCCTGGGTCAATTCCTAGTTCTCATCTTGGTGACTGTGTGGCCTTAACTCTCTCTGTGTCATTTCTTTATCTCTAAGTGGCAAACTAAGGCTTGTTGGAAGGTTTACATATGACAGTGACATCCAGTGCCTAGCCTCCCGTAAGTGATCAGTATCTCAATGCTGTAATTTTTATTGTTGCTCTCACTGCTATTATTACTATTATTTGTTATTGCTTTGTTGCTATTATCATTATTATTTTATAGTGACAGCCAATTTTCTGCCTGTTACTCAACTAAGAACCTCCATGCTTTTTATATGGCATGTACTTTCTACTTTCTGGAGTGAGCAAGTAGAACTCCAACCAGATCAAGATAGTTCCCCTTTCATTCATTGCATGAACAGGGTGGAAGAAGGCTGCTCCTTATTAGAGAAGTTTGGGTGAATTCATTGTTGGTTCTAGATAGATCTTTAAATCAAACTCTGAGCCCATTGCCCTCTAAGATAAGAATGTTCAATATGTCCTCCTAGCCAAAACCGGTTTGGCTCAGTGGTAGAGCGTCTGTCTGCGGACTGAAAGGTCCCGGATTCGATTCCGGTCAAGGGCATGTACATTGGTTGTGGGCACATCCCCGGTGGGGGGTATGCAGGAGGCAGCTGGTCGATGTTTCTCTCTCATCGATGTTTCTAGCTCTCTATCTCTCTCCCTTCCTCTCTGTAAAATAGCAATAAAATATATTTTAAGAAATATGTCCTCTACTTGGCTCCTGAAACACACAGTGTATGTTCTGTGTATGGTTATATCTGCATGCTAGTAATGATTGCTAGACATAAAACTTTAGTTGACCTTTTGGCAGAAAATCCCTCTACCAGAATAATAATGTGTGATTTTTTGCATTAATTCTGGAATGCAAAATTTTATATGTGATATTTTAACAATAGTCCTGCCTTCAACGCGTTATGCAGAAATCTCTAGTAATTACTACCTAATGTGGTTAGTGTGATGTCTGGCAAAATAATACATATTCAAAATGTGTAAGCTAATAATAATCACATCGAGGAAGACTTAATAGAAGATGCAACTCTGTTATAAACCCAAAGGCAAGCATGTGCACTCAACTCCCCTGTCTGCAGCTCTCCTCAAAGAAAAGGAGTGATGGCAGGAGAGGAATGAAATGTTTCCTCATTCTCCTAGGAGCCTTCATTTTCCGCAACAGAAATTTCCCTGACCTTTGTTGAGTTTGAGGTTGCCTGTACAACATTCTAACCAATTAAAATGCATTCAGAAAAGAACTGAAAAAATATATCAACTGTGTTCTAAAATCCTCAAGCAGTTAAAATTGTTTCTCCTCCCTTTATGGGTTAAAGAAGAACTTTCTTTTAACATTTACATACTGCTTAATTTTATAGGGGGACAACCAGAATGACTGAATATGACATTACAAGAAATTCCTTTCTTAAGAATACTGAAGTATCTATATATAGTTCTGTTTATGGCGATGCTAATGTTTACCTGAGCCCCATGTGCCGGAAGATAGCAACAGATAAAGAAGGAAATACCCTTGTGTTCACAAAGACCCACTCGTGTTCCTGTGGCTTAGGCAAGACTGAAGGGGCTGCTCTAGTGCACCGATGGCAGGGCAGACAACACCCTCCACAGGCTCCTTGGCTTTTGCCTGGGCCCTCTGACCAAATAATTGCTAATTGAAATTGACCAAACTCACTCAGGCTTCTCTCCTTCTCTCAGGCCCATGAACTTTGGCCTACCCATGAACCTTTGGAACTCAGAACAGTCCCTCCTTAGCGATCCTTTTGGAGACTGGGCGAGGCCTCAGGGAAACACTTTCCAATCAGTTAACCAATCATACCTCTTGCTCCTCCCACTTCCCTGCACCTGGCTCTTCTAGCTTTGTTCATCCTACGTGAAGACAATTCCTGTCTGCCTGGCCTAACAGGTCTCAGGTCAGAGCTCTCTCCCTGTGGCTATAGTCTCCCTCTTCCTATAGAATAGCCCTCCTCCCCATATTCAATCACATTTTCAAATATAGTCTCTCTTCACCTAAGTCTGAATTTGTTTTTATTTGACATTTGCATGTGTTTGCTCTCCTGCCTGTAATTGTGGTTGGTGTCCAGAACATCTTCATACTAACAGTGATAGAAACCGTCTGTGCCCCAGGATCATTGCATGGCAGTTTCTGACACATTAGCTCTACTTTTCTGTCTCCTACAGAGAAATGTTTTTATTTATATTTTAATCCCAGGGACCGTGAGGGTCGGGTATGCTAAGAAGCTTTGCCAATGGTGGGCCTGCCCTAAATGAGAGACGTGGAGTTTGAAGAGCACAGTGACTGCCTTCAAGTTCTCTATCTCCCTGTTACTCCTGCTTCCCTGACTCCTGGAGGTCATGATCACTATGGAAACCAGTATCCTCTCTCTGGCTGGGTGCTTTGTGCTTTTCCCACATGCTATTGTAATACAACAAAGAGGGAGGCTGGTGCCTTAGTATCCCCACTGCCTTACACTAGAGGAACACGAGGTTTAGGAAATCATTACTGGCCAAGCCCAGAAATTGCCAAGATCTCAGTGTCGTACCATCACCTTGTGATTTTCTAGAAACTTCCTGGGTTCCTAGATGCAGCCCCTCCTGTTCCTACATCGTGGTCAGCAGTTCTTAGCAGAAAGGGCTCCTCCAACTCCCATCACGCTGAGTGTGCTGATAGTTACCGTGGCTTCCGGTGAGGTGGGACGGGGGGAGAGGGGAGGGACACAGGATTGACTGGGAGCATAATGCTTCTCAGATCCTGTGGCATGTACTATTTTAGCCAAAGAGAAACATATTTAAATTACTTAGTTATTTAACTTCCAGACCTTTTAGTCTCCTCATCTGGGCAGTGGACACCGGGAGACACCTCATTGATAGAAACATTGAGAAGTTTAAAGAGATAATGGACACAGAGTCCCTACCCAGTACCAGCCACATAGATAGTAATACTTGCTCAGTTGCTGCTATTGTTATTATTATTAATTTCCCCCACATGCTTGGTTTATATTAAATAAATATAAATGGTTCCCTTTCTGACATGAGAAAGTTCTAGAGGTAGAAAATGGCAGGTAATTCAATGGGGCTCTTTCTGACAGTCGATTGTGTTTTCGATCTACATAAGGCTATTTAGAGTTAGAACTTCACTTTCTTGAGAGTAAAGCACATGTGAAACTGAGCCCCCTGTACCTTATTTCTATGGTTTTGAAGATGTTGTTAATGATTTTCCTACCTAGTCACTAACAGGTGCGCTAACTGTAATATAAAAATGAATACTGTGGAATTTCTAGAACACTCCAAAACTACTCATTAATTTCTCCTCTGAAATTGGCTTATTAACCTGACTGGTGCTTTATTATACATGAGCGTGACAGGAGCCCTTCGGGGCTCCATCTATTCTCCACTGCTGATTACTCAGTTGATTCAGGATTTGGAAGCTTATTTTTTCATTAATTCTGAATTTTTCTAATTACTATAATGTGAACACATGTTTATTTTTCCCTGGACAGAAAAGCTTAATGATGAAACAGCTTAGTGATGAAAAGTATTTAGGCTTCCCATCCAGAAGAGAATGTGGGCTTTGGTGGGTGTGGTCAGGACTGAGCCCCTGCCCTCTGTGGGGCCCCCCTACCTTACCTCCTGTGGTTGCTGGGTAAGCAGGCGAGGTCCCTGTCCTGATTGTGTCACTGTGCGTGTTGGGGAGAAAAACGCATTGGACTTTGTGGAGATGTGCCTTTCCTGTCTGTAAGTGACTCCCCAGGTAATGTCTCTACCTCCCACTTGTCCCCCAGTGCTGATATCTGCAGTGCTCTGAGGGGGAGGTTTCCCTGTGCCAGTGTCTCAAGCTCAGAGCTTCCAAAAGGAAATTCTCTCCCACAAAACCACCACCTTTCCATTTGTTCTGTAGGATAATAACTTTCCCATGTCATGTTTTTAGGCCTTGAAATATTCTTCTCCACTTTCCCATATTGTCTATTGAGATCCTCTTGCTCTCATGAGTGTCTCTCACATCACCTCTCCTATTTCCACTTATGTATCCCAAGTTCTCTCTCTCTCTCTCTCTCTCTCTCTCTCTCTCTCTCTCTCTCTCTCTCTCTCTCTCTCCTTCTCTCCTTCTCCTCCTCCTCCTCCTCCCTCCCTCCCTCCCTCCTTCTCCCTCCCTCTCTCTCTTCCTTTCCCTTGGAACATTTTAATAGGTTCCTAATTGATCTCCTCACCTCCGGCTCCCCTCAGCCCTTTAGTTAATCTTGAGCAGTGCTCATACAAATTAAGAGCTCTAATTACTGCTTGACTTGAATTGGATTTTATCGAAGAAGCTGGCTATCTGACTGGGGATGAATTTTTCAGTGTTGCCGCATATCTCCTGACCAGCACCATGGGAGCAGAGAAGGCTGGATGCCTACTTGTTAAATTTCTTTTGCATCATTTATTGTAACGCACTTTGGTTTGTAATCAATGTAATAACTTTATTTCTCAAACTTTTTTAGGAAGAGGATCAACTCCGGGACATGCATCTCATTAGTGTTAAAAGTGCTCAGTCTCTGTAAAATGAATATAATAAGAGACATTTCTATAATATAACACCAAAGGAGATAAATGCCAGGTTGTCAGAAAATTTAAACGAATAATGGTTTTTGAGGCATTTATTTTTCATGCAATTTGAGATATGGTAATTACTGTTATTTAAATTTCCCCCAAACTTCGCTTGCCTGGCTGTCTAGGGAATTGGGGCTTTTGGACACAGAAGGCATTTTCCTATCCTGTCAGAAGTTCCTGAAGGATTGCGAATGTTTTTTTATTCTCTATGAGAAAACAAAGAATGAAGAGTTGAAAGGCAGCAAAGACCAGACTGCTTTTGAAAGAGAACATTGTACCAAACTTTGCAGAATAAGAGTGGGAATTCAGATTGAAGAAATAAGTGAGCCTACAAAATGAATTATTTAAAAGATGAAGTCTTATGATACCATTCTGGTATAAAATTAGCTTTAATAAGTTAGTAAAAACACGATTAATACTAAATTAACCCCTTTATTTGAAATATGCCTCTGATCGTCTTCTAATTCAACAGTGACAAGTTCAATGGCACGGCTTAGCCTGGGGCTTTTTACTCCTGTCAAGAATTCAGGGAACCTCGAAAGATCTCTTTCTGTTGCTGGGTGCTGCCTTTTTGAGCAGGAGACTGGAGGATCAGTTAGCGGGCTCAGTTCTGCGTGGTGCTGCTTATGAAGGAGGTGGTTTTGCTTCTTCTGTTTACTTCAAGGCTTTCAAAGGATTTTAAGGGAAGTTAAGGTGGTGTGGTGACTCCTAAACTCTGCAGGTAAAGGGCAAATGATGTTTGGCTCACAAAGCTTCTGAAATCCCTCTTTACAACAGCCCTGCTGAGAGGGCCACAGGTCCAGCCCAAAGTATTCTTAGGTAAAATCACACTGGCTTGCGGAATAATAAGAAACTGTGCCCACCTCCCTTTACTGGGCCAAGCTCCGTGCTAAGTGTTTGATTCCATCCAGGGTCCTCAGGAGATCTCCTCACCTTCTCAGTGTACGTGCTGGGATGGATGCTTCAGCTCAGCCCAGATCGGATAAGAAAATGCCCCACGCCAGAGAAGCAGAGAGCACCCAAGTTCTTTTCACAAAGGCTGTGTCCGTGCTCATGGCATCTCTTCGGACATGCTGTGAAGCCTTTGCAAGATTGTGATTGTTAGAATTCAGGATTTTGTGATTTGCCCCCTAACAAAGTATGATTTAGTAAAGGTTTCCTCTCTCTCTTCAAAGCGATAGAAGTGACAGAGGGAGGGCAAAGTCAAGTTATTTTATTTTATTGTGTGTTTGCTTTTGTTTTGAGAGGGAGAGAGAAATATAAATCAGCTGCCTCCCACTCTGGGTTTATGCTCTGACCAGGAACCGAACCCATCGCCTTTCTGTACACGGGATGACCGGGATGATGCTCCAGCCCACTGAGCCACAGGGCCAGAGCCAGAGTAAAGCGTGTTTAATCGCTACCAGTGGATAGTTGCAGGGCCAGTAGTTCTGATTGAAAGACTGAGTCCCACAGAGCTATGCCCTGGTTAGCATTCAGTGATTGGTTCTATGTGAGGAAATGTTTATAAATACGATTAGATCTTATAAACAGAAAGAAGAAAATTTATTTTCTTTTCAAGGAAATAAATATATCGTTTTCCACCAATTTGTGAATTTTTAAAAATCAATCCTGATTCCCCAAAGATAGGAAAAACAGGTTTATTTTTTTCTCTTCACCATCTACAGTAAGTAATACCTAAATACTCTGAAGTGTGAAGAAATGCCCCATGGGATTCAACAATGGGCTGTATCTGTCTCCTACCACCTACCAATGAAGAAACGATTTTGAAGGGTAGCATGGACTTAAACTTTTCTGTTCCCAGTTATCACACCTGAAAGTCTAAGGCGCTGGTGTCTGTCTCACAGGGAAGCATGGGAAAGTTACCTGGAACGGCAGGGCCGCAGCGAGGCTCGGCCACAGCTGGTCAGTGGGGGGCAGGCGTGCGGGAGCCTGTGAATGGCCCAGAGCACGGTCCTCATGGGTCAGTCTGGGGAAGGACGGTGCAGGTCTCTCGGAGGCAGTGAGAAGATTCCCATGGTTCATGTATAAATGCAGCTGGAGGACCGTTAAAAACACAAGTGTGGCGAAGGGACTTCTGCAGTGAAGGGACTTCTCACAGGGGCCTTTGGCTCCCATGTGCCCGCCTCCCTTGTCTCCTTCCATGCACACCCCTTGCTCCCACCCTCCCATGCTCTCTGTCCTGAGGCTCACTCTAGCCCTCTGGGCTCGCTCACTGCGCCCTTTTTCCTCCCCCCCCCCATGGTTCTTTGGAGATGCTGTTACCTTTGCCTAGATGCTCTTTCCTCCTTGTTTTTGTTTGTTTTTAATTACAGTTCCCTCATCTCTTAGCTTGAACCATCATTTCCTCAGTGGTGTTCTCAGTCTAGGGTCAAGTCCCCAAGAGACTGTAGGCAGCCTCTTCCCATCACATGCCGCTCCCTGGAGGCCTTATTTCAGCTGCATTTGCGTTTGCCTGGTGCTGATGTTTGAGAGGGCACTGGAGCTTCAAGCCATACAGCTGGGCCTGAAACCAAACTTGGGCTCTTAGCAGCACTCTGTCCTCCCGGGGCCTTCCCGTGCTCCTCTCTGCTCCTCATTCCTCCAGGTGTGCTTGAAGTTAGACTGATGGCGCTGCACAGAAAGGGTTCAGTATGTAGTCACCCTTTTCAATGTCTGATTAATGACCATCCTTCCATTGACTGTGAACTCCAGGCAGACAGGGAGCTGTGACTGTAGTTCACCCATGTCCCCCTGTTCCAGGTACCACGTGCAGCCCCTGGGAGGCCCCCGTTCAGTGTGATTGCACTATAGGCCGCCACTGTGTCAGGCAAGCTGTAAAGTGCTTCCACCTCTGTTGGAATCAGTACTGAGTCAGCTGTGGGATTAGAGTGTGCCCGTGGCACAGGTGGGGTTCCTGTCAGGCAGTCAGGGTGGTCGGTATAGGTGGCCCTTTGTTCTAGGCCTTTGGGCATAAGAACTGTCTCAGCAAATGGAGCATCCTACCCAGGCTCCTGACCCTGATACAGGGTGAGTTTTGTCTTCCTTTCACCGAGCTAGTGGTTTTCAGATATTTTTTAAGTGGCATATCCCTTTCTTATCACTTACAATCTTACGTGGAAACTCAGTTTATCAAATAGGTTCAAACTTGAGGTTCTCTAGTTAGTGAGGGCTTGTTTGGGGCCTCTCATTCTTAGCCTGCCTCTGACTGTCTGTGTAGACGTTTGCCCTAAATAATGATGGCCTGTTTTCTAAAATTACTTTGAAAGCAGAATCAGCAAACATGGAGGTTATTGGCAGAGGAAAGTCTCCAACCTTTTCACCTCCCATGGGGATTGATGTGAGTGGTCATGTCAGGGAGAGCCAAGCAGTTCTCATGGTGCTGGAGGGAAGGTCCCACCATGACAGCCTGTTTCCTAGGCAACTGAAGCTGCTCCCTTTCCTCTCAAAGAAAGGAGGTATTTCCCTAGTTTGGCTCTGTGGATAGAGCGTTGGCCTGTGGACTGAAAGGTCCCAGTTTTGATTCAGGTCAAAGGTACATACCTGGATTGCAGGCTTGATCCCCAGTAGGGGAGTATGCAGGAGGCAGCCAATCAATGATTCTCTCTCTCTCTCATCATTGATGTATATCTCTCTCTTCCTCTCTGAAATGAAATCAATAAAAATACATTTTAAAAAAGAAAATAGGTATTAAATATGTGAGGAGAACAAATGTGCAATCCATTTTATTAGTGGCTTGATTTCATTTATGGTAATGTCTGAGACACTGCTGAGGCATCTTTCTGCATATATTTTTTATATATATTTGCATCTGGAGGACAGAGTCCCCAAGAGGAAGATTTGTTTAGAATATTGAATAATATAGCCCAGGTCTTGGGGAGAAATAATAGAACTGGATTTTTTTTCAATCAAAAGGCTTATTATCAAGACTCACTATTGAATAACATATTGAACAGTTTGATAAAATAACCAGACCTTTATTTTGATGCTTCCAGAAGTAGTTCAAAAAATATCATTTTTCAGTGGGAAGGAAAAGTTATTGCTTGGTTGTACAATGGAGTAGGGAAGAGTTGTATTGTTTTGTTGTTTTCATAACATTGAGGGAATTTTCTTAAGATAATTTTCTGTGCTAGGGTTGTTATATATATTCTTTTCTGTAATTTTTAAACTAAATTGAAACATATATTTTCCTTAAATAAGTGCTAAGTTTGGGATTGATGACTAAGGATCTCTTAAATTCACATCTACTTAAGTTAATTCACTACTTCAAACATGAATTTTCTCATGAACAAGGGAAGAAAAAATATTGAGCTGACATAGGCCATCTGGCTTTAAACTGTGGAGACTCGCCTTCTAGTCTGCTTCAATGTGAGAGTTACTACAGGATCAGAATTCCAATGAATTCAACACAGTAGATTCACAATTTAAACTTTAATGCTTTGGGGATTGTAAATCACAGCACATATGGGATGATACATGTTTGGGGAGAAATAGATCCTCCTGGCCACATGTAAAATTAAAACTGTCTGTAGTCTATGTTTATTGAATGCATTTATTTTACCAAGGTAGGTTTATTGGGATATTTAAAACCTGCAAAAAAAGTATATTTGTCAAATTATCATGCATTATAAATGTTCAGTGATGTCCTCAACATATAAAGTATCTCAAAGTCATGGCTCTCGTTGTTGCCTCACTGTTCTTTTTAAAAATCCAAAGAACATCAGCAAAAAATGTCTTATTTCCTTTGGAAGGAAGCTCTGATCCTTGTGGTTAAGTCTAAAGACATGAGTCTCTTTTCCCCATGGACATTGCTTTGTATATTTGGACAAAGATTCCCATAATTACTGTAGCCAATAAACTTTGCCTTATTTTAATGTCTGTCAAAATATGTCCTGAATAGGTTCATTGCCCAAAGTATAAGTAGAAAAGTTGAAGGCAAGTTCAATTGGTGTATCTATTGAAAGACTTCTCAAACTTTAGCTTGTTTAATGTGTGAATATAAATATTGTGAACCTACAACAGGAGTGGTGTGGGATGTAGGGCTATGGTAGCAGTGTTGCCCAAACTATATTTGTGGAATATTTTGTAGGATTCTTGTTCTGCTGATTGTGATCAGGAGGATGACTTGTGTGGTTGGCACATGTAGTCTTTTTAACACCAGTTTTTCTGGGTTCCATCTAGCCTTCGATTCTCCCACCTGCAATTTAACCTTTCTGAAATTGGGATGCAGTTTACAATCATCACATTGGTGTTTTCTCTCTTTAATTGCAGAAAAGCTACTCCTAAATTGATGATGTCTTAGAATTAAGTAAATAATTAAGTAATGACATTTTAAATTCTGATGTCTTCACTATGTTCAGGCTAATCCACCTGAAGGATGGTATTAAGTGTGAAGAATTGAATGAGAGGAAGAAGACTACTCTGTTTTGTGGAAAATATGTTAACTATTATACAATGACCTTTGTTTTCTGGCATCTGGTTAAAAAATAATAAATACTTTTGAGTAGCTTCCGTGGTTCTGGCCCATGCTAAGTGCCTTACCTCCATGTATCTGTGGTGGGTGTTACTAACCCATTTGAAAAGTGAGGAAAATTAAGAGTCAGAGAGATTTAGTAAATTATCTACCCGACTAGCTGTTGAACAAAGTTTAATTCCAGGCAGCCTGACTCTCACAATCTAAGTTGGGTGTTGTTGTATGTATCCCCTGGGTGCCTTGGCATTGTGCCTTTGCATATGCCAATGCTTCCTTGAACTGGTCTTTAGAATCACCTGGGAGCTTCGGGAAACTACAGATTCCTTGGCCCAATTCCCAAGAAATACTTATTCATTAGCTTGGGAAGTGGTTTTATAAAATGTCTTTTAATATTAAAAGCCCAAGTGATTTTGATGAAGCTAGATTTGGGAATGACTCATAAACACATTATAACAAATATTTTTCTTTCCACCAAAGATTAAAGTGATAAATGCAACCTAGTTCCCAACCCATGAGGAGTGCAATCTGATGTTGTCAAGACCCGGAAGGACCTGTTGGGAGCGCTGACTTCCTGCATGGGTATTGGCACTGGAGTGGCGGTCAGGGTGTGTTTAAAAAGCAGCTATGCATGGACCTGCTTGGTACCTTTACCAGAAATATGTAGGGGAGACTTTAGGTCTCCTGATCCGTAAGGTCCTTGGGTTATATTTTTTACCAGTAATGTAAATGTAAACTGTCACTGATGAATATAGGTAGGATGTCAACGCACACAACCTCTCAATCTTCAGTCCTGATGGCAAAAGGCGGGGTGGAGGTGGGGGCTCTAATCTGACAGCAAATAGCTAGGGCTGCCTTGATCTGGTCTAATCAAAGGAACAAACCCAGGAGGGTTTAAAGGATTCCTTGCTGCTGCTGCCTTTAATTTAATTGCTGCCATACAGTGAATTATGGGAAGGTCAAGACAAATGCTGAAATCTGTGGCGTAAGAGAATAATCAGGTTAGGTCCTTAATTACCATTGTCTTTAAGGAGGGACACAGAGTTCCCCAAAGTATGACTTTGCAGAATTGACAATTGTGTCTAAAGTCAGCACAGAAGGGCAGTCACACTTCCGTGGTGGTCTTGGGAAGTGAGTAGGGGTGAGTGTGACAGGGAGGGTGTGAAATGCTCTGTGTCTTCAGAGAAGACTCGGGGATCCCTCATTGGATGTATCCAGTGTTGTACAATCTTTCTCATTTCCCTGAACTGCACAATCAGGAAAAATGACACACCTTTTAAATATTTATCCTATCTAATAAAAGAGCAATATGCAAATTGACCATCACTCCAACACAAAAGATGGCCCCATGTAGTCAAAGATGGCTGCCCCTATGTGGACATAAGATGGAGGCCACAAGATGGCCAACAGGGGATGGCAGTTGGGAGGGACCAGGCCTGCAAGGGAGGGCAGTTGGGGGCAATCAAGCCTGCAGAGGAGGGCAGTTAGAGGTGACAAGGCTGGCAGAGGAAAGCAGTTGGGGGTGACCTGGACTGCAGGTGAGGGCAATCAGGGGCAATCAGTCTGGCAGGGGAGCAGTTTGGCATTAATCACGCTGGCAGGGGAATGGTTAGGGGCGATCAGGCTGGCAGGCAGAAGCAGTTAGGGGTAATTAAGCAGGCGAGTAGTTGGAAGCCAGCAGTCCAGGTAGGATTGGGCCTAAATGGGCAGTCAGACATCCCTCCAGGAGTTTCAGATTGGAGAGGGTGTAGGCTGGGCTGAGGAACATACACCCCATACACAAATTTAAATGCCACCTTGTGAATTTTGTGTTGTACAAATTCAGTTGTGAGCCAACATTATCCAGAAGTATGTGATCCAATGTGAACTCATTGAGTCTGGTGATCCTTTATATGCCAACTCTTTCTGCTAGTCTGGCTCTCTGGCAGTGTCTTGGAGCACATGGATTGGACTTCTTTTGGATTGACTAGTTAAATTCATCAGATCATTTACCTGAGTCCAACCACTGTTGTACTCAGTTTACCTAATTGTCAATGCATTTCATGGAAGCTGCATTTGGTGAGCAAGTTTGTGTAATAATGGGTTTGAAATCTTTTAAACAAAATGATGATTGTTATTTTTTCTCTTTATGAATTTTATTTCTCTGTTGCCAGCCTAACCCTGACCCATTTCTCCCAAGTGACTAACTTCTGTTAAAATAATATTTCTCCAGTTGAACAAGTGGTTGTCGGCACAGGTCAAGCAGGCTGCCATCTGCAGGGCTCCTCTTTCACAGAAGCTGGTCATGGGTCTTAGTAATTTTTCTCAGGAGAGAAGGGCATCTAGTCTCTCAGGGCAGTTGAGTGACTCTTTAAGGATCATGATAATACCTATAACAACTATTAGTAGTAATGGAGCAAACAGACATTAAGTGCCCATAGTGTGCCTGGCATTGTGCTAAACAAAACATTATCTCATATTAATCTTTGCAACAACCCTGTGTTCTTCGGTAATAGGTTCGGTTGGCTGGTTCTAGAGACTTTATGTAGATACTAAGTTGCTTTCATCCTGTATCCTAGGGAAGGCTAGCCAGTCACCTTATAAATGACCTTGATAAGATTTCTGGGAGGAAAACAAGACTTCAAAGTCTAAAAGGAAATGAGTGGCCCTTGTTGTCAAGACCCTGACTCAAAATTGAGTTCATTCTTTGGTTAAAAGAGAGTCTGAAGGATCTTCATGAAAACCCAACCTGATTGGGGTCATACCTATATTCTACTTGAATATCCAACTGCAGTAGCTGAAAAATTTGCTTTCCTTTTTCTTCCACCATCCCTCATGTCACCTTACCTCATCTCACCCACCCTACCTTAATTTGCATTTTAAACATGAGTTTTGTTTTTTAAAAATAGAAGAAAAGAAAGCAAACAAAATATATTCTCAAGGTATATACAGCGTGGCTAAGGGCATCAAGTTCAACAGTAAGTCACTGTTCTAATATGTTTCAACTAATGACACTTGGGTGAGTGTGTTAACGTTTCTGTGTCTCAGTTGCCTTATCTTTAAAGTTCTGAGCAATAGTAGCATCTTCCTGGAAAGACTTTGGGACATGAGATCTTGTTTGTAGCAATCTTAGCACAGGGAGGAGGACCCAGATGAGCTCTGAACCTGTGGAGGAAATGGTGGCCCTTCTTGGAATATGGTTTGGGATTTAAAGTGAAATTGGGTTAAAAAGGTAGTGCCTTTTGGTTCAGTGGAGTGGTGAGCTCCAGGACCTGTGCTGAAAGAACAAACATGCACTGCTTGTTGAACAGAACTTGCCCTTCATGAGGGGCTGATGGCCTTTAGCATGAGGAGCGCTTTGGAATGTTGATTATTTGGAGGAGCTTCCCAAGGTAGTAGAAGTTGCTTTATGGTTGCATTCTCTCCATGTCAAACTAAGGGGAGAATTGTAACAAATGAGCATTCATGTGCTAAGATGTGACGCAGTGAATGTGATGATAATCTGCAGCATGGCTAGGGGTCCCATTTGAACAGTAGCTGCATTCTCCTTTCTTTACATTAAAGTCATCTACATGAACATGTCACCTTTTCTTGAAAGCTTCTTGAACAACACTCAGGTTATTTTCTTTCTCATAGATATGGAAGACCCATTACTCAGCATTCTCTCCCTTGCAATTCCGCCTGTCCAGGCTGAGCTACTCCAGGAAGATTTATTGTTCTTCCTTGGTGCTCTTATTAGCATCCTTTACATAGCTCTTTGCAGCACTTGTTATAATGCACACAGTAGTAATAATATAATTATTATCTTTATGGCAGCTAATATTCATGGAGAGTAAGCACCACATGTCAGACATTAGATTAAAAGCTGTGTATCGGCCTGGCTGGCAGGGCTCAGTGACTGAGCATCGACCTATAAAACAGGAGGTCATGGTTTGATTCCTGGTTAGGCACATGACCAGGTTGCAGGCTTGATCCCCATTGGGAGGTGTGCAGGAGGCAGCCAATCAATCTCTCTCTCTCTCTCTCTCTCTCTCTCTCTCTCTCTCTCTCCCTCTCCCTCTCCCTCTCCCTCTCCCTCTCCCTCTCCCTCTCCTCCTCCCCCTCCCTCTGCCTCTCCCTCTCTCCCTTCCTCCCTGCCTCCCTCCCTCCCTCTTTCTGAAATAAAAAAAATATTTAAAAAATAAAACAAAAAAATAAAAGCTGTGAATTGCCACCTCAGAAGTCCCCACAACAATTCCTTAAGGTCAGGATTTTCACTGCCCGCATTTTTCAGATAAGGAAGAATTTGGGTTAGAGAACTTAAGTAATTTACCTAACATCACATTAAGATTTAAAACAATTAAATTGTGTTACCTGAGTTCACAGTCAAGACCCGAAGCTGCCTCTCTGTTATACAGTTCCCTGTTTGCTTACAATCCTCTGTTGGTCAGTAAGACGCAGTGTTCTCTTGCATATATCTGTTCACACCCCAGCCTGGGACCTGGCATATAGGAGGCGTTCACACTGGCAAGTGTGAGTAAATGAGTTCCTTCTCAGGATGGATGCTGAGGAAATGGTACTTGGCCTTTAAAGTAAAATGAAAGAATTTTAATAGAACTGTTTTAAAGGAAAGACCACTCCTCTGTGTCCATAGAAAATAGAATACAGTGAAGGAATGGCAAAGCCAAGACAGAGGTATTCAGATGTAGAAGTTATAAAGGGCACTTGATTGAAGAAAAAAAAAATCTGTTCAGGCATCTAATAATTAAACTGCTCATGACAGCATATAATTGCATCATTATGCACACAACTGTTACTCTGATTTGGATCATAAGAGAGCGGTGTCAAAATCTTCTAATTGCATTTTAGCTTTTCCTAAAGGAAGTCTTCAGATTGTACTATGAATCTGTAAACTTTTGACACATCATTACATTCTTTGATGTTGTTGCAACTCCTCATAAAAACTCCAGAAATGACTCTCTGTCCCTATTTTATAATTTGGAGTCATATCTTTATATGAAGTTTAGATGTATCTTTCAATGTGTTAAGCACATATATTTGCATATTTTAATGTACCTTATTTTTAAAGCTTCTGTCTTATTTGAAGTTAATTCTAGTAGTAATGCAACTTGTATTATAAGAATAACAGTTCATTTTATTCAAGAACATTTTAATTAAAAATATGTGCTGACTCTCCAGGGGCCAGATGGAGATTTACACTTCTCCCAAGACAGGGCTGCTGAGCAATTAATAATGTACACGAGATTTTGGAGAGAATCTTTAATCAGCCTAAGAGTAGAAACTTTTCAAGCAAGCTCCAGCATTTTAGGGCTACCCATTGGCATTTGGAAGATTGATGTGTTAATTACTAATCATGTTTTAAATCAGTTAAACCGGCTGCTTTAAATACCTTTATTTGATCACACTCTGCTGGTCTCATACGGATTCTGATGTTCTTTGACTATAACAAGGCTGCATGTTGAATCTTTCCTTAAAACTCACTAGTTCGCACTTAGTCTTCACCAGGTGCGTTATCTTGGACACACAATGAGGTCTCTCCAAGTCCCATCTTTTATACCTATCAAATGGAACCTCAGAGGGTTTTTTTGAGGTAAATCCTATTCATGCTCAGGAAATAGGCCCCTAATTAATAACACAAATGAGCATTTCTTAATTTTTATTTTAAACCAGGTGGCTACTGCTGCTGCAGTGTGAATTTACTTATGCAATACCTAAAATGACAAGGGGTTAGACTGTGTCTTCCCAGATTGGAGCTTCTATACATGAGAAGTCTCTCAAAAGTATAGAAATAAAGCATGGCATAGTTAATGAATTCCCTCCGAGCAAAATAAGCTTGTGGAAAAACACAAGTCTCAAAACATCAATTGGGATTACCCCACTGCATTGTGCCTGGGATTTGAGATTCAGGAAGCATTTGAAATGTGGAACTGGGTGGTCCCTGAGTCCTACATGGGTCTGCAGTCAATTTTATGACCCATGGCAGAACTGTGGTTTTCCTCTCTTCCCGAGTTGCTGGAATCAGTTAAACCTGGCCTCCTGGAAGGCCTTGGTGCCTCCTGAGCATTATGCCAAGTCTGGGACGTCTCCTGTTGGGAAGTCGGGCTTCCCTGAATACTGTTTGCCTTGGTATCAGAGAGGAATGTGAAATAGTCTTTAGTTGAACGTTTATCTTCATGCAAAGTGAGATTTTACGTAGACACACATTTCTTTCCTGGAGTTATGGACTAGTGTCATCAATTCAGGTAATATCCTTTGTGAAATTTCATTTCCCTGATGTTTCACATACATACATCTGGAAACGAGCTCCAAAAGAACATGTGATCGGGTCTCCTTTACTCCTTACTGCCAAACAATTAAGGAGGTGATTTTATTCAGGCTCCTGCAATCGAGAACTATTCATTAACCAGGAATGTCTCAGGAAGGAGAAAAGTGGTGTTTTTCTATAACAAGAGAGTCACTGAAGAAGGATGGAGGTTGGATCTTACCTCAGTATCCAAGGACAGGTAGTCCTTATGGTTTGGGGTGTTTCCCCAAACACAAAATGCTAAGGATTTCTTGACCTTGCCTAGTTCCTAGGAGCAGAGGCTCATGTTAAGTTCAACTTAAGTTGACAGATAAATAAAATGTTGTGAAAGTATTCTTAATAGGAATACAAGCATACTGGACTTTTAATTAACTGCTATTTTACCAGTGTTTGCTTCAAAACATTTCAGTATTATGATTGCCTTCATAGTTGGCTTGAGAACTCCTATAGGTCAAGATGGCAATGTAGGTAAGGGTGGTACTTGCCTCTTTCCACAACCACATCAAAATTACAACTAAACTACAGAGCAACAATAATTCACAAACACCTGAAATCTGACTGAGTGGAAATACCACAACTAGGAAATTAAAGAAGAAGCCACATCAAGACTGGTAGAAGGGGCAGAGACACTTAATGGGAATTGGCTAGTCCGACACCCACTGGTATTGGATAAAAATCAGGAGGGACATCTCAGCTGTGAAGGTCCCTCCTGAAGAGTGAGGGGCCCCATCCCCACATCAGGCCCCCAACCTAGGGTTTCAGTACCATAAAGAGAATGCCCATAACATCTGGCGATAAAAGCAAATGGGGATTGGGGCTGAGGGAGGTGGAGGGTTGCTGGGGTCCTAGGAAGTTCCTCTAAAGGGCCCATGGATGGTCTTACTCAGACTCAGTTCCTCTGAGCTCCAGCGCTGGGGCAGCAGTTCTAAAACAGCAGAGGCATACAGAGCTGCAGGGACAACTAACTTTCTCCCAGACAGAACTGCTGTGGCAGATCGTGTTGAAACAATCAGTATTGTTTCTTTTCTGAACCTCCCACAACATGACCATCCAGTGGATGCCATATGGAAGACTCCATCAACCTGACTCACAATGTTTATCCTGCCCAGTTGATTCCCCGAGGCCCTTCCCCAACCAACTTTCAGGCCCACCCAAGCTGTTTCCAGTGGCTTTTCCATATGAATGGCCAGTCTTGTCTCATGCTTCAGATTTTCCTGAAAAATATCAAACAAGTGGCATCTGGCCTCAGCATGTTCTGGACATTTTGCTAAGTCACCCTGAGCCTGATACTAACAGCAGCCAACCATGTTTCACAACTTGGCCTTGCCTGGGTACCTCCAATCCCAGCAGATGTAGTAGCCATCTGCAGATCACTTTGTAGCCCATGCTCAGTGGCCACAGGCAGAACACGGGCACCAGCTGGCCTTGGCCTAGTAGACATATCCAGAAGCCCTAGGGCCAGCATATCTGGTGGACAGCTACCACATTGAAGCACTATCACCCAACCACTTAATGTGTGGGCTCAGCTGGCACTGGAGCTCCACTGAAGTAAGTCCTGCTCTGTGGGGTGGGCCCCTGCACAGCTGATCCTTTCCATTGGTTGGAGATTGGTCTGTGTGGTTAGTGTTTTCAGGCATACCTTGCAGCTGATTGGCCTGGGGGTAAATCCCTCCCATGAATGTGCCAACAGCAATCAAATCTCAACTTCAAGAGGAAGGTCTACAAAGTGCACACAGGGGGGCACACCTTGAGAGTCCACTTGCATGACTGGGGAGGCTGTGCCACAGAATACTTACTACATTAGGCCATTACCCAAGCCTAGGAGACAACAGCTTTATCTAATACATAGGAACAAATACAGAGAGGCTACCAAATTGAGGAGACAAAGAAACATGTCCCAAATGAAAGAACAAAACAAAACTCCAGAAAAAAAGAACTAAGCAAGATGGAGACAAGTAATCTGCTAGATGCAGAGTCCAACACTGTTTAGAAGGATGCTCAATGATCTTAGGGGAGGAGTAAATGAACTTAATGAGAGCTTCAATTAAGAGATAGGAAACAAAAGGATAGCTAGAAAATATAAAAAAGAACATGTCAGAAATGAAGAATACATCAACTGGAATAAAGACGACATTTCAGTTAATGTAGAGGAAACAGAGGACCAAGTCTTATATTGATCAGATAAGGAAGCTTAAGACACCTAATCAGAACAGCAAAAGAAAAAAAAAAGAAAAACATAAGGATAGTATAAGAATTCTCTAGGACAATTTCAAGCATACCAACATTCATAACATGGGATGGAGGTGAGGACTGGATAGAGAAGAGAGAGAGTAAAAAACTGAAAACAGCCAAAACCGGTTTGGCTCAGTGGTAGAGCATCGGTCTGCGGACTGAAAGGTCCCAGGTTCGATTCCGGTCAAGGGCATGTACCTTGGCTGCGGGCACATCCCCGATAGGGGGTGTGCAAGAGGCAGCTGGTCGATGTTTCTCTCTCATCGATGTTTCTAGCTCTCTATCCCTCTCCCTTCCTCTCTGTAAAATATCAATTAAAAATATTAAAAAAAAAACTGAAAACGTATTTGAAAAAATATGACATAAACTTCCATAATTTGGTGAAGAAAACAGACATACAAGTCCAGGAATCACAGAGAGCCCAAACAAGATGAATCCAAAGAGTCCCACATCAGGACACATCCTAATTAAAATCCCAAAAGTTAATGACAATGAGAGAATCTTAAAAGCAGCAAGAGAAAAGCAGTTAGTTTCCTATGAGGGAGCTCCCATAAGGCTATTAGATAATTTCTAACAGAAACTTTGTAGGCCAGAAGGGAATGGCAAGAAATATTCAAAGTGATGAAAAGCAAGGACCTATAACCAAGATTACTCTACCCAGGAAAGCTATCTTTTAAATCAAAGGACAGATGAAGAGCTTCCCAGACAAGAAAAAAAAAAGGGGGGAGTTCATCATCACCAAACCAATATATGAAATGTTAAAGGAACATATTTAAGAAGAATAAGATGAAGAACTCATATAGACAATATGAACAAAAATGGCAATATATACATATATATTAACAATTGAATGTAAAAAAAACAACAAACACAAAATGAACAAGCAGAACAGAAACAGACTCATAAATCAGAAACAGACTCATAAATTCAGAGAACATTTTGATGGTTGCCAGTTATGAAGGGGGTTTGAGTGATGGATATAAAAGGTAAAGAAATAAAAAAGGTAAAGGGATTAAAAAGAATAAAATGGTTATTATAGAATAGTCATGGGGATGTAAAGTGCAGCATAAGGAATATAGTCAACAATAGTCTCTTAATTATGTATGCTGTCAAATGGGTGTCAGATTTATTGGGACAAGTAATCGTCCCAATAAATCTGACACCCATTTGACACCATACATAGTTAATAAGTTAAGTAAGTTAAGACACCCATTTGACACCATACATACTTAGTAAGTTAAGTACTGTCTAATAACTGGGGTTTCATATATGTATTAATGTATGTCAATTGTAATTAAAAATCAAAATTTAAATTAAAAAAAGCTTCTAGAAACAGTTTCATTATACTGTGCAAATTACAAGTATCCATTTTAACTCTAAATTATTGGAAGCAGTTAATTTGGAAGAATTTTTTATTCACTTATAAATCTCATTTAAATAGCCTATGTGGTCTCCTTCCAATAATATGAGATTATGATGTTTAGGATAGTACTAAATGGAAACCAGCTTCCTCATTTTCTCTATAATCCAGATAAAGATTTACATATTCCATAAAAAATTTCTCATGAAACTAGTGGAGTTTTATATTTTAAGCTTTTCTTCCATTATAAGAAATAAATATTTTATTAGAATGTTCTTATTAATACTCCCCCTTGCACACTTTCAGCTCACTCACCTCTCCCCCCACCCTTCATTTCCCTTCTATCTGGTTTCCAAATGTGGAGCTCCTTATGTCTGCGTTAAGCTTCCTACCCTCCTTTCACTTTCTCTCTACACAGTCTTATGTAGGGTGGAGGATGGGGGACATCTGTAATAGTGTCAACAATAAATACATAAATACATACATACATACAAACATACATAAATTACTAGCTAGCCCTAATTGAATAACTCTTTTAGCAGCGATTCTTAGGCTTTCTCCAAGCCAACATATTTGGGGTTTAACTGCTTATTCCCATTAGCACAATGGATCCTATTCTAGTAATTATCACTAGAGTTCCCTGTGAATGTCTTGGGGTCAGGAGTACCCAGTTTGTAAAGAGCCCGATGGTAACTGCTTGCCCATCTCCCCTCACCCCCGACTGCAATAATGAACCTCAGGTCTAACCCCTCATTAGACTAGTTTCACTCACGCGTTTCCAGCTGCTTCCTGATGTCCCATATATACTTACAATATTAAAAATAAGATTTATGCTATTTAACCTTAAACAAGCTCTTCTTTTTGACTCTCTTATTTCTTCTCTTTTATTTGCCCAGATGTTCTGAATCATTTTGTAATAGCAGATTTGTCTTAATGAGGAAAAATACAGATGCACTGTAATTTTTAAATTGTTTTACTGGTTATAAAAATCCTATCTTATTTAAGGGTGGTGAGGAAGGCACACACAATCCCACAGCAGGGAAACAGCACGCTGTGAACACTGAACGTTTTCCTTGTCTCTAAGCACAGAGTTGTTCTATGGAAATAGACCAGTAGATGTGCCAGTTTGTATCCTGATGTGGAGTAAGAGAGGATTATAGAGGGTGGTCAAGGAACACAGGTCCTGTTTCAAATAGACCCTCATTTGAACCTGACCTCTGCCACTGGCCTCGATGTGGGCCTGGCAGTTATTAAATTGCCGAAAGCCTCCAGTACCTGATGGGTATTGGGAACACACCTTCACATCTCATCATCAGGATCAAGCAGAATCCAGCTTGGTGGTGGAGCCTGGTGTACAGGTTTCCTAGAGCAAATGATTTTCTGTGATGAATAAGTCTTGTTGGCTGTTATTTCTTCCCAGAATTTCACAATCACCAAGGGCTCATTAGTGGGGCTCCCCAGGACCTACTCCTATAGCCAACCTGTTTACTTTGCTTCCTACCTCTCTCTTTCCTGGACTGCTCTGCCCTTTCTCATCACCATGGAAACCCAGCAACTCCTCTCAGGCTCACTTCCTCTGGGGTGACTTAGTGGACTTCTCCTGACTACTCTCTTCTGATTGTCCATGTAAAGTCCTGGGCCCTTGAATAACAGGCACAATTTAGCCCTTGGTGCTGTGTGTTTTAGTAATTTATCACACACACACACACACACACACACACACACACACACACACACACAGTGGGCAAAACTCTGTTTACAGTTGTGAGAACATGAAACAGTGTATTTTTGTATTATTTTCCATATGGACAAACTATAAACTTACTTTTGCCCCACCCTGTCTATTGTACCATATATATCATGCACAGGATCTTACATTTGAGCAGTATTTGAAGCAGTTTCACAGGTGCCACCTTTACAAGATCACCATGAAGCCATTAGGCTCCTCCCTTTTATTGAGGTGGAAGCTGAAGCTCACCGTGACCTGCTCCTGGCTGCATAGCTGTTAGAAAAGCCAGGACAGGGTGCTGGCCCTGCAGACCAGGGTGTGGTATGTGTGTGCACACACTGATCTCTCTCCTCTAGTGCTTATTTCTAGGCAACCAAAGCAGGTCTTTGCCTCCTTGAAGACACTCGGTCTAAACACTAATGTGCAGCTTGCAACAGAGTTGAGGGAGGCAACCCCACCAGTTGGATCTAATTTCCTGTCCTTTTTATATTCAGTGACTGATCTTTCTGTGGCCTAGTAACTTGTGAAATGCAGTTAATGAGGTGCTTCATTTTTTAAAATCTAAACAACTTACTATTTGGAGGTAAAGGACTGGTTGGAAGGAAGGTTTCTGAGACCTCACAGCAGTTACCTGGCTATTGAGTGACAGCCACGGGGAATGGACTTCCTGGCAAGACTTACTACAAAAACACATTTCAATTAGATATAAAGATTCCACATAGACCATGTCCTTAACCAAACGTGCGAGGAAGAATCAAAGTTCCCAGGATGCCATTAATTTTTTTTCCCATTGGGTCAAATGGTAGCTGTTTCTTTCTTTCTTTTTCTTTATTGACTAAGATATTACTTATGTATTCTTATCTCCCCATTACACACACACACACACATACACATACACACATACTTATGCCCTCACCCACTGTTGTCTGTATCCATTGGTTAGGCTTATATACATGCAAACAAGTCCTTTGGTTGATCTCTCCTCCTCACCCCCACCTCCCCTACCTTCGCTCTGAGGTTTGACAGTCTTATCGATGCTTCTCTGTTTCTAGATATGTTTTTGTTCATCGGTTTATGTTGTTCATTATATTCCATAAATGAGTGAGATCATGTGATATTTATCTTTCTCTGACTAGCTTATTTCGCTTAGCATAATGCTCTCCAGTTCCATCCATGCTGCTGCAAATGGTAAGAATTCCTTCTTCTTCTTCTTCTTCTTCTTCTTCTTCTTCTTCTTCTTCTTCTTCTTCTTTTTTTTTTTTTATTGCATCGTAGTAATCCATTGTGTAGTATTTCAGTTTTTTAATCCACTCATCTGCTGATGGGCACTTAGGCTGATTCCTACTCTTAGCTATGGTGAATTGTGCTATTATAAACATAGGGGTGCATATATCCTTCTGATTGGTGTTTCTAGTGTCTTGGGGTATATTCCTAGGAGTGGTATCACTGGGTCAAATGGGAGTTCCATTTTTAGTTTTTTTTTTTAGTTTTTTTGTTTGTTTGTTTGTTTGTTTGTTTTTTAGGAAACTCCATACTGTTTTTCCACAGTGGCACCAGTCTGCATCTCCACCAGCAGTGCACAAGGGTTCCTTTTTCTCTGCAACTTAGCCAGCACTTGTCGTTTGCTGATTTGTTGATGATAGCCATTCTGACAGGTGAGGGATGGTACCGCATTGTTGTTTTGATTTCATCTCTCGGATGATTAGTGACTTTGAGCATGTTTTCATGTTTCTCTTGGCCTTCCTTCTGTCTTCCTTTGAAAAGTATTTATTCAGGTCCCCCCCCCCTTTTTTTTAAATTAAATTGAGTTGTTTATCTTCCTTTTGTTAAATTGTGTGAGTTTCCTGTAAATGTTGGAGATTAAACCCTTATCAGTGATAACATTGGCAAATATGTTCTCCCATGCAGTGGGCTTTCTTGTTGTTTTGTTGATGGTTTCTTTTCCTGTTCAGAGCTTTTTATTTTGATGTAGTCCCATTTATTTATTTTCTCTTTAGTTTCCATTGTCCTAGGAGCAGTATCAGTGAAGAAATTGCTGCGGCATATGTCTGAGATTTTCCTGCCTGTGGATTCCTCTAGTATTTTTATGGTTTCCTGTCTTATGTTTAAGGCCTTTATCTATTTTGAGTTTATTTTTGTGTATGGTGTGAGTTGGTGGTCTAGTTTCATTTTTTTTTTTTTTGCATTTATCTGTCCAATTTTCCCAACACTATTTATTAAAGAGACTGTCTTGACTCCATTGTATGTTCTTGCCTCCTTTGTCAAATATTAACTGAGCATAGTAGTTTGGGTCTATTTCTGGGTTCTCTATTCTATGAATTTTATATTCAGCCCAGAATTTAAGGATGGCTAGGAAAGGGACACCTTCACAGTCCAAGGTCATAATATTAAAGTGCAGGGAATCTGCAGCTAGACATTAGGATGATCAGTGAGGTCAGGCGGCCAGTACACTGGTGTGGTTAAACTTGTGATGTGGAGTTCTGAGACCGGGTCTTAGGTGGACTCTCCACCACTTTGAGTAAATTACCAAACCAGTCTGCGCTTTCTTTTTCCATCTATCAAAAGGAGGATTACTCCTTGGCCAGCATTGTTCAGTGTTTAGAGCATTGACCTTGGGGAGGGAAAAAGCACTATGACAGCATTTACCTCCAAGAGTTGTGCAGATGGACATTCTTCATGTGATCATGTGATATCCTTGGCCCACTGCCTGCCATGTACAGGCAATGCTCCTTTTTTCGTTATTATTATTTTCTTTCTTACCATTAGTTGATACCATCTGATTTTGCCTGCTAAGCTCAAGTTGTCAGTATTTATTGTTTGATTTTAGGCCTAAGGTTTTTTATGTGTGTGTGAATCAGTCTTAAAACCAGATAATTGTGCAAAACCAAGTAGTTGGGATAGGGAAACGTGCCATGTTCGGATGTCTTTCCACATCATTTGGGTCCCCGAGTATTCATTCTTTATAATCATACCCACTAAGTATAGGCAGTTACAGAGGAGAGCAGGGCCTTCTCCACAGGGATCCACAGGCGTGGAGGAACCTAAGTCAGTATTGCTACACACAAGCTCAGGCCAAGGTCACTGCCATGTTCTCCAGCTGCAACCATGGGGAGTGGAGGGAGAGAGTGATGAGGGGTGGTCCTTACTCCTTAGGCTAGACATCAGAACGGCAATATTTCAGAGCCTCCGACATTCGTGATAGAATCTGTTGTGGCTCTTTTGCTTTCTTCTGTGGATGGGTCCTGGGGAATATTAGAAGACGGCTGGAAAAAACAAATGTGATGGGAATAACCTGGTTATTTTCCTGCCCCTCCTGTGCACACCTTCATCCAGGGCACCGCATTCCAAAGCAAAGCCTGAGTCAGGCGGTGCACCCATTTTCTGTCTCCTATGTCAAGTGAGGCTAATTACCGACAACCACGAGGTGCTGTGCTCTCAGCAACGTTCTCATCTTGCTCCATGGTCAGCCTGCGGGGGTGTGTCTTGTCACTCTTTTTATTACTGTATTAGATGAAATCATTCCTCTGCCTGCTGTACATCTATTATCAAATATTTATCTAGAATGTCTCAAGTACTCTAAACTATACCATTGCTTTATGGTTATTTGAAAGTTCTTTTAAGGCTGCTGACAAATTTTAAAAAATGGTTTGACACATCTATCTTAAAGGAGACCATTGAACCAAAAGAATTAGTTGGCGTCTTCTTTGAAATGGAATATATATCATCACATTTGTGGTCCATTCTTACCATAATAATTCCTACACAGCCGATGTGGCATAAATGTTTAACTCGGAATTTAAACCCCACATTTCCAAATAAAAACGTTATTTCTTGGGAAAGTAGTTATGTCACTGCATTAAATTAACCGGGTGACTTCTGCCTCCGGCTGACTTGGAGTGGCTTTGACAGACCACTGCTTCTTGGAAAACAGTGGAAAAACCACATGGAAAGGAAATCTGAAACTTACTTAATTTGTAGACATCACAGAGCTGCCAAAAGGAGAGAGAGAGAGAGAGAGAGAGAGAGAGAGAGAGAGAGAGAGAGAGAGAGAGAGAGAAGGCTCCTAGAGTGCAGGGCACTGTGGAGCAGTGAGACAACATTTCACAAGCTGCTTTTCCCTTCAGGGAAATTGCCAGCTTTTGGATTGGGTTAAAAAGCTGCGAATCCAGGCAAACTCACATGCATAGGAGGCTAAGAAGGCAGAAGAATCTTTGGTGATCTCACAAGGCTAGAGATACAGACCTTGAAGTCTAAAGCAGCAGGGACCTGAGCTGCCAAGAGCCCAGAGAAAATGGGCACTGGATAATTAGCCGATCCTGGGCAGTTTCAGCCCTTGAGGCATTTGCCTAATTCCTGTGCTTTGTAGGGATGAGCCTAGGAGGCCAAGAAGAAGATCACTGAGGAAGCAAAGCAGAGCCTTTGACAGTCAGGCAGTACTGAAGATAAAATAATTGGAGTTCGCCCCCCAGGAAGGACCAGGGATATCGGTAACCACTGGCTTTCAAACTATATCCAATAGTGTGAGCAAAAGAGGCTAACCCAGTCTTTCAAAATGCCAGCCAACTCCGTCCTGAATTGGGTAAAGGTGGCCTGTGCCATCTCAGCTGCCTACCAGAGACTAAGATGAACCTTCTTTGAAGGGAATTACCATCATCCCATTTCTGTATAATTTTTCATACATACCATCTGTAATTCAACTTAAAATCAGTGGGCACATACAGAAATAGGACTGGGAGAAAAAACAAACAAACACAGAAACTAGAAATAGTCCCAAGGATGACCCCAATTATTGTTGTTCCCAGAATTGGACTGTGGTCTGGAGCTTTAGCAGCAGCTGTCATTAGATAAGGACTTGAAAATTCCCCATTGCCCCTCTACTCTCTTTTACCTTACTCCTCTTGATCCAGCCAATTTCATTACGTATGCTGTAGGCATCCGGATTTGCAATCGCTGCTTTAGAGGAAGGAACATGTCCTCTTTTTCTTAGATATTTGGTCTTCCAACCTTACAAGCATATGGGTTAGCACACAAAAGGCATAGAAATGTTACCAGCAATCTGGCTTTCAGATGATTTTTTTACTTAATCATTTTTAAAGAGTGGCTATTATGATTTTATCTTTTTCTCCTTGCTTAGAAGAATGAGTGGATGGGTGACAGGGTGAATCTTGATATGAATAGAAATGCTTGCTTTTTTTGCTTTAAAGTTTGCTAGTTTTGTGAAGTGACATCTGTGTCTTTGTCTTGGGATTCTTTCTTGAGAAGGAAAAATAATCATGAGTTACAGTGAAAAAAAATAAAAAAAGCAAGTTCAGACAGGCTTAAATCAAATTACACTTGGCCCTGAGAGTGGCTTCCTGGGGATGTGCAGTGTGCATTTTGACACAGACTGTTCACATCTCTCCCCAATGACAGAGGATTGGGAATGAGGCAGGCTTTTGTAAACCAGTCAGCTGGCTGGCTGTTCCAGGTGAAGAGCCATTACTTTAGTTCCAATTTTATTTTATTTTTTTAAACAAAAAGATAGCTCCCTGCAGCAGTGTGGTTTCTTTGAACACCGAGTACTTCTTAAAGCAGCAGACAAGAATAATCCAAGAACAAACATTTAGAAGCAGGTAAGTGACACAGTTTACCGGAGTGCTTTAGAATCACAGTGCTCTGGAGTGATTTTCAAACTGTGGTTTCAGACTACCATTAGACATGACCCGTGAGATTATTAGAAACTCCACCCAGACCTAGTAAATCTAAATACCTGGAGATGGGACCCAGGAAACTATATTTTTTTTGGGAGGGGTGTTTTTTTTGTTTTGTTTTTTGTTTGTTTGTTTTTTTTTTGTTTTTTTTTTTGTTTTTTTTTTTTTTTTTTGTGTGTGTGTGTGTGTGTGTAAGGAAAAATGGTTTATTCAAGAGCCAGCAGCCTAAGAAGATGGGGAAGGAGCGGACTCTCATCCCAAAGACCATCTTAACATCAGTGCAGGCAGAGGCTTTTATAAAGAGGGAGAAGGAAAACAGAAAAAAGAGACCAGGGGGTGTGTGGGATTTCTCTGTGTGCACACCAGCAGAGTCTATGTTAATAAGGACTTCAAAGCTGGTGTCCTTCATCCTGGTTTCTGTCATCCTGGTCTTCCTCATCCTTCTTGTACAGTTTAAGGTCAGCAAATCTCCCAGAGCTGGGGTTACTGAAGGTTGAAGTCTATATTTTCTGACGTTAGTTCTTAGAATGCTTATACAAACAGGCTGTTTATCTATAAGTTACATAATAGATTCAGCATTTACAGAAACAATGTCAAAAGAATGGTAGGGTGGATTATATCTACACTCTAGTCCCATCTTTTTTCTTCACATTATTGCCAGGTCAATCTTTTCAAAACACCGATTTAATGATTTTATTCCCTTGCCCCAAAATCTGTAGTAGGAAACTATGTTTTAATGAGCTCGCTCAGAGATACTCAAGTGCATTAGTATTTGAGAACCACGGTTCTAGAGTACTAATGCTAATCTAATGCACATGGTGTCACCAGGTAGGGCTAGGATACCCATGATGTGATAGCAATAGTACATAACAAGGCAGGTTCCCATGCTAGGTGGCTCAGTTGGTTGGTGCATTGTCCCATACACCAAAAAGATTGCAAGTTAAATTTCCAGTCAGGGCACATACCTGGGTTATGGGTTCAATCCCTGGTCAGAGTGCATACATGAGGCAGCTGATTGTTGTTTCTCTCTCTCATATTCATGTCGTCCCCCATCCTCTCAAATCCCTTGAGTTGGGATTAAAAAAAAAATGAAGTTCTAGGCATAGGACTTGGTCACATAGTAAACACTAGACAGATGTCTTTTAATAGTTGGGTTATTTTTTGTTAGTTGGTATATGCCTAATTTGATACATCTAAGATTTCTTTTAAAAACCAGATTGGCAGCCCTGGCCAATGTTGCCAGATGGTTAGAGTGTCGGACTGAGCACTGAAGGGTCTCGGGTTCGGTCCCCAGTCAAGGGCAGGCACCTGGGTTGGAAGGTTCACTCCTTACCTCTGGTCGGGGTGTTGGGAAAGGCAACCAGTAGATGTGTTTCTCTCTGTGTCACTCTTGCATTCCCTTCCTTTTACCCTTTATGTAAAGCACTCCTAGCACAATATGTAAAAAAAAATAATTGGAATGGCAGTTGTATAAAACATTTAACTTATTTGTCATCTTGCAAGTAGAGAGAGTCAGCAGGACATAAGAAACCAGATGACTGAGAAATACAGCTAGTCCTTCTCCCCAATTGGGTAAAAATTTAGTCTTGGGAACTAGTGGCCACGTACATACCACTTCCTAGTCTGAAATTTGAGTGGGGCGAGCAGTAGACCAAGGGGTGGGCTGTACCTGGCCCCACATAGAGAAGCTTATGAACCCTTTTAGTAACTAAAAACTTTTGACTTGCTAACAAATGATGCTCTTAACTCTGTTGTCCCCAGAACATGAGACTCAGTGTCCCTGTCAAGTTGAAATTTGCAGGACTGAGTGTGGCCAGGGGGGTGGGAGGGGCTGGGTATAAAGCAGGCTTGAGTGTGCCCTGGGGAGGGCTGGGGAAGAAGAGAGGATTAAGATGTGATGGAAAGCAGGGGGCATGTGAACTCGGCTTTCATGCTTTAGACCAGGATGTGAACCTCCTGCTCACAAAGCAATGGGAGAACAAAGACGAGTAAGAGTGTTGTCTCTGGAGTAGTGGTGTTTTTTTTGTGTGTGTTTTTCAGAGATGGCCTCTTTTTAACACTCTCCTCTCTAAAACACAATCGTGTCCTTCTAGGTATTCGAGAATTTACTAGTAAAAGATCTAGCTCGTGCCAAATCCGCTTTGGCTCAGTGGATAGAGCGTCAGCATGCGGACTGGAAGGTCCCAGGTTCAATTGCGGTCAAGGGCATGTACCTTGGTTGGGGCACATCCCCAGTGGGGGTGTGCAAGAGGCAGCTGATCGATGATTCTCTCTCATCAATGTTTCTAACTCTCTGTTCCTCTCTCTTCCTTTCTTTAAAAAAATCAATAAAATACATATATTTTTTAAAAAGGTCTAGCTCTTGACATCCAAGGTCAGGAGACGTGATCTCCAGAGAGAGACAGGTACCATTTGCCATCTTTCCAGGCTGCTCGGTGTGGTTCTGGTGGCCAGTCACCCGAGGAGGAGGGGTGCCCAGAGGAACCATAGACTCAGGCCTTGTGACTCAGAGTGCCGCCCACCTGCCATCTGGCCTCAGGCCTTATAGTCCATGTCAGAACACCAACTCAAAAGTGGCGTAAAGACCTGTTCTCCACTTCCTGGCCAAGGCTTAGAATCTCTTGTTTTTGTTTGTTTTTTGTTGTTTTCTTATTCTCACCTGAGGATACTTTTCCATTGATGTGAGAGAAACACAACGCTGTAGGAAGAAAAACAAATCAATTAAAATATGGGCAAAGGAACTGAAGAGACGATTTACAAGAGATCAACTGGTGAGGAAAAGGTGCTGAACGTCATTGATTATGAGAGACACAAATCAAAACCACGAGATAGCACCTCACTCCCTTAGAATGACCATTATACAGAAAGAGAGAAGGAAAGACAAAAGGACAAGCCCTAGCCCGTTTGGCTCAGTGCATAAAGCGTCAGCCTGTGGACCGAAGGGTCCTGAGTTCAATTCCAGTCAAGGGTGTGTGCCTCAGTTGCAGGTTCCTCCCTAGCTTGGGCCCTGGTCAGGGCATGTGCAGGAGGAAACCAATAGATGTGTTTCTCTCACACCAGTGTTTCTGTCTTTCCCTCTTGCTTCCACTCTCTCTGATAAACACTGGGAAGATATCCTAGGTGAGGATTTAAAAAAACAGACAAGAGATAACAAGCCTCAGCCAGCATGTGGAGAGAACAGAACCCTGTGCACTGTTGACGGGAATGTGAAGTGGTGCAGGCACTGTGGAAAGAGTATGCAAGTTCGGCAAAATATTAAAAATAGAAATACCATAAATCCAGCAATGTCACATCTCGGTTTATATCCAAATTTATAAATATAAATATAAATATAAATATAAATATAAATACACACACACACACACACACATACATACTTACATCTAGGTATATATATAAACTGTGTATATATCCAAAGGAAATGAATCAGAATCTTGGAGATATATTTGCACACTCATTGCAGCATTACTCACAATAACCCAAATAGAGAAGCACAACCTAAGTGTTTGTCAGTTGATGAATGAATAGAGAAGACCTAGTTATACACAGTGAAGGATTATTCAGCCATGCTAAAGGAGGAAATGTTGTCATTTGAGGCAACATGGATGGACCTTGCTGGGAATATACTAAGTGAGATAAATCAGACAGAGAAAAGCAAAAATTATATCTCTTATATATGGAATCTAAAATAGCTGAACTCATAGAAAAAGAGACCAGACGGTCGGTCTCTATGTGCCTGGCACCACATAGAGAAGCTTATGAACCCTTTTAGTAACTAAAAACTTTTTGACTTGCTAACAAATGATGCTCTTAACCCTGTTGTCCCCAGAACATGAGACTCAGTGTCCCGGTCAAGTTGAAATTTGCAGGACTGAGTGTGGCCAGGGGGGTGGGAGGGGCTGGCTATAAAGCAGGCCTGAGTGTGCCCTGGGGAGGGCTGGGGAAGAAGAGAGGATTAAGATGTGATGGAAAGCAGGGGGCATGTGAACAGGGGTTGAAGGGTAAGGGAAAGAGGAAATGTTGGTTAAAGAGAACAGACTTCAGGTATAAGGTGAATAAGTTGTTCGGGATTTAATGTACAACATGGTGTTTCTAGTTAATAATACTGAATTATATGCTTGAAAGTTGCTACAATGGTAGATCTTAAATGCTCTCATCACACACACACACACACACACACACACACACAAAATGTAAACCATGAAGGTGTTAGTGAGGTGGTAGTAATTGTGCAAAATATGAATGTGTCAAATCAACAGGTTGCACACTTTAAACCTACACAATGTTATATGTCAATTATATTTTAATAACTGGGAGGGGAGACTTTGGGTTTAGGAGATTGACAGGCCTCGTTTGGCGTCTGGTTATGTAGTTTGCTGTGTTACCACAAGCAGATGACATAGCCTCTCTGAATATTATTTACTTCATCTATGAAATGAGGATAAATTCCTAGCTGGGTTACTCAGCTGGAGCATTGTCCCGTACACCAAAAGGTTGTAGGTTCGAGTCCTAATCAGGGCACACACCTAGGTTGGGGGTTCTATTCTGGTTCTCTCTCTCTCCCTCTCTTAAAAAAAAAAGAGGATAAAATTATACCCAACTTACAGGTGTGTTCACTGATCCAATGGGTGCGGCGTGTACTGAGTGAGCAGTACCTGGTAAGCGCACAGGGCGGTGATGATGTGTGTGTGCTGAGCATTGATTCAGTGCGTTTTGGCTGACGGAATGATTAATGGAGCCTCCCATTGTTTCTCTCAGTCGAGTGGCTGACAGGAAGCCCTCCTAAGGACATACAGAATTTTACAACTTAATGGAGTGTTTATTTATGGTTTGGATGTATTATATAATCCCTTCCCATTTATTGCAAATCAGCTTCTCTCTCCCTGAATGACATCAGTGCCCATATTCAGAAAACTCCTTGCCTGGCTCCAACAGTCTTGCCCACATATTCACCTAAGATTTATTGATGCCAGCTATTGATCGAGAGCAATAGTGATGGGTTTTTAAGGCTCCCGATCTTCTCAATTTGTCGGCCACTTTGCAAATTTTCAAGCAAGCTGTACCGAACTTCAGGTTTTAATGGGCCTTGCTTATGAATGGGGCAGAGATGGATGTCATAAAGTGAAATCAAGCCGGAAAGTGCAGAGCAGGAGTGCACACCGGATGCTCCACTCCACTCCTTCCACTCACGGTTTTCACTTGTTCTGTAGTCTGTGCAGCTTCATCACAGTGCTGCGTCCTGTGAAGTCGATGAGTAGTTCAGAGAATCTCAGACCAAACCTGCTTTTCCTAGACATCAGGCCCACATCTTCTGAAGACAACTGGCTTTTAAAATTCCATGTTCTCTCAGAGAACGAAGGCCATTTGAACTGAGTTCAACGTAAAACACTTTAGAAGTGAACATCTACATATTGTGGCTGGTATCTATGAAGATGAACACAGGGCATTGCTGAGAATGGACTCCATGAGGGCAGGGTTGTTTTTGTCTGGTTTGCTCACTTAAGCCATCGGCCTTCTTGCCCTCTCACCTGAGTAAATGCACTGTTTACTTTGCTATTTCAGCAGACAGGTGAACTATTCTGCATAAACCCAGTTGGTGGTAAAGATTTCATGGTCTTTTATTGCATCACGGAGTATATAATTCCCCAATACTACATCAACTCCTAGTTCAAGTTGGGGGATTGTGAAAAACTGCCCAACTATCTATATCTAAATCTGTCATTTAAAAATCAACCCCCCAAACATGATTTTACTTTGTAATGTCAAAGTAATGTCACATATAAGCTGGACTCCCTGGACATGTTGGTGGCTATGTTTGCATACTTCATCCATTAAGGATGTTTTCAAAGGACTGGGCGTACAGGGTGGGCAGGTACAGAGGGCTTGGGCCAAGGCCCGTGTGAACCGGACAGCCCACGTGTTAGCGCAGACCAGAGGGAAGCACGTGCCGGCTGCTGGTGTGCCCTGGCTCCCAGGCCCCTCTGCGGCCGACGGGTGGATGGGGCTGGTCCTGGGATGCATCGCTGCGTTAGTCACGGTGCGAATTCCCTTTTTCGTGGCATAGCCTAGAAAGCAATGGCTACTGTTTGGACCCCAGATTTATTTGCTTGGAGGCAATGTAAAATCAGCTGAACAAGAAAACCCTCTGATGCACGTTACAGGTGAGGAAAACATTGTTACAAACGATGCCTCTTTTCTTTGCTTAACTATGAATGTTGTAGTTTGTAAAATGTTTTTTCAAAAATAAAACCACCAAGTGAAGAAACTGGGATGGGGCCGGGGAGCGGGTAAGGAATTTAGGATAGAATTTTTGTTTAGTGGGACTGAGCAATCTACTGCACAATGTTTCAAAATAATTAACAGGCGACATGCAGGAGTAAATTGAAGAGAAATTACTCTTTCTGATATCTCTTTGGGATGAAGCCAGCATTAATCTGGAGCAACGCTAGTGTAAGTCTGTCAAGACATTAAGTAAAATGGTTTGAAAAGACAGTTTGAATTTATTATTAAAACCGGAAGCAGAGACAAGTTAATATACAGCAGCAGCATTTTTCGCAGCAGAGAAATGCCAGTGTTACTCCAGGGATCCTGGGGGAGACTGGAGGGCATGATCACCCCCACTTTGGAGGGCCAGACTGCTGTGCACCCCCAAATTGTCCCACATGCACCCCACCAGTGCTCTCACCCCACAGCACAGGGGAGAAGGGGAGAAAACAAGTTGGAAAGAGGAATCACTGTCAGGGTCTTAGCTCACCCGTTCTTTCACGGTGACTAAGCATATAGATTGTCTTTGGAATGTTGTTCTCTGTAGTGATTTGGAAGCTAAAATATTTATTCTTCGAATGCTGAGAGGTGGACAGTGGGATGAAGCTTGGAAAGATTCCCAACGGGAAATACAAAGGCCAAAATCCAAGAAAAATAGAGGGCAGGGAGGAGGCGGATGGCCCCACGGCCATCACTGAGGCGATGGCTGACACTGCTTCCAGCGCGTGTTGTGAGCTCTCTTGACCTTATCTTGTGAAAACACAAACATGAAGCATGTTGTTGTTGTATTTAATCAAATACAAACGAGCAGAGGCCATGTAACCTTAGCAGGTGGCAGAATCCAAGAAGGCTCGTCGTCAATGTGGCAACGTGAACGTCTTATTCCTGCCAGGAGTTCTGCACCCAGCAGAGCCCTGGGAGGGAGGGAAGGAGGGAGGGCGGGAGGGAGGGAGGGAGTCAGGAGCTCTTGTTCTTCAAAAGAGGCACTGGAGGCTCCCAGGACCCTCCTGGAAGTTACCTTTCCTTGGGAAGCACCTGCATCCAGCTGCCTCTTGCGTAGGAAGTTTTGATCAGCCATCCCCACAGGCTTTGAAAAGAGTCTATGTTACTATCAAAATGACACAGACAAATATATTTGAGCATGATTTTACTTCCTACTCAGTTTTTCTCATTATTCCATCAACATGTGGTAGGTCATGTATAGGGGTTATCTAGGTAGTAACCTGTTAACCTAATAGGTTGAAGATACAGATAACCATAGGCTACTATATGTAACCCAATTATTATAGATAACCAGTCCAGATCCATAGCTATGCACACTTCCTGCTCATTCCTTATCTTGATGATTATGATAGTGATCGATAGCGATTTTCCTCTGTTATCTTGATCAGGGTCAGCACTCAGTTACTGGGCACCTGCAATGCAAGGATTAAAAATGGGGCCCCTTGCCCTAACCAGTGTGCCTCAGTGGATAGAGCATCGGCCTGCGGACTCAAGGGTCCCAGGTTTGATCCTCGTCCAGGGCATGTACCTTGGTTGCAGGCACATTCCCAGTAGGGGACGTGCAGGAGGCAGCTGATCGCTGTTTCTCTCTCATAGATGTTTCTAACTCTCTATCCCTCTCCCTTTCTCTCTGTGAAAAATCAATAAAATATATTTAAAAAAGAATGGGGCCCCTGCCATCCAGGACCTAACAGTGTGGCCAGGGGGTGGACAGAGGGACAATGCGGTGTTGTGCTCTCTGCCTGAGGAAAGTTCTCTGGGCCTCTGGTGGTCAGGAGAGGTGGGAGAGAAGACCGCGCTGGGTGGCGGGGAGTCTGTAGTGCTCTCCGCCAGGGGGCGTTTGAGAGGGAACAGAGGAAGCGAAGTCTCCCCTGCACCCCATAAGTAGAGCAGAGGGCTTAGGGAACCGAGTGAGGGCTTTGGTCTGAGGCCCTGTCACTAGGTGTGTGGTCTCAGGAGCAGGAGATCACTTTATTATGCACTGTTTCTTCACTAGTAAAATAATAAGTGGCTTAAAATAATTGAAATACTTACTGAAAGCGTCAGTATCAGTTCATTTCTAAGGAAGTGGGAGTGGGGAGTGGAGGTGCCGCTGGCAGAGGATGCCACAGGTGGCCAACGGCCTGGTCGCCCGGATGAGATTGAGAAGTGGCCGAGAAGGAATGGGGGTGAGCAGGGGTGTCCAAGGCCAACACCACCAGCTTGTAGGAAAAACAGAAATGCTCAAGTGTCAGGACCACATCATAAAAGGAAAGAAAGCCAGAAGAATGGATGCCAGGGACAGGATAACATTAATGTGAACATTTTAAATCACGAGGTTAAATAAGGAAGGAAGGCAGAGAGAAAATGGCGGAAGAGCAGATGGGCGGTTTCTGAGTCTTGTCCCGAGGAAGAGAGAGCAGCGGAGGATCGTGCTAGGAGTGCTGGTCAACAAGCCAGGAGTCAGGCAAACACCAGAGGAAATTTGGGGTCTGCTGATCAGGGAGCCCCCAACAGTTGACCACCCACGGCTGGGTCCCTTACCGGAGATACTTGCCAGCGCGCACGGGGAGATCTCGCCATCTTGGAAGGGAGGAGGTTCAAGTCGGAGGCCTGATTATCCACAGCCCCAAGGAACACCAACTGAACATAGTCGGCGCGAACCCTTGATCTCAGAGGAGCTCAGATTTCACAGCGATCCAGTGGATGAGTTCCCCTCGGCCCTGTAGTTCTGACTGAGTTCCACTGGGCACAGCAAACCCCCCCCCCCCCCCCCCCCCCCCCGGCGCACCAGCTCGTGCGCACCAGCTCGCGCACAGCGCCAGGAGCACAGAGGCTGAAGGACTGGGCCTGGATTTGCAGGAAGCCCCAGGGTCTTCGGTTGGAGGCGCCCCTGTCTGTGGACTGGGCTCCTAAGAGGGGGGATATCTGGGGAGCAGCACATCTGGATCTGAATCCAAGAAGTGTCCACAGAGATACAGGGGAGTGCAGCCAGCTCGGGACCGCCCCACCCCCAGCCCTCCATACACCAGAGACACAGAGAGAGGGGGGAAAAAGATAGAAAGGCTTTAGAGTCCTGGAAGTCATCCAGAAACACTGCCACCCAGAGGCTAAAGCACATATGGTCTCTAGATCGGCCTAAAAATCAGGACTTGTAATCAACATGGAGGAACAGTGAAACACAGGGATCTGCAACTACCGCCCAGACGGGGAACAGGCGTGCCAGACAGAACAACACAGAAACTGAATGACCTTCATTACAGCAAATTTTGTTTAATTTTCAATTTTTACTTTTTAACTGTTTAATTTTTGTTTTTTACCTACTTCAATTGCAAAGTTTACTCAAGAAATTTTTTCATCTGCCCTCACTTGACTTTACCTTTTTAATTAATTCATTTTTTATAGGTAATCAACATTATTACTACTACTATTTTACCTTTTTTATGTTTTTTATCTTATTTTCTTTTGTTTATTTTTATTACTACTTTTTAAGTGACATATTATAATCCTTTTTTTTTATTTTTTTTCTTTCTCTTTTTCTTCTTTTTCTTTCTTTTCTCTTTTTTTCCCCTTTGGGATTACTATTCAAAAGACTATTTATACCTTTCCTTCTCCAATGCTCTATTCTAACTCAACTCTACCTTATGCCATCACTCTCTTCCTAACCCTTTCCCTTTGGTGCCCTGCTTATCTTAACTCTTTACTGCTCTAGATTTTCCCTATTTTTTTCTATTTATCCCCTCCTAAATTTCACCCTTCCAGTGTATATCTAACCCCCAACCCCCTACTCCAAGTCCATTCGCTCCTACCTTGTCACTGTCCTTAAAAAAAAAAAAAAATCCTTCTCTCTACCCCTTTGTAGTTGTATGCTAAATGCTAACTATATCAAAGTTTTATGCTTTTTTGTAAGATTGGTTTGCTTATTCTGTTTATTTGATTGTATGATTTTGTTAGCTGGGTTCTAGTCACCTTTATTGGAGGATATTAATATTGCAAACGCTTTTCTGTTCAGTGCCTTGTGTGTTGTACCTGGTTGTGTTTTTTGTACCTTTAAATCTAAGCAGGAGAGAGAGAACTACATAAACAGGCGTCCTAAAAAGATAGATCATGGGGAGGCTAAGAAACAACCCGCCTATGAAAGAAAATCAGCCATCACCAGAAAATGAAGTAAACTATTTAGAGGTGAGCAACCTACCAGAGCAAGAATTCAGAGTAATGATCATGGGATGGCTAAAAAGAATGGAAGACAAATTTGACAATATGAGTAAGACCCAAGAGGAAATGAAGAAGAACCAAGAAGAAATGAAAAATGACATAGCTACTGTAAAGAACTCAATAGAAAGCATCAAAAGTAGGCTAGATGAAGCAGAGGACCGGATCAGTGAGCTAGAAGACAAGATGGAAAAAAATACCCAATTAGAGCAGCTTTTAGAAAAAAAAAATTAAAAAGCAGGAAGAGAGCCTACGGGAACTTTGGGACATTACAAAGCAAAACAATATTAGAATAATAGGGGTTACAGAAGGAAAGGAAACAGAGGAAGGCATAGAAAAACTGTTTCAAGATATAATGACAGAAAACTTTCCTGAGATAGAGAAGAAAAAAACCATACAAATACAAGAAGCTCGTAGAGTCCCAAGCAAAATGAATCCCCAAAGACCAACAGCTAGGCACATTATAATTAAAGTGCAAAACAACAACGACAAAGCAAGAATCTTAAAAGCAGCTAGAGAGAGACAGAAGGTTACATATAAAGGAACCCCCATCAGACGAGCAACTGATTTCTCCACAGAAACTCATCAGGCCAGAAGGGAATGGGATGAAATATACAAAGTCATGCAAAGGAAGGGTCTGAATCCAAGAATACTGTACCCAGCAAGGCTATCAATCAAGATTGAAAATGAAATCAAGAGCTTCACAGACAAAAAAAGACTAAAGGAATTTATCTCCACCAAACCAGCAATGCAAGAAATGCTAAAGGGTTTACTGTAAAAATGAAGAAATAGGAAGCAAAGAAGGAACACAGGGGTATAGAATAAAAATGGCATCAAATACCTACTTATCAATAATAACTTTAAATGTAAATGGTTTAAATGCCCCAATCAAAAGACATAGGGTAACAGAATGGATAAGAAAGCAAGACCCATATATCTGCTGTCTACAAGAAACACACTTCAGGAAAAAAGATGCACACAGGCTGATGGTGAAGGGATGGAAAAAGATTTTCCAGGCGAACGGAAATGAAAAAAAGGCTGGGGTAACAATACTTATAACTGACAAATTAGATCTCAAAGTGAAGGACATAAAAAGAGATATTGAAGGCCACTTCATTATACTAAAGGGAGCAATCCAACAAGAAGAAATAACCCTGGTAAACATATATGCACCCAATACGGGAGCACCCAAATACATAAAGAAACTGCTGGAGGACATTAAGGGAGAGATTAATAGCAATGCTATCATAGTAGGAGATTTTAATACTCCACTGTCACCTCTGGACAAATCATCTAAACAAAAAATCAGTAAAGAAACGTCAATCCTAAATGACGTACTAGACCAGATGGAATTAATCAACATCTTCAGAACATTTCATCCCAAAGCCACAGAATATACATTCTTCTCAAGTGCACACGGGTCATTCTCAAAGATAGACCACATGTTGGGACATAGGCAAAGTCTCTTCAAATTCAAGAAGATAGAAATCTTATCAAGCATTTTCTCAGATCATAGTGCCATAAAATTGGAAATCAACTACAATAATAATAAGCCAAAGAAATTAAACACATGGAGACTAAATAGCATGCTATTGAACAAAGACTGGGTTAACAGAGAAATCAAGGAAGAAATCAAAAACATCATGGCAACTAATGACAATGAAAACACAACAATCCAAAATCTATGGGATACAACAAAAGCTGTTTTGAGAGGGAAGTTCATATCCCTACAAGCCTATTGCAAAAAACAAGAAAGAATGGTAACAAATTATCTAACCCTACAACTCAAACAGTTAGAAAAAGAACAGCAAGAAAGGCCCACTGTAAGCAGAAGGAAGGAAATAATAAAAATCAGAGCGGAGATTAATGACATAGAGACCAAAGACACAATACATAAGATCAACAAAACCAAGAGCTGGTTCTTCGAACGGATAAACAAGATTGATGAGCCTCTAGCCAGGCTAACCAAGAAACAAAGAGAGAGGACCCAAATAAACAAAATCAGAAATGAAAGAGTTGAAATAACAACAGACCCAGCCGAAATACAAAGGATTGTTACAAAATACTATGAACAACTCTATTCCAACAAACTGGACAACCTGGAGGAAATGGACATATTCCTAGAAAAATACAACCTTCCAAAACTCAATCAGGAAGAATCTAAAAATCTCAATAGACCAGTAACTTGGGAAGAAATTGAAGCAGTCATCAAAAAGCTTCCAGCAAACAAAAGCCCAGGGCCAGATGGCTTCACAGGAGAGTTTTACCAAACATTCAAGGAAGAACTAAAACCTATCCTCCTCAGACTTTTCCAAAAAATTCAAGAGGAAGGAACACTGCCAAACTCCTTTTATGAAGTTATACCAAAACCAGATAAAGACAACTCAATGAAAGAGAATTACAGGCCAATATCCCTCATGAATATAGATGCCAAAATCCTCAACAAAATTCTAGCAAATCGGCTCCAGCAGTACATCAGGAAGATCATACACCATGACCAAGTAGGTTTTATTCCAGGAATGCAAGGATGGTACAATATTCGCAAATCAATGAACGTGATACATCACATAAACAAATTGAGAGATAAAAATCATATAGTCATATCTATCGATGCAGAAAAGGCATTTGATAAAATCCAACACCCTTTCCTGATAAAAACTCTCAACAAGGTAGGAGTACAAGGATCATACCTCAACATAATAAAAGCTATATATGATAAACCCACAGCCAACATCATGCTCAATGGGCAAAAACTAAAACCATTCCCTCTAAGAACAGGAACAAGACAGGGATGCCCACTCTCACCACTCCTCTTTGACATAGTACTGGAAGTACTCGCCATTGCAATTAGACAAGAAGAGGAAATAAAAGGCATCAAAATTGGAAAAGAAGAAGTAAAGCTGTCACTATTTGCAGATGACATGATATTGTACATAAAAAACCCAAAAGACTCCATCAAAAAGCTAATAGACTTAATAAACGAATTTGGCAATGTAGCAGGATACAAAATCAATGCCAAGAAATCAATGGCATTTCTCTACACCAATAGTGAACTTACAGAAACAGAGACTAAAAAAGCAATCCCGTTTACCATCGCACCAAAAATATTAAGATACCTAGGAATAAACTTAACCAAGGAGGTAAAAGACCTATATGCAGCAAACTACACGACACTGAAAAAAGAAATAGAGAAAGATGTAAACATATGGAAGAACATACCATGTTCATGGATTGGTAGAATCAACATCATCAAAATGTCCATACTTCCCAAAGCAATATACAAGTTCAATGCACTCCCCATGAAAATACCATGGACATACTTCACAGACCTAGAAAGAACTCTCCAAAAATTCATTTGGAACAATAAAAGACCCCGAATAGCCTCAGCAATCTTGAGAAATAAGAGTAAAGTAGGAGGAATCTCAATACCAGATTTCAAGCTGTATTACAAAGCAACTGTTCTCAAAACAGCCTGGTACTGGCACAAGAACAGACATATTGATCAATGGAATAGATTAGAGAATCCAGACATCAACCCAAATCAATATGCTCAATTAATATTTGACAAAGGAGGCACGAACATACAATGGAGCCAAGACAGTCTTTTCAATAAATGGTGTTGGGAAAATTGGACAGAGACATGCAAAAGAATGAAACTAGATCACCAACTTACACCATACACAAAAATAAACTCAAAATGGATACAGGACTTAAACATAAGATGGGAAACCATAAAAATACTAGAGGCATCCGCAGGCAGCAAAATCTCAGACATATGCCTAAAGAACTTCTTCACTGATACTAACCCTAGGGCAATGGAAGCTAAGGAGAAAATAAACAAATGGGACTACATCAAAATAAAAAGCTTTTTTACATCAAAAGAAACCATCAACAAAACAACAAGAAAACCCACTGTATGGGAGAACATATTTGCAAACGATATCACTGATAAAGGTTTAATCTCCAACATCTACAGACAGCTTATACAACTCAATAAAAGGAAAATGAATGAGCCAATTAAAAAATGGGCAATGGACCTAAATAGAATCCTCCCAAAAGAAGACAGAAGGAAGGCCAAGAGGCACATGAAAACATGCTCCAAGTCACTAATTATCCGAGAGATGCAGGTCAAAACAACAATGCGGTACCATCTCACACCTGTCAGAATGGCCAACATCAACAAAACAACAAACAACAAATGTTGGCGAGGTTGTGGAGAAAAAGGAACCCTCCTGCACTGCTGGTGGGATTGCAGGGTGGTGCAACCACTGTGGAGAACAGTATGGAGCTTCCTCAAAAAACTGAAAATGGAACTCCCATTTGACCCAGTAATCCCACTACTAGGAATATACCCCAAGAAACTAGAAAGACCAATCAGAAAGGATATATGCACCCCTATGTTCATAGCAGCACAATTTACAATAGCTAGGACTTGGAAACAGCCTAGGTGCCCTTCAGCAGATGAATGGATCAGAAAACTATGGTACATCTACACCATGGAATACTATGCTGCCATAAAAAGGAAGGAATTCTCATCATTTGCAGTAACCTGGATGGAATTGGAGAGCATCATGCTGAGTGAAATAAGCCAGTCAATGAAAGAGAAACACCACATGACCTCACTCATTTATGGATATTAAAGAACATTATAAACGAATGAACAGAAAGATAGATATAGTGACAGTAAAACAACAGGCAGACTGCCAAATGACAGCGGGGGGGGGGGGGGAAGGGTAGGGAGATCTGGGGGAGATAAGAGATCAACCGAAGGACTGGTATGCTTGCATATAAGAACAACCAATGGACACAAAACTCTGGGGAGGGAGGGCATCTATGGGGGGGGGGGGCAATGATAAGCTATGTACACAGATAATACCTTAATAAAAAATATTTTTAAAAAATTTTATGCAAAATAAATGTGTTCAAATTTTTTAAAAAAAAAAAAAAAAAGGAAGGAAACAGAAAAGGAAGAGATCTCCAGGAAGAGCTAGGCTGAGGAAGGGGAGAAGGGAGCCACGTTCCCTGAGGGCTGTGTGTATGGGGTGTAGGGGGTGCGCGGGTGGGGGGTGTTAGTGCTGTCAGGAAGCCTGCTGGCCTCGAAACTGCTCCATCGAAAAGGGTCAAAACCTGGGGAAGTGACAGAGATCTTTGCTAGAAGAGGACAGCAAAGCCTTTTATGGATAGAACCCCACCGTGTCAGCCAAAGCTTCCAGTCACCGCCTTACCTACACTTGCTGAAGGAAATGCAGGAAGCAGAAATAATAACTGTAGATGAGATCTACAAAAATAAGGTGAAAAGTAAGGGAATAAAATGCAGTCTTTTCAGTTCGTGTGATTTGTGAAAATAAATGAGGATGAGAAACCAAAAACTTGCCCGTAAGCCACAAGAATCCAGAGCAAAATGAGGTAGTTAGAACTTAGCAAGGTGGGAATCAGAATGGGTTTCTTTGTTAAACTTTCTCCCGCTCTTCCTTTCAGAGCAAGGAAAAAACTAACATTTGTTTAGAGAATGGCTTCTGTGTTTCCGCCTTGGTGCCAAGTGCTAATAAGTGGCAATTAAGGAGAAAACTCAATTTAGACACCTCAGTAAACTGGTCCCCCTGTATCAGTCAGCTTAATGTGACAACACCATTGCATCTGCACAGCCTAGAGCGCAGCCGGGACCTCAGTGTCAAACCGCAGGCTTGCAGGGGGGCCGGTGGCTCTGCCCTAGCCGGGTCGTGTTGGAGTCCCGGATGGGGCCTTGGGGTTCCCTGGAGTATGTTCTCCTGTGGGAGTCAGAGGCTCCCAAAAGGGACAACTCAGAAACTTCTCAAGGTGCAGGCTCCAAGCTGATACTGTCTTCCATTCACATGTCATGCAAATCTCATGATCAAGTCCTACATCAAAGGCGCAGGGAGGCATGCTTCCCTCAGGATGTCAAGGAAAAGAAAGGGACACTTGGACAAGAGTAACCTAATTTCCCTCCTCCATGAGACTGGGGGTGCCTATTCTTCCACACCTGTACAGGGGGTACAACAATCATTACCTTAGAGAGGTGTGGGCGCCATGTGTATAAAATCACAGATGAGAGTTCTCAATAAATAGCAACCCTCAAATCCTCTGCTCTTTCCTTCTCACCCTCATCTCCAGCACAGCTGGTTTGTAAGTGCTCTCCTACCCTCGCCACACCCTGGAGAGCATTGTCAGAGCACCCTCCATCCCCACGTGATGCACAGCAGGCAGGCAGGGCCAGTTAGTCCTGCCCCCGGAAGAGGCTTCCATCAGGCCTGCAGCTCTCTGTCTGCCCGGCTAATTGGCAAAGCCAACTAGCACCTCCACCTTTCTTGCTTCCCACCCCCTGTAGGACCTGAAACTGCAGCACCTGTTTATGAAATTTATCCAGACTCCCTACCTCCTTCCTGCTTGTGTTTCTTTGAATTGTATCTGTATAGTCAGTTTTTTTTTTTTTTTCTTTCTGAGGTACTCTGCCTACACAATGTTATAAGCTTTTACCTACTCAAAGGCTGACCAGAACATATCCTTTTTTATTATTCTCTGACAATGATGGGTGGTAGAATTCAATGAAAGCTTAAGTACCTTAAAGGAAGATATTTATAAAATTTTTTAACTCATGGCTTTTGGTTTGTTTGTCATCAATGAAAACCAGAATCGTTATGAGTTTTTATGAATGTTGTATGCCCGGTGTTTGACGGAAAATGAGCCAGTGTCACTGTTACAGGCTCTACAGCCTGCTGTTCCCATCATTAGATTTCAGGGCTGTCATCTGCTCCACAACATGACGTTTTTCCATTTTACAGAGATGCTTTCAGCGGCAAAACCAAAAAGTTAGATTTTCAACCGTTTACACCATTGGGCAAAGGGGGCTAATCGAAAATTGTCAAGCGTATCCAATTACTTTACCCTTTCCCCGCTTTCCCAATGAATTCTATTGATAGTGTGTAATTTGGGGGCTTGCATATGATGAGTCGAATGACACTCGGATCAGCCTCCTTCCTCCCATGGAAAAATTGTAACCACCAGGAGAAGGTCTGACTTCAGTAATGGCGCCTGTGAGCCAAGAGGGATTCCTCACAGAGAGGAGCCTCAGCACACGGGGCCATTTTGCTTCACTTTGATCTTACCTGAGGCGAAGCCTGCCCCTCACACCCACCTCTTCCACTCCCGTCTCTGTCCCACCTTTTTGGCACCACATTTCCATTTAAACTGCTTATCAATTTCTTCCTCAATGTTTATTAGTATTTAGTAACCGGTTTCCAGGGAGACCAGAATAAACAAGCAATATTGTTAAGATTTATCCAAGAGTTTATAAGCTGAATGGAGACTCAAAACATGTCCTGATGAAGTTACCATGCGAGACATTGGTCAAGGTCATTGCCACAGGCTTAGCAGGGGACATTGAAAGAGGAATTGGAGGCTTTGTTAAGCTTTCAAGCCTGATTGACAGGGAAACTGGCCCTGTTGCCAATATTCCAGGCAATAATTAGAACGGTCACTGTTTATTGGCTTGCTTGTCATGTAGTTCTCAAGATAACTCTGTGAAGTAACTGTTATCTTGCCTGGTAATCAGATAGGAAACTGGGGCTTAGAGATGTTAAAAATATTATGGTGCCAATGCAATTGGCAGATGAGGTATTTAGTTTACATGTGTTGGACCTCGACAGCCTATTTGAGGCAATATAATAGATCTTGTAAATATCTGATATTTTAAAATAGTGTTTTTTTGTAAGATAGGGAAAAGGCCAGACCAGTACTAATAAGGGTCTAAATTCCATTTGGAATAGAAAAGAAGGCTTGAATGTGAAGTGTATTATTAAAAGCCAATAGGAGTTGGCCAGCCATTGGTTCTACTTCTGGAAAGGTGAAAAGGCAAATCTCCTAGTGATGCTCCTAGAATCTGGCTTATGTCACCTGGCTTCTCTGCTAAGGGTTTCACGAGGCTGAAACCAAGGTGCCAGCTGTGTGTGTTCTTGCCTAGAGACTTGAGTAGGGCAAGATCCCTTCCAAACTCCCACCTGTGGGCAGAAGTTATTTCCTGGGGTTGTTGGATCGAATTCCCCATCATCTTGTCAGCTGTTAGGCAATGACCACTCTTAGCCCCTAAACGGTCATTGCCACAGGGTCCTTCTTAAACCCTTTCAGAACTCGGGAGCTTACTTCTTCATGGGCCACAGCAGAACTTCTTTTAAGTGCTGAATTGCTACTATCTGGAAGGACTCATCTGATTAGACCAGACACACCCAAGAGAATCTCCCATTTGATTAACTCAAAGGCATCTGATTTTAAAAAAAATGGTGGGGTCTTAATTATATCTGCAAAATCCCTCTTTGTCACAAAATAGCCTAATCACAGAAGTGAACTCTATTATATCAAAGTCCCGCCCATGCTTAGATGGATTACATATATCAGAGGTGAGTATTTTTTGGGCCCCCCCTCACGCAGTGGTGGATTGCAGAGTCTAGCAAAGCAATTTAATTTTGACACCCTCCTGCGTACTAAGAGATGAAGGTGTGAGGAGGAAGGTTCCTCATTTCTAGAAAACAACATTCCGATAGCAGTGACAGCCTAGAAAAGAGAAAGTCCTGATGAGAGAATGGTGAATAATTTCCGATGTTGCAGGGAAATGGGGGGGCTGGCCGATGAACAAGCGATGTTGGATTTAGGCGTTGGTTAGGCTGTTGGGAGTGGTCTGGGCAGAATGGTGGGGACCAGAGTCAGGTTTTGGGTGGCAGGGGAATAAATGAGCATGAACAACTAATAGGTACCCACACAGATGGGTTTTACAAAGTTTATCAATGAAAGCAAAGAGAGAGGAGATGTTTACGGGGGTTAACAAAGTAGAGAAGCATTTGTCAGTTTTAGTTTTTAGAATGGTTGAGTCCTCAGCACGTTTGCAGCAGTGGAGGAGGAATCGGTGGAAGGGGAGAAGGAACACGGTATTCCTCCTCCTCCTTTAAATCCTACCAGCGCTCTAGGACCCCATGGCGGACAGAGGTCTTTCACTTCTCCCAGGAGCACTTCCTGTATTTAACAGTCAGGTGGTACTTCACATGGGTCAGGCTTTATCCAAGGCTCTTTGCAAGTATTAGCTCATTACATTTTTACAGCCATAAGTGAGACAGGTAAAACTTTACCCCCATTATTTTAGGAAACAAAAACACAGGAAGACTATTGAGTGGCCAGAGGTCAAGGAGCTTGAAGTAGTAGAGTTAGATTCAAACCCAGGAAGTGTGGCGCTGGAGCCCACACTGTGACACTGCCCCGGCTCCAGCACGCTCTTCTGCATGTCCTTGAACATGGCTGTGTCCCCTGTGCACTGTTATTGCTGAGGGGGAACTTCCCTCCCGCTGCCTGGCGCTGACTCCCGGCCAGATGGTAAGCGCCTGAAGGCCCAGACACGACTCCTCACCGCCTCGTCTTCATGGCTTCTTAAATGTAATAGATGCCAATAAACACGTATTGATTTGATTTAAGCTAGGATCCTATCACTTACTTTACTTCCTCATTTCCTTTAATCTCTATTGATGGCAAAATTAATGGGGTGGTATGTAATTTGGATTTAACTACTTAGCCTATAAGTGCAATTTTATGACTTTTAACATCGTGATAAATCTGTGACCTCTTGGAGGAGTTTCTCGCTTTATAAAATAGGTTTCACTTAATTACAAAAAGTAGAGACTGAATAGATCATAGTTCTGAGAACCGATCAGTAAGGGAAGAGGGATGATTGCCCCATGGATTCTAGGGCTGCTTTTCAGCCTTTGAATGACTGGGGCCCAGGGCGGGGAGCAGCCTGGGGCGGAGTTGCTGTGACTGAGCCTTGGAGAGGAAGGACTTGCATCTCTGGCATTATGTCCCCGCCCACCACCTTTATGTTCTTTTCTGTGGGTAAGAAATTAAACAATCTAGTTGCTTTTCCGTTAGTGTCCACCCCTGATCATAACTGAGCTCAGTGGCCAGGTCATCTCCACTGAGTCTGTGGTCACCTCCTGCAGGGTAAGGTTTTCCACCTTCTGGAACGTCTAATGGCTGCGTTTCGTCCTGAGATGTGTTAAGACCATCCTGCCCTTTTCCATGTGTCTCTACACACAGCACAGGCAAGCAAATCCAGCTCACCTGCATCTGAAAAAGTCCCCTCGTATGCCCCTTGCCAATTATAAGAGTATTTGCCATGATATTAGGAGATAGAGGGAAGATAGGATTAAAATTACTTTTTGATTTATTTATGAATGCAAAAGGGATTGCTGATGAAAACCTCAGAGGCTGTGGATCGGTTCTTTTTGGTTTGCACACCTGGGTGCAGGACCGATAAAGAGAACACTTTAGCCTCATTGCTGGAAAGGCCACTCCCTTGAGGGTTGGCTTCTAAGCATTTTTTCCTCCTGAAAGCTGCAGGAAGAGTTCCTTCCTTCTCTTCTCTGTGTTCCTCTTCAAAGCTCACAAACAGGAAGTAAGCATCAGATACTGACCCCCTGCCCACTCTGCAGCTACATTTGACCAGCACCAATGGTTGGAAGGGCCATTTTTGTTTTCTTTTTCTGCCAGGTGTTTGCTGTGTTTGTGTGTATGTGTGCAGAAGTGCATTAGTGTGCGTCCACGTGTGAGTGTGACTGCATGGGAGAGTAAGCAGTTGGGGCTGATGGGTAACTAAAGCTTTCGGACATGGAGGTCTGGAGATGACCAGAATGGACACTACAGTGACCCATGTCTGACTTCCACTTTGCAGGCCCTTCAAGAAGCCCTTCGCAAAGCCTTTTTGTTTCCCTTTGTTGTCTTTGTGACACGGGGTTTACCTCCCTGCATCTCAAGCTTTGAGATTTCTGCAAGATCATTTCTAATAATCTCAGGACACGTTTCCCAGGAGCAGCCAGTCTTTTCTCTGGCATGTTCGGCACAGACAGGCAGTCCTGGCACCCTTGCTTTATTGTGCTTCACAAATATTAAGGTTTTTACAAATTGAAAACAAGACCCTGCACCAGCAAAAGATTAGAACTCTCTTCATTTCGACACCCACTCCATGGCAGTACTGTGGAGCCTAACCAGCCATATCTCTGGGCTCTGCCTTTCAAACCCAGTGAGTAAGAGCACTGGCCAGCCATCACAGGCTGGCTTACATCGGTGTGACTGTGGACAAGTAACTTAACCTCTCAGAGCCTCATCGGTTAAATGGTGATAAAGCATAGTAATTACCCTTGGAGGGTTATTACAGAATTAAAGGAGCAAGTGTTTTTCAAGTGTTTAGAATAGTGCTTTTACACAAATGGTTCCATTCAAGTGTTTGCTCTAATGTTGTAGTTATTGCAGTACAATTATAATCCAGACTACAACAGAAATTGTTGCATTGTCAGTTTAACAGAAATTGTTACATTGTCAGTTTATTTTAGTAGCTATTTCGCTCTTTGGAAAGAACGCTGTGAAAGGGATGGGGGGAATGGTTTTGTTATATTAGTAAAATTACACTACGAAATAAATACTGTTTTTCGTTTTCTCAGCCTGCCCGTGAAAAAAGCCTCCTTGGTGTGGGGTTTCAGGTATGCTCACGGTCAGGTGCATCAGCGCCGGCAGGAGGAGGTTTGTGGGTAACCAGCTCTAATAACTTTTGATGAGTGTTTGCCACGTTGGCCAGGAAGCTCTGAGAACTATAGGCCTTAAGGAAAGGGGAAATGGTATCAGAAACCAGACAGCTTGCATCTTACACTTCCAGGAAGTGTAAGTGGAAACGTGTTCTGAAACACCTAAATTGGGCTCTTCTGATAACACAACATTTCTATAAAGTGCGTAATACCCCACACTTATTAATCCAAGAAAAACACGAACCTTTATATTCCCTTTGGCTGGTCACATAGTGAGCCTCACAGACAGTCTGCTGAAAGGGTTGGTACTGTCCCCCATGCCCTGCGTGTGGTTGGGCATATCGGTTGTGATGTGTTATATCATAGGCAGAAAGGATAACTACAAAGGCACTTGGGGCTTGGGTCACCGGAACACCTGAACATGCCTGGACTTCAGGATTGGTGGGTTCTGAGCTCCGTGAAGTTACAAGGAATGTGGGTTCTCTCCCTGCTCTGCCCATGCCGGTTCCTCTCAGTCGTGGGTGCCTGCTGGGGTAGTGAGGCTGAATGTTCCCTTGTGTGTGTCTGTTGGAGTGTGTGCTGTGAATACATTTTATTCCATCTAATATTTCTCTCTTAAAGGCGTTATAATGACTTTAAAGTTATGACACTACTTCAGGAGTTAAGATGAATTATTTTAATGGCAGATTTCACTTCAGAAGATTAAAGAGGGCATTACAAAGCATTTGTATCTAAAAACAAGCTGGGTCTGCAGGAGCTGAGAGGCTCCTGATGTGGAGCCGTGGAATTTGTGTTGAGGAATTTGGATTGTATTGTTAGGACACTGGGCAACCATAAGAAAGTTTCAATATGAAGAATTACATGCTAGGTATTTTATTATCCAAAGTTCACCCTGGTTGCTGGTTGGGGAAAAGATTAGAGGAAGCCAGGGGTGTGTCCTGGAGACCTGAGTCTTTCTCCCCATCCCATATAATAAAAGGCTAATATGCAAATAGACCGAATGCCAGAACAGCTGAACAACTGCTCGTTATGACATGCACTGACCACCAGTGTGTGCAGAATATGGCGGCTGTTGGCTGCAGGGGGATGGTGAAGCAGATGAGTGGGGGTGCCAGACCGGTCACTGTTATGGGGGTGAGCCTCCGGTGGTAACTGAAAATTCTTGGCTCCTGCACGCCGTGGTCCTGCCTGATGCTCGCACCCACAGCGGTGCCTGGCACCATCAGCAGGTATCAGCCCTGATTGCCCCTGAGACCTCCACTTCCCTCTGCTCCCGAGGGGTGATTTGAGCAGCAGCTACTGCTCGCACCCACTGCTGGCACCAGCCCCAATCGCTCCATGCCATCAGCAGGTGTGAGCGATGGCAGTGGGAGTGGGGCTGCTGGCAGACAGGAGACCAGGGACCACAGTAGGACGGCTGGGCAGGGGCATGGAAGATGGGCCAAGACCTGTCCTTGTGCCTCGCAGGCCTGTGGCCCACAGTTCTTGTCCAGGTGCACGGATTCGTGCACTGGGCCCCTAGTTATAAGGTAAAAGCCACCTTTAGGTCGAACACCTCACCAGGGAAAGGCATGCCCGTTTCTGTCTTAGTTACTGCAACTGTCTTTCCAGTTGTCCTTGAGTTTATGCAAATTACAATTGATTGCCCTTCCACAATAGCAACAACAACAAGAAACAATGTTGTAGAGAACAAATATTGATTCTTTTATTTATTTAAAATGTGTAAGACATGAGGAGAGCTTCAGAAAGCTGCAGGAGTTATGGAAGCGAGCGGCTCTAAAGGATACGCTTGGCTTTGGGGACCCAGACGTTCTGTCTGAACGCCACTGGACCCCAAGCATCTCAGTATGGGCTCTAGACTGGTTCTTCTGCAGAACTGCTCCGAGTTACCAGACCTACTGCCTGCCCTTTCCTCCTATGCCAGGCTTCTGCACATTCATCTCTGGAATATTTCCACATTACCAGTGACTGGAAGCGTGATAAAGAATGTGAAGTGCTTGGAGGAGTTGTATTTGGGCAGGAAGTCAGAGAACAGTTATGCTACATGTTCTCAAGGGTAACCGGGCTGAGATTTTGACGGGCAAAGATAACAATTGGTCAGAAATTTTAAAAATGCAGAATCTCTCAAGATGTTGTAGGGGAGGGCAAGAATTTTCTCTGCCCTTCTAAGTGTTTCTGGCTGGTCTAATAAATTGGCATGAGGCAGGTTAACAGGAGAAAATAACCAAGCTTATCACTGTGCCCTCACACTGCCAAAGAACTCTCCAGCAAGTCCCGCTAGTTCACCGTTACAATGGACGGCTGACCTCTGAGCTTACCTCCCCCCTCCACCCCCTGCTCCAGGCTGAAGTCACCTTACTGATGGATGTTTCTCCCGGGATTTCCAGCCCACGGGGAAGAAAAGTTGTGCTTCCCCAATTCCTGGGACAGGGGTATAACTTTAAATAATGTCCTCCATTTCTATTGTTGGACCTTAAAAGTTTCTTAATTATTTGGTGCTAACTCCCAAATAAGCAAAATGTAGCAAATTGATAATGATGGGGGAGAGGGGAGGAGCAAGAGAAAGTTAAGATCAAAAACTTCATTTTCCTGAGCTGGGCCTGGTATTTTATTATTATAATGCTGCAGTAGTAATAGATACCATAACACCTCTCTAGTAAAAAGAATGTCTAATATAAAAATAAATAAAATAATGCTTTATTACATAATTATATACATGTACGCTAATTTTCTCCTGAGTTGAAATTATTTCTAGTTCCTAGAATGAAATTTAATACATTGCCGAAACCAGTTTGGCTCAGTGGTAGAGCATCTGCCTGCGGACTGAAAGGTCCCAGGTTCGATTCCGGTCAAGAGCACATACCTTGGCTGCGGGCACATCCCCAGTACTGGGTGTGCAAGAGGCAGCTGGTCGATGTTTCTCTCTCATTGACGTTTCTAGCTCTCTATCCCTCTCCCTTCCTCTCTGTAAAATATCAATAAAATATATTTTTAAAAGAAATTTAATATGTCACTAACACTATTTTGCAAAAAAAGAAAAAAAAAAACTATAGTGCTGGTGGAATTGAAATTACTTATGCTAAAATGTTTATTGATCAAACTAAACTGCATTCAGCCGCTAAGTGAGCGAGCCTGAGAGCCGGGAGCAGCCTTCTCCAGGGTGGGAGCCAGTGTGCAGGAGGGCTGAGGGCAGAGACAGTAAATCCGTGACCAGACCACACCTGGCCGCTGCACAGTGGAAGTGGAGCAAAGCAGAAAGTGGAGATAAAGCAGCAAAAGTCAAAAGCCATAAAGCAAAGATAGATGAAGGCGGGAGAAACAAATGGGCCCCAAACCACTGAGCAATATTTCCCAAATGCCAATGAAGAAAAGCAGTTTTTCTAGCCATCTCATCAAAACTGTCTTTGGTAAAAGCTTTATTCTCCGTTTGAAAAAAACAAAAAGGCTGGAGAGGGGAAGAAATCTTCGTTCTTTATGGGAGTAATTGTGATGAAAGGAGAGAGGAGAAATTTAGAGCTTCCAAAGCATGGAGGACAGAAGACATATGAGGGTAATCACCCGCAGGGTGGGGGTCAGCCCTGCTGTGCGAAGCAGAGCGCTGCCAGGCAGGAGGGAAACACAGACACATGTTAAAGCACGTTCCCTAGACAACCTTTCAACGTGTGCTTTTGACCACAGCAGATTGAAATGCAAGATAAACATATTTATATCACATACGACAGACCAAGGGTTAAGCCAGTTAAATACGAAGATCCTCCTTAAGAAATGTGTTTTAGAAACTCAACCAGATGAAGTGGGCAATGGGTGTGAGTGAATTTACTAAAGAGAAGAAAATTCTAAGTGGCCAGTAAAATGAAAGGATTAATCTCAGAGCATTGCAAAGAGTTTTGACCCGTGACTTAGGCAAAACAAAAATATATAACGTCTCATGCTAGTTAGATTGCAGAGGAATGCTGGGGAAGTTTGCCCATATTTAATTGAGAAAAAAAAAAGAAAGAAAAAAGGACTCATGGACAAGGACAACAGTGTGGTGATTGGGGGGCGGGGATATGGTGGGGAGGTAGAAGTGGCTATGGGATAAATGGTGGTGGGGGAAATGTAATAAAAATAAATAAATAAAAATACACCTTGCCTCTGAAACAATAGTCTGACCTTTATGAATCTATCACACACACACACACACACACACGCACACACACACACACACACACACTATGCAGGATTATTCCTGGCAGCCCTAGCTGGTTTGGCTCAGTGGATAGAGTGTTGGCCTGTGGTGTGGACTAAAGGGTCCCATTTTCAAATCTGGTCAAGGGCACATGCCTGAGTTGGGGCTTAATCCCCATTAGGGGGCATGCAGGAGACAGCTGATTAGTGATTCTCATCATTGATGTTTTTCTCTCTCTCCCTCTTCCTCTCTGAAATCAATAAAGATATATACTTAAAAGATTATTACTGGCAGCATTGCCCATAGTGGCAAAAATTTGAAATAAAAGTAACAGTTTTTTGAACAGTAGGAGATGAGTTAAATCGATTGTGGTACATCTGTACTCTGGGTTATTATGAGATGAAAAATGAGAATGCAGATTTCATGTGGAGGATTGCAGGTTACAGGTACCATATAAAGTATGATGCCATCTTTATTTCTTTCTTTTTCTCTTTCTCCCTTACCTTTTTTTTTTATAAAACCAAACAATCAAATCCTTTATATTTGGATTATGTAGATATAGTTGGGCACAATGAAAGATGTTCAATTAAACCCATCAGACTGAAAGCTAACATTAAAAGTGGTTTGGGAGGATAGAGAATAAGAAATAAACGAAAAAGCAATATTCAGAATTTTCTAAACCACTTGATCCAAAACCTTCATATATGTACATTTATAGGGATTAGAAAAAAAATAAGAGGCTCTTAAGACTGGTGGTGGGATAATGGATAATTTTTAAAAATATATATTGATTTTTTACAGAGAGGATGGGAGAGGGATAGAGAGCTAGAAACATTGATGAGAGAGAAACATCAATCAGCTGCCTCTTGCACACCCCCTACTGGGGATGTGCCTGGAACCAATGTACATGCTCTTGACTGGAATCGAACCTGGGACCTTTCAGTCTGCAGACCGATGCTCTACCACTGAGCCAAACCAGTTTCGGCGAATAGTGGATCATTTTTTATTATCTCCTGTTAGTTGTTTTATCTTTTGTCTTTGCTTACTAAAATGGGCATAAAACCTATAATTGCAAGACATCAAATTTATTTTGAAGCTAAGGGAGAAATGTCAACATCATCTCCATTTTACCCACACAGACACTGAGTGTTACTGGTAACAGTACCTTTATGAGGATTGCAGATAACACCTGCTGGAGATGTGACTGAAGCATGAGGTTTCACCAACAGGACAGAAGTTTATAGACCAACATGAAAAGACACTTAGAAGTAAGCCATTAGAGAAGGAGCTTTTCGGAAAAGAATACTGGAGGCAAAAAGACACCCCCCCACACACACACACACACATTCACACAAACACACGCCAATGGACCTGTCACCCACCAGGGAGTCAACAACCCATCTCCCCCATCACCTCTGACCACAGCTGAGAATTAACTCAGGGTAGAAGCAAGGTGTGTTTGATCCGTAACAGAGTGAAAGATTTCAGCTGCACTAACCAATCAATGATTTTCTTTGGAACTTACGCAGTTGGGGTGTGGGGAGGCAAGGACACTGAGACTGCTGTACATTTGGCAAATTAGAAAAGGTAATGACTAAGAAACTTCACATTATGGCTGAGACAAGATGAAAATGATGCTAGCTAATGGTGCCAGACAGGTGAGTGTGCAAGGCACCTGCTAAACCAAGTTCCATGCAGTTGTTAAATCATTCACCCTCACAACAGCTTAGTGGCCCCAGATGAGTGGTCCATTTCCTGAGATCACATGACCTGCTCTTCACAAAGGTTTGCGTTTATCTCTCAACAACTTTGGAGATTGTGCAAATGAGGGAACAATGGAGGTGCAGAGAATGGGATGACTTGGTCAGGAAGAGCTGGCTAGGGAGAGGTGGTATGAGATTCGAGGTGCAGCTGCTTCCCTGTGGGGCACACAGAGGAAGCTGCTGGGCTGGGCTGCTGCTGGGTATGAGGGGACCCTGACCTGACAGTCCTTTTCTAGCCGAGAACACCACACAGGCCGCTGGGGCACACACTTTCCAAGGGGCTAAATGAGACAGAACCAATTTGCTTGTAAGAACTTGTAGTTGCATATGTTTGCAGACCCCTTCAAGTATATATACAAATTAGTAGACGTGCACATGTGGACCTCACATACCATTTTTACAAAATTGGATTGTGGTGTGCTACATGTTCAGCAGGTTACTTTTTCTACTTGCTAGATCATGGTTATCGCTCTGAGTCAGCATGTATAGGCATTCAGTGATTTTAACTTGCAAGTGGTATTCCATCATACGTACTTGTTTTTAAAAAAATATATTTTATTGATATTTTACAGAGAGGAAGGGAGAGAGATAGAGAGCTAGAAACGTTGATGAGAGAGAAACATCGACCAGCCGCCTCCTGCACACCCCCCACCGGGGATGTGCCCGCAACCAGTGTACATGCCCCTGACCAGAATCGAACCTTCAGTCCGCAGACCGATGCTCTACCACTGAGCCAAACCGGTTTCGGCAATATGTACTTGTTAATGTGGCATTGAATGTCTATCTCCAACTCCAGCCTTCTGCCAAAGAAAGGGCGGGTCCATTAGCTTTTAATTAACTAATTCTAGGAAGGCTTCAAATTAGTTAGGTTCAATGCTATTTAAGAAAAGCAAGAAATATACTCTGATAACTGAGATATGTATGTTTGCATATATTTAATATATGTTAACATAACTTTATATATTATATGCACATATACACATGATATGTTTATATCATATAATACACATGCTATTTTATACACTAATATACTAATATTTCAATATGTAGTTGAAACAAATAAACAAAAACCCTCATCTTGAATTCTGATTTCTGCAGTTGTGCTTTATGTAACGTGCGACAGAGGAGGGTTGGGACACACCCTCCACACAAATGCTGTTTAGTCTTCTCGCTGCAGCCCTTTGTGGTAGAAAGTGCAACAAGAGGCCCATTTGTACCCCATAAAACCCAAACCTCGCCTGCTTTATTTATGGAACAGAGTACACCCCGTGCACTCGCTGTCCTTTGAAGGAGCACACTGGTGTGTTTGGAACTTTGAGTGGATCACACGGGAGTCCATAAAATGCTCAGTAGCTGTTTTGGAAATTTGGCTGAGACCTTGTGAAAGGAGACAAACATGTAAATGAAGTCAACTTCGCAGACCCCTGGGACCCATTACAGCTTAAGATGCTCTTAACACATAATTAGCCAGGGCTGTTAATCATGATTAACAGGTGTTGAGTAATGAGCTGAGACAGTGTCTGCCTGACCATTCTCTTCTCTGATCTGGTTAGGGAAGGAATGCTGATTGCAGCTTGCCCCCTCCCGCCGGCCCTCCCTTTGCCCGCACACACACTGATTGTAACTCCACTGAATGTATTTCCATGCTGTGGTCAGGCTCTCTCTCTCTTTGAGAGCAGTGACATTCACAATAAAAACACAGAAGGAATCTGTCTCAGAGTCCCTGGAATGCTCTTCATAAGTGAGTGTTCCTTGGCTTTATTCTATTTCTTTCTTTCTTTATTACCTCTTTTTTTTTTCATTCCAGCCTGTATCTGATTTGTCAGTTGGTTGTTGAAAGACAAATGCACACACTTGTGTAGCGCAGGTTAATTTGATCAGCTGCCTCCTGCACACCCCACACTGGAGATTGAGCCCTCAACCCAGGCATGTGTCCTTGACTCAAACCTGGAACCCTTCAGTCCACAGGCTGACACTCTATCCATTGAACCAAACCGGCTAGGGCTAGGGGCTCTGTTCTGATTCATGCCTTGATTGTCCAGCACCTGTGGATATATAGGTGTCCTGGGATCTCCCAGAGTCTCAAGAAAAAGTTCGACTTTGCATCTCCTTAATTCTGAAGTCTATATCACATGCTACTTTAGGAGAACCTGTGATTGCCAGAAAATCACTTAGTGATCGTTATAGCTTCCCAGAGGTTGGCCATCATGAGCTTAGTGTAGTGGAAGTGCAGTAGGTAGACTGTTAGAGGCAAACTCCTCCAGTTCACACCCAGCTCCCTAACCTGTTTGCTGCATGACTTTGGACAAGTTATTTTGCCTTGCTAGGACCCATTTTCCTCATCACTAACTTAAATATGACTGATAATATTGTTCAAATTGAAGTGTTCCTAAGTGCCCAGGCCAGCACCTGGCACATACTGATTTTTTCTGTAACAGCTTCATTTCCATGGGATACATAAAGATTATCCATCTGGGTCTTGCCTTTTGCAGGCACCAGGCCTTAACTAGGCATTTCTCAAACTGTAGTCCCTAGAGAATCAACACTGGGATGCCTGAGGACACCCATTAAATAATAACAGAGATTCCTGGGCTTTGCATCATCTACTTCTATCAGAAACTGCAAGGATGGCCCTTGACATCTACACTGTTAACAGGTTTCCAGATGATTTGGGGGAAGATTAACGCTTGAGAACCATTAAACCCTCAAAATTCTGGTGAATTTCTATTTAAAAAATAATAAGAAAGATTACTCCTTTGGAAGCCTATTAAATATTTCAAATCATATGTGGCCAACATATTTTCATGTTAGAGATTTTTTTTTTATTGATTTTTAGAGAGAGGAAAAGGGAGAGGGAGAGAGAAAGCAGCATCAATGTGAGAATGAAACATCAATCGGCTGCCTCCAGCACGCCCCCTTCTGGGTATGCAGCCTGAAACCCAGGCCTGTGCTCTGACTGGCAATCCAACAGGCAACCTTTTGGTGCACAGTAAGATGCCTAACCAACTGAACCACACTGGCCAGGGCAAGTATGTTTTTTACATATAATTTTTTATTAATCTTACATTGATTTTAAGCTCATAATTTCTTCTATTAACATAAATGCCTTCTTAATCAGAATACTTATAATGTCACATGTTTGAAGGCAGCTGTCATCTTTGATCTCTTACTTTTTCAATAAATTTGATCTGATAATATCAAGTTCTTTGGATGATAGATGCTGTGTTAATTTATGAATGTCTTATACAATATATTGTTTGATTTGGGAATTGGTTCTTTATATTCCTTGGTAAAATTTCTTACAGGTTCTTGGCTAAAAGAGGGTAATAGAGGTCCATTTTTTAAGGAAAGAAATCATACTTAGTCCTCTTGATTATCTGGACTGATTCTACCTTGTAGACAGGTCTTGAATTTGGCCCTGATATTATCTGCAATCAGTTGTAAGGACCTCTATAGATTCCTTGCCCAATCTTCCAACCTCAGTCCGAGTCAATCTCACACCTATGCCACCCTAGCCCATTCCTCAAAGCATTATTCGCAGTCCAGTGGCACCAGCATTAGCATTGCCTGGGAACCTGGTAGAAATGCAAATTCTCTTCAGGACTCCACAGCTACTGACTCAGAAATGTTCAGGGGCGGGACTTAGCCATCTGGTGACAAGCCTTCCATGTGGTTCAGATGCTTGTTCAAGTCAGAGAACAAGCTGGAGTCCGGAGTTTATGGGGCCTTTCCTGACACCTCACCTACATTTCTCTTCTCCCGGCCCACCCACCTGTCTTACAGGTTTTATCACTGCACCCAATCTGTTTCCTTCATAGCCTATCAGGATTTGTAGTTACATATTTATTTCTGTTTGACTTAGATATAGTCTGTGTTCCCAACTAGATCATAAGCTTGTAGTTGCTAAAACTATACTTATTTTATTCACCTCTATATCCCCTAGCATGTAGCATAGTGCCTGGCATGTGGTAGACATTAAATAAATATTTAAGCAAATGGATGACTGAATGAACAGTTAATGTGAAGTGACTGAGGTTATATTTCTTCTGATCTACATTTTGTTGCTTGTTTGCTTTTTTTTATTGATGTAGACAACCACACACTACTAGTTTCATAACCAATTTTTAAGTAGTATACAGGAGCAATTTACAAGCTACAAACACATGCGTGCACATAGACTTGCACACTGCTCCCAGCAGTCAGCTTGATCTGCAGCTTTCAAAGCCAGTGGCGATGTCTTTACCATTGTAGATGTTTCACTTTCAGGAGAGAGAATGTGTTTACTTCATTTAACATGCACTCATTGAGGAACAAACAGCAAATCCGGGTTGGACAACCAGGAATGGCATTTGCACAGTACTTCTTGACCTAGACCTTTAACTCTGTAGGCCTGGTTACTGCAACGCTCACAAATCTGTCTTTATTTCCCTTGGTGTTTCTCTCTCTTTCCCTTCCCCTGGCCCGGGCCTGGCCCTCTTCTCAGTGGCTGGCTCATATACAGTGCAGATCCTGAGCCACTGACTCCCCGATGGCTTCCCTCCTAGTTAATACTTTCCTCTCTGAGGGGTGGCAAAGGCCTTTGTCTGCATGCCGGTAAAATGCTGCTCTTTTCTAAAGCAGACCGTTCTTCCTTTAATCGTCATCATCAGCAGCACAGGGTGAGAGTGAGGGGTGGATTTGCATTGCAGCTCAGCCTGTTCCTGGTGAGAAACCTCAGCTTGAGTCAGGTTCCCAGCCTCTGGGAACCGCAGTTTGCCTACCTATACAATAGAGATGATAACAGCCACCTCCTGTAAAGGATGTGTGAATGGGGTGAGCTTGCAGAGTGCCAGTAAATGGTGCTCACAATGACAGCTTGGTACCAATTTCAGGACAGCCACAGAGGGAGGGCGATTTTTAACAGGCCACATTTAAAATAAAATTTAAATCTGGGCAGGCAGAAGCGACGTGGAGACTGTGAATCTCTTAGGATCCTAAATGCGAAGCTGGTCTTATTCTCTTGTCCTCAGACACCGTGGAGACAAATACCTGCTAGTGAACCATGAGGAATAGGAGCTAATGTGTGCCCTTTCCCCTCCTGGGGGTTCTTCTTAAATGGTAATAACCCCCCTCATTTTATTTTGGTAAACGTCCCAGGCTACAATCCGAAAGCCAAGATAACACAGGGGAAAAATCTCCCACAAAATTATAACTACAAAGGCACTTTTGTTAAATGTTTAAAACATGTGTTTCAACTTACCTTTTCAAAGGAGACGCCTGGCAGTGTTTCCGAGGGAAGAGGCAGGTTTACACCTTTTTAGAAACCCTTTCCATCAGAGCTGCCACCATTGTCCTGTGGATTAAGCTCAAGTACATTCATGGCGGGGCATGTATATATTCTGTCCTTTACCCAAAATTACACACCGTGTGAGGTTTGTTGAAAGCATTTCCTTTTCGTTTTTCGTGATGGCACATTTTTGTGACCTAATCTAAAACATGATTAAGTTCGCTCCTTGCCAATCACAAAATAACCCAGCACCCTTCCTGCCATTTGCATTATTCGGGGAAATAAACAGCATTCAGCTGAAGGACACGATCCAGAAAGATCAGCCAATGTATCGCCAGTAGGTCCGGAAATACAATATACACAGTAATTAGCAGTGGCTGTGTGAACCCCACAACGTTTGGCAGCCCCTCAATATTGGTTAGAAATGGCTCTGTTCCCCGGGCGTCTGCACTGCCCTGGAACAGAAGTAGGATTATTATCCTCCTGAGCACATGAGTGGGTTTATTTTCTTAGTAAGGGGAGAGGAGGCCATGAAAAATAATGAGCCTTTTGAAAATTTAAAGATTTGCAAATTGAAATAAAAATAAGCATAGCTTTCCTTCTTACCAGAAGGCAAGATGTCTTCTTGACTAGACTGGGAGAACCAGTTAAAGAAAAGTCAAGAGTTTTCTGACTGATAAATAATGTTGGTTATCAGTATCTTATAATCCAGAGTGCATGGGGCTTCAGATCCTTAAACAAAGAGAGCAGTTCTTCCTGTTCAGGTGGCATCTTTGCTGTGTGCATGAGGACTTTCCTGTTGTCCTCCGTCTCCTTGACCTTTGGCACACTGCCTAAGTGTTCCTGTCGGCCTAGGGGTCCCAGGGTCAGGGGTCCACAGGAAGGCAGATAGATGTATTTTCCAAAGACCAAAGCTGTAAATGTTCTATCTTTGTTACCTACATAGGAAACAGAAAGATCTTGGATTGGTGTGTGTGTGTGTGTGTGTGTGTGTGTGTGTGTGTGTGGAGGGAGTCAGTAAATAAGCAGAATGCAAATGAGAAGAGAAGCAAGCCTATATATAGGAACTTCTTAAGTAACATTCAAAAATTAATTTTAGGATATTGAATCTTCTGTCCTACTCAAAATGACTTCATTCGGTAACTCTCTTGCAGTTTAAAAACAAAAGGAAGGAATACACTGCTTATCCTACATATGAAAATTCAACACTTCTTTTTGATACAGTTTTGCAAATGGCGCCTTCTATATATTTTAGGTATGTTAAAAGATACACTGGGGCATGTTAAGAGTTTATTGGAGCAAAAATTGATTTAAAGTGGGCAGCATGCAATCTTGCATTTAGGAGCAGAAAGGAGCTCCGGGAGCTGCGTTAAGTGGAAGACTCCCAGGCAGAAGAGTGGGGATAAGGAAGTAATACTTGGGGAAAAAGTGGGCCGATTATTGCAAAGTCCTTTCCTTTAGAGGTAGGTAGGTCTCTAACCTGCAGATCACCTCCTACTGCTGATCAGGTGACTGGTGACTGACTGCTTTATGACTCCAATTGTAGGTGAACTGAAAGTGTACGTTAAGTCTTCCTTTGGTGAAGTTGGGCCTTAGCAATAGTCACTCTATTTCAGGCCTGTTATCTTATTTTTAGCAAGTCGTTATTGATAAGGTATTATCTTCTCATGCCAATTATTTTAAAAGTAAAAAAGTGAGTTGAGCACTTTGTACATTTATCGCTTGCCAGTTAAAATACTTTAAATCATTTCTTGCAGTACTTTCTCATACACATTAAGATCTTATGTGAATTTATTAATAATAGCACATTGAGAATGAAATTAACCTGTGTCAGTCTTATAACTAAAAACACCCAGTTTTACCACATGAGGTGTGTTCCTTTCTCCTCTTTCCATGTAGACTGTCTCTTTCAGTTCTCTGTTGAACTCCAGAAAGGCTTGTAGTTATGCAAAATTACCTGCCATCCTTAGCAACTAGGTAACTATTAATTTATTCCTGTTTTCTTCTCAGTGGTAAGTAGCCTCACCTATGTACTTGCCTCTCTCTAGATACAGCCCCATCAAAACTCTGCATCACTTTCATTATTTACTTTTACCTATGCACTCAGCTAAACAGGGACAGATCCTTAGTATTAGAAATTATCCTACAATATTTTGTTTCTATTCACTTAAATTTGCATTTCTTGTCAGAATTATTAAGCATTAAAATGAGATTTTTGTTGTTAAGTTGATTGTTTTTGCTTGATTATGCAAACTTCAATGTTTTTTATTAAAGTTGAAAGGTTGTTTGTTTATTGTTGTTTTAAATAGATTTTTATTGATTTCAGAGAGGAAGGGAGAGGGAGATAGCAATAGAAACACCAATGAGGAGAGATAATCATTGATTGGATGTCTCCTGCATGCCCCATCCTGGGGATCAAACACACAACCTGAGCATGTACCCTGACCAGGAATGGAACTGTGACTTCCTGGTGTATAGGTCAACGCCCAACCACTGAGCAACACTGGTGGCTTTTTTTTCCCCAATTTTTTTTATTAAGGTATTATATGTGCACATATCTTACCATTGCCGCCCCCCCCCCCTTTCCCATTCATGCCCTCCCTCCCCAGAGTTCTGTGTTCGTTGGTTGTACTTATATTCATGCATACCAGTCCTTTGGTTGTTCTCTTATCTCCCCCCAGGTCTCCTTCCCCTCCCTGCTGTCATTTGACAATCTGCTGGTTTTAAGGTGACTATCTCAGGACCACACAAATAGAGTCTGCTCCTCATTTGGCAGTCTGCTTGTTTTATGGTGACTATCTCAGGACCACACGAATAGAGTCCGCTCCTCCTCTGGTTCTCACTGGCCCTCCCCCTGGGTCCCACTGCTTCCCCTGGGACACACAGCTCTCCCGGTGCACACGGCCCCCTGGGACACATGGTTCACCCGGGGCACACAGCCCCCTGGGACACACGGCTCACCTGGGGCACACGGCCCCAACACTGGCGGCTTTTGTTGTTTTAGCTTTATTTATCTATAATCCCCTATAAATTTTTAACCAGATGGCCACTTACCTGTTTGCTTTTTGAAACATAGTAAATATTCTTCATCTGTCTTCAAAGATACATCCAGGAAAAAAGTTTAAGTAGTTTAGTATTGCGTAGAAATACTTAGAATTGCTAAAGGAATTGCATTGTTGTGGAAAATGGACACTTTGCATTGTGCTTTGATTATCACCTGTTCCTTTCTTCTCTTAATTGCAAAAATAACTTGTTCTCCCAAGGAAGGATCACTTAGATATGTTACTAGCAGCAGGAAGACTTTTAGCTTTTGATACCGCTTGAGTAAATTATAATTGATTATTGTGGTCTCGGTGGTTGTACAAGATTAAGTGGCAAGCCCAAATTCTTATGGGGAAAAATAATACAAAGATCCCAACAAATATTCTCATTATAAACTCTCAGAGTCCAAAATTATCAGTTGACTCTTCTTATTCCTCTTAAAGCAAATTTTCCAGTCTATACATTGCCACATTTAGTAAACTGATTTATGCAAATATTCAACTTTATGAGAACTTGAAAATTACAGATTTGTCTTAAACTTGATTTTAAGTTGTCTTTATACCTCTCCTTTCCCTCTCAACAAAAGTGAGTGATGAATCTAGAACTTATATTTTCAATAGCTCTTAGGTCAATAATTTCTCTACCTAGAAGTTTTTCACTAACTGTTCTGAAGTGAATGGCCAATGATTTTAATTATGTTAATCAAGGCATACTCACAGAACTTGGTGCTTATGAATTAATTTTATAATATATGCTCTCATTTTTCATTATTCTAGGAACCCAGTGAAGTGGGTATTCTTCTGTTTTACAAAGGAAGAAACAGAGGCTGAGAGACGTATTATGAAACTGGCAGAAGCCACCCAGTTCTTACGCTGAGGCGATGAGCATTGAGCCCAGAGAGTCTGACTCCAGACTCAATGACAAGGCCCTTACCCTGTGGACTACATAGCTCCTTGTTATCATCCCCTAAAGAATATGGATTCTTTAATGTATGGCATGCAATTTTTCTAAATACTCTGGGGAAAGTCATCAGGGATCCATAAAAACATAAAGTCTATCCCTCATAATGGGAATTGATCTTTCCTTTGAAGGCATGGGCCAGAATAGAAATGAATCGATATGAATGTTATATTTTTCCAATTTCTGTAGTAATCACTACTCCATTAGATCTTAGGGAATACCAAATTGATAAGTAGGTATGCATTTGGCCCAAATTACTGACCTTCATTTTCTGTTGTCAATTATTCCTAGTCTCAACATTCAACATCCCTCTACTTTCTCTGATTTGTCTCTCTTCATCTCTGGTATTTCCATCTTCCAATGAAGTTTCCATGAATCTTTTGTTTTTCTGTTTTTCTTTATGTTCTGCCATCTACCTTTAAAGATCTTCAGGTCACATTCTTTTTGTTTATTTCTTTTGCCTGTGATGTCTTGCCACATTGGATTGTACATGTAATGAACTTCTGGGATATCAAAGTTCTTTCAACACTTATGGATGTTGGTAGTTTCTCTATGGGAGGCAAATGTGGATTTAGAGTTGTGGTAAGGGTCCTAGGATGGGATTGATTTAGAACTAAACCTTCAGGTTTGGATCTGGGAGCCCAGTTTACCTCTGCTTTTCAGTTAAAGTCTTAACTGAGGAAGCCTGTTAATTGAAGAAGCATGTTGAAACTCAATAGCATGTTCAAGACATATCATTAGTTTGAACAGTATAGGCTCGAATGTTGCCAGTGTGGCTTATTTAAATGAATGTTTACAGAATAAATGTGCCTCTGTGTGAGCATACACACAAACATACATATATACTTGTCTTTGTTATCAGAAAGTTATTTGATAAGCGCTGACTGAAGAAAATTCTTAGATACCTTCAGAGTGAGGCATGTACTCCCATCCATAGTCCATTTGTCCAGTGTAAGCGACCCTCCAACACTGAGATACTGGAACTTCATTGTTTGTGGCTCAGCAGGTCCCATGAAAGGTGGTATAAGATTCTTCTCATTAGAGATCAACATCTCATCAAAGGGAAATGAATATAGGGGTCTTATTAGTAATTTATATCTGGGTGTGTTTATTTATACACTTGTACATATTTGTAACTGTACATTTACCCTTGAATATTGTTAAAACATGAATATTTTTCTTAGAAGTTTTGTGAGTCCTTAATAAGTGTTTGACCTACATAAATGTCAAGAATTTTAAAAAAATGTAATCACTTGCTAATTTTTGTATGTAAACTGACCTGTAGGAAACCCTCATGGCTTATTAAGTATTTCTAACTTGTAAGCATCCTCAACATTTGTTGTTTCACAGACTTCCTAACTGAGGTGAGAGGTGGCTAGTGGGTTAAATGGAGGAAGAACAGAAATATCATATTCTAACCCAGATCCCTAATGTCAGTAGAGCTTTGTAATATCCTAAGTATTCTAGTATCTTTATCAGTAACAGCATTACCTAGGTTGTAGGTAGACAGCAGTTGATTCTAATTAATGAAAGCAAAACCATAATTTTATTGGCAGGCTCTTGGGTAGTTCACTGTACAGAATGTAGGAGATGGGAACATGAGGGATGGACAGGAAGCACGGCAGATCTGGAGTTACAGACGGCAAGTGATGCTCAGTTTTTTGAGGACACAGCCATTGGAAGAGAAATGTCCAATTCTGTGAATGTTTTGATTCCTGTCATCAAGATTAAATTTTAAGGAGAGAGTATCCAGTTAGCCTATATCTTGGGAAAAGTGCCCTTTCTTGACAAGGACACATTTTAACTAACATTTGCCAACAATGGGGGAGAAGATTTTTGGGTGCTCTTATCAAAAGAGGATGGGATGGTTGGGCCACTGGAAACAGCCAGTGTCTCGTGTATGATTTCCCATCCTTCTCTAGAGTATGGCTTCCCCACAAAATCTGACGGCGACTTTCAAATGGAAGCAATATTGAGTTTGATCTTTGCATAAAAATGATTAACTTGATCCACAAAATATACAGTAAAAGCAAACAAGAAAGAAAGGAAGCTAATAAAGGAAATTGATTTATCTGAAGCCCGCACGTCTCTTTCGCTTTGCTGCGAAGAACAGGATGGAGCGGTGGCAGGCTTGGCTCCAGTTGTCTGCCTGGCCAGCGGTAATAGGCTTCAGCCACGCGTCTTTGATTGTATTTCATCTGCAAAGAAGGATGAAAAGGCTTTGAGTTTGTAGGTAAGATCGCCTGGTTCTCAAGATCAGGAACTCTTTAGAGGAAGGCACTCTTTCTTAATGGAATACGTGGAATTTGATTTACCGGTTTTAGCATTGTGCCCTGATAAACATTTTTATGACTTACACATCTGCCTTATGTATATGAGCATTTAACAAGCAGTCATACATCAACTCGGGGATATGCACTTATAATATCCATTTATGAGATTTGTGTGACACATCTAGAAGTGCAGAATAAATGTTAGCTTTAGTTATGATAAGAATCACTACAAATGTAATCATGATAATATAGTTGGGCCAGGATCTACAACTGACACAGCGTTGCTATGACCGCCTTGTTGCTGTTGAGGAACTGAGGTGTAGGAAGGTCATGGTCATCTTTAGTTGCGGACAAGAGGAAGCCGTCTTGTTTGGAACTTCACAGGCTCAGCACTGCCTGCCCTTCTGTGGGGGCTGCCGTGTAGGACACAGTGTCCACACCTTCTTTGACCTTTTCTTCTGGAATGTCAAGAGATCCCTATCCCTTGTGACAGCCAAAGTGTCTCTAAAAATTTCCAAATAGCCCAGGGTTGGGGGAAGACAGCAAAACCACAGAATCATGCTTAATTGAGAATGATTGGTCCAGCAGGTGTCATTTCGAGGAAGAAATGATACCACTGAGTCACCCTGCTGATGCCCCCAGACCTGCATCCTCTGTGACACTCAGGCCGACTCGTGTTTCTGTGTGGCACCAGCAAGGCTGTCGTATGTCTGTGTGACAGGAAAACCTGGGTAGTGAGTGCTTTCTCTGCCTGCCTGAGTTGAGACCCATGATACTGGAAGCTGGTGGAACACTTGGGCTTTTGTTATGAGGTAGAGTCCTGGATTTTCAAAACTCTTATATTCAGTAAATCCAAGGGCTGTTCCTTGAGAGCTCCTCTAAGCTACGCGTGGTTGCAGGAACTGGCAAAGCAGAAGACAGCCAGGTCTTATGAAGCCTCAGAGACAAATTTAATAACAGTGCAACACTGGTGCTGTGGTGGAAGAGGGACAAGAGCTGTCTGTATAAATCCTGGGGAGCAACCAGATGAAGGACAATGAAGACACCCAGACAAGGTGACTTTAATCCTTGTCCTGAAGAACGATCAACCTTTCCCCAGGTTGGGAGGAAGGCCTTGGCTACCGTCACAATCTGAATACCCTCTACTTGATGACCTGAAATACCAGATTCTCATTTTGGGAAGATTCAGTGTAAAAATACTTTTGTATGGCCAGTGTGGCTCAGGGGTTGAGCATCCACCTATGAACCAAGAGGTCACCCATTCAATTCCTGGTCAGGGCACATGACTGTGCTCCATCCCCAGTAGGGGGTATACAGGAGGCAGCTGATCAGTCAATGTTTCTATCTATTTATCCTTCTCACTTCCCCTTTCTCTAAAATCAATAATAAAACATATTAAAAAACTAGAGGCATGATGTACAAATTCATGCACAGGTGGGTTCCCTAGGCCTGTCCAGTGATCAGGGCAGATAGGGGCTGTCTTTCCCAGTCCTGATCGGGCCCATGGGGGCCAGCTGGCCAGGGATTGGTCAGCCAGCCTGCAGGATTGGTCAACTAATCGGGGCCAATCCAGCAGGCTGGCCAGGAGGAACCATAGGAAGGCTCCAGGGCATGTCTGGCCCTCTCGTCCAGTCCCCATCAGCTGGACTCCAGCAGCAAGCTAATCTACCTGTCAGAGCATCTGTCCTCTGGTTGACAGTGCGAATCATAGCGACTGGTTGAGCCGTCAACGGAATGGTCAACTGATTGGTCTGACACTTAGCATGTTACACTTTTATTATATAGTATATTTTCTTTTTTGTCAGGTAATGAATAGCTTCTACATTTTCAGGTTAAAGGTCTGAGATTGTGAATCCTTTTCACAGTGCTCCCAGTCAGCATGTGCTGTTGATCTTTTTGCCGAGCCAGACCTGGCCTGGCTTGGTTTCACTGTCACAAGGTTTCATGATGCTGCCTTACATAAGCCTTTCCCTTGCAAAGAAAGGCTAAGGACTTGGCTTAGAGACACCTGGGTGCCAAGAAAAGCCTAGCTCCTAAATGCATCTCCCCTTCTTCAACATAATCAGAACAAATCTTTACTGAGGGAGACCTTATTTTTTAAGTTGCTTCATTAGGCTTTTGGGAGATATGTTTAATTCACCTTGATTGGTGGCACATATGTTCTTCTTGAGTAGGGTAGATAATTCATACACATTTTCAGTATAACTTTATCCTAAAGGATTCAATACCACCTGAATAGATATATTAACATAACCCTTTGTCCTTACTACCTAAGGGGAGTTTGTGTTTTGAATGTCCTTGTTCCTCTTTTCAGCACTGCATCTTCAAAAATTTATCTTAAAAAAAAAAGATCTTTATTGTTGAAAGTATTACAGATATCCCCTTTGTTTTTCCAATTGACCCCCTCCACTCACCTCCTCCCAGGTCTTCACTATATTGTCTGTGTCCATGAGTTATGCATATATGCATATGAATTCCCCAGGTTAATCTCTCTCTCACCCCCCAGCCCTGCCTTCCCTCTGAAACTCCTCAGTCCATGCCATGGTTCTGTGTCTCAGCACCGCATCTGTTGTGTTACCAAAGGCAGCTTAGGGACTGTTGGCCACAATGGCCTGGACAAAGATGTGCGTGTTCATCCCCATTGGATGTCGCCGAATAGCTCTCAGGAAAGGAAGTTAAACACAGCAAAGTTGGAGGTCTGGGGAAAGGAAATCCAAGTACCAGCATCCCCTGAGGTGGTTTTCACAGCCAGCCCTCTTGAAGCTACCTGAAGACAAAACTGCTAATTGCTTCTTTCCTTCCTTGCCCAACTCTGTCACTATGGCTCCGCTTTCCCACACGGGGCTCTTCAGTGCTTCTTTCTCTGCCTTTGTCTACCTGGGCTTTGATTTTGAGAGCCAGTAAGTACCACTCAAGGAAACTGGGACTGTTGGTGCCCATTATCCTCTTTGTAGAGTAGGGAGCGTGCTTCGTGCATTAAAGCAGAGAACCAGTCAAAACCTCTGTGTGGTACTTGATTGTGTCTCCGTGGAGAAACAGTTGTGCTCTGGGCATGAGCATCCCTGCAAAAAAGGTGTCCTTGAGTGCAGATGCTTGTTTTAAGTGTTGGGATAAGAGTACCAAGACAGATGGTCACAAAGGCATGCTTTTCACTCAGTAAACAATGAGCAGTTTTCTCTGTGCCAGGTACTGTGTTTAAGGATAAAGATACAATGACTAATATTCTTAACCCTCGAGGAGCTAAAAATCTGTTATGTTCCATTTTTGGACTCTTTCTGTGCTCCCTTCCCCGCTCGGTGCTGAGCTACTTTATAACTGGTAGAATATTATATTTTCTAAACCAGCATTCAGCTTTCTGTTCTGAGACTTAGATAATTTGAAAACAGGTTTTGTCTGAAATCTAGTGCATATTGTTGCAGTAATGGCTTTACAAATGAATAGAACTAATCACTTGTAAAAATAAAGCATATTTTTCTCTCTCCCAGCCAACAACAACAAAAAAAATCTAAGCAGTTTTTAGAATGAATGTCCTCTGTAAAGGGCACTCTCTGGTTAGTTTTATAAAAGAGAGTGGTTATACCTAAAGTTTCTAACACGAGATATCTTGTCCAGGAGATTTGCGACAGTTAAGGGGCAGCCACGGTCCAATCCAGCCAGACTCTTAACCTTGGCCTTTCTGGCACAGGGGACTTCTGCCACCCACTTGCTCCTTGGAAAACTTCCTTCCTGTTTTGCAACTGACTGCAGGTTATTCTGAGATTTAGACAGGAAAACAAAAACTGTGAGTGACAAGACCAGATGCACTTGATCTCAGTTGTGAATACAGTCTGATGGGGCTATCTATGGGATTTTCTTCTTCTCTTTTTAAACCCTTCTTTAAGCAGAATACAAGATGATAAAGATCAGGAGATGGGAGGAGTTGGCAGGGAGGGGGAACAATAGCCCCTTAATAAGACTCCTAGTAATCAGGCAGGCATTTGTGTCTTGAGTTAGGGATGAGGAAGTGACAGACTGACCATTCTGAAGGCTGCCATCATTACAGACTGGAGTGTTTCTAATTACACACCAAATGGATGGCTTCAGAGAAGAAATGACCTGGAACTTTCAACCGTTATAAGTGCCTAAGGCAAGCAAGTCTCATAAAGACCAAACTGTAAGATTGCACTTGTCCACACTCTTTTCAAGATTCATTTGAAATCTTTCTCTGCCTCCTTTTGTCTTCTCTCTCCAACTACTTTTGTACCTGAATTTGGAATGTTCACATCTAATCTATCAAGTCCCAGCTGGAAGATGATGGCACAATCAGAGGATTTAATGGGAGGGATTTTAATAAAAGGACTATGTACAAGGCTTGGGCGAGGCTAAGGGAACAATAGGAGTAGAGAAGCAATGGGACTCGCAGTGGAGGGGAGGTGGTACCTTCTCCAAGCCTGGAGGGGTAAATGTATAACCAGAGCCACACAAGAGCTGACCCTATTCAAGAGGTCACAGGGTTACACGAAGAGTGTGGGAGGGAGTAAATACCTCATATTCTCCCCGACCTGGCTGCCATTCTGTGCTGATGATTCTCATTGGCCAGACTTAAGCAGAAGTCAGAGAATACATGAGCTGGCCCAATACCTAGAAAATAACTTTCCAGCACACAGAGCAGGAGGGCAGGGATTGGATCTGGGGGCAAATGGAAACCAACCAGCACATCTGCCTTTCACTAACATGAAACCAACATGAGATTACAGGTATATCGGCAGGCTAACTTGCATTTCACCTCAAAGTGCAGAGCTAAGGAAATTGCACAGATACCTTCAGCAGCCACTATAGGCAAGGGGAAAATAGCCATTCAAATGCAGAGAAAATGTCTGGGTTGAGCTGGGTCCTTCATGGCCTGTCCTATCAGGGGCTTGAAACTGTGCCTCCTGGGTGGGCAGGCCACGTATATGAGTGAACCAGTTGGGGCAGGTACCAGGGGAGGCTGGGTCTGCTGGGGGCTCTTTCACCATCGCCATCAATCAGGTGGTAGTTGCCTTGCAGCACCCGGGAATCCAAGCCTGGCATTTTCAGATTAGCTCTTTTATTTATTTAGCCAAAGGAGCCATATAGCTGGATTATTTAAATGAAATTGTCTTATTTTTAAAAACGATCAGCCAATTCAGTTCTGTATGTAGAGATCTCAAGTTCACACTGACCAACTTCCTTTTGAGATCTAATGTCCATAGCTCTTTGGTCTTCTCAGTGCCCCTATCGTCTGTGCCAAAGGAAACGGCATAAACCTATGACTGTGGAAGACCAGCTGCTTCCGAGCCTGTGTGAGGGTGTGCTGTGTCCTTTCACCTCCTTCTCTGAGCTCACACTCAGCCCCTGGCCTCTGGGGCAGGGACATGTCTCTTATCTACGCTTACCATCCCCAGAGCACTACCGGCCTGGGTGGCATTCCTGGCCAGGTGGCGTCCCTGGAGGTGTGGAGAAAGCAGAGGGTGAGTCCAGGACAAAGCAGGAATCCATGTCCCATGCAAAGTCAGATGCCACAAGCGTGGCCACTTCTTATGTGATGTTTCTGCTCCAGTTCCTTCAATCTTAGTCCCCAGGTTGTTGTCACGGTCCCCCATCCCCTGCTTCCTAATTCAGTTATTTTTCTATCTCCTCCCCATCCAGGTCCCCAAGTTGTGCTGTCCTCTCCTGTCCCCTACTTTTCTATAGCTCCCAGAGACCTGAATTCCTGTGCTGTGTATTCCAGTTAATGTCCTACTTTGTTGTAACATCTACTTCAGCCTTAGATGGCTAAAGACCCATTGAAACAAGCAATCCTACAAAAATATTTTTTTAAAGAAAAAGGTTTATTTCTCTACACTGAATGCTACCATCCTCCTAGATCAGTGGTTCTCAACCTTTCGAATGCTGCGACCCTTTAATACAGTTCCTCATGTTGTGGTGACCCCCAACCATAAAATTATTTTTGTTGCTACTTCAGAACTGTAATTTTGCAACTGTTATGAATTGTAATGTAATGTAAATATCTGTTTTCCGATGAGAACCGCTGCTGTAGAGCCTAAGACCATCAGAAAACACAGATATTTACATTATAATTCATAACGGTAGCAAAATTACAGTTATGAAGTAGCAACAAAAATAACTTTATGGTTGGGGGTCACCACAACATGGGGAACTGTATTAAAGGGTCGTGGCATTAGAAAGGTTGAGAGCCACTGGCCTAGATCAACCAGCTCAGCCACCATGCTGACTTATATAATGTACCTCTTCTGCCCTTTCCTCAGTAGAACTTCCCGCTCAGACCCAGCACTGAATGAAGAAGTAGAATTTGCTTCTGAAGAAATCTGACCATTGTGTAAAGTTTGGTAGTAGGTGGCACTAGAAATAGCTTGCCAAGCTGAGACACAGGGCTCTTTTTGTTAAGAAGACATGAAAATCTAAATATATTCATTGTGCATCATAGCTGACGAGATATGGGCCTGTTTCAAGGCTAAAGGTGATTCTAATCACCCAGAGGTTGCAGATGTGTCCCAGGCCTTGATTTTGTGTATTGCAGGCTGCAGGGAGGTAAATTACCACCTCATTGTCAGCCAATAATAACTTACCAGGAAAAGGTAATTTATCCCCTGAAAGGGAATATTCACCGCTCACCTCTCTGATTGCTCCATTGTGAATTTGGCTGGTAGAAGGCCCACTGACCATGGAAGGGGTGTTTCTGCCTTCCAGACCAGCATGGCCTTCCTTTAGAACTCATTGTGGGAAAGAGCGGAAGGAAGTTACAGTCATAGGCAGTTAACAGTCTCGGTCTCTCTCCCTTTGAGCTTAACTTTTGGGAAAACAAGTCTTTCTTCACAAAATGTATAAGAATACTACTTCCTCCATTCAGAGGGTTAAGAAAGGGAGAAAAAGGTGTATTCACCAGAATGTATTCTAAAAACCCATAAAAGTTAGTAAACCAAGTACTACAACAAGAGGGAACAGTTCCTAAGATATAAACAAAATACCTTAAAATGTATTTAAATTTCTAGTTCCCAGTTAGCAAATCATTGCTGCAAGGACCAGAAAGTTGACAAAAGGTGCAGTACACTCTCAAAGGAGCTGATTATCTGGCCCAAAATAGATACACTAGCATTCATCTTGAAAAACTCTGCAAAATATAGTATTTACTTCTCAGAATATCATAAAACAATTTAAATATTTATTTATTGATTTGAGAGAGGTCAATTTGTTGTTCCACTGATTTATGCATTCATTAGTTGATTGTTGTATGTGCCCTGACCAGGGATTGAATTTATAACCTTGGCATATTGGGATGACATTCTAACCAACTGAGCTACCTGGCCAGAGCAGAATATGATAAACACACACACACACACACACACACACACACACTCACACACACATACACACACACATACACACACACACACACACACACACACATATATATATATATATATATATATATATATATATTTATATATATATATATATATATATATATATATATATATATAGAGAGAGAGAGAGAGAGAGAGAGAGAGAGAGAGACAGAGAAAGAGAGAGAGAGAGAGAGAGAGAGGAGAGAGAGATACTCTCTACCAGGTTACTATAATGTTAGAGTGTTAATAAAAGCTATTCCCTGGCTGAACACATTGGGGGCTGGAAGATAAGGAATGGTATTCATATTTAACTGGGCATCTGAATACTCTTAAAGAACATATGGATTGGGTTGGTCTGTTTCTCAAAAGGAAGCTAAGAGCTGTAACTTGGATAATGTCCCAGAAATTCCTAAGTTGGCATTCCAGGCTCTCTTCAATCCTTCACAGTTAACCTTCTCCAATCTTTTCTCCCAGAATTCCCATTTCTACAACTCAGACTCAGACTGACCACTTCATTCTCTCTTTTACTTGCCTTACACCTCCTTCCTGCCTTCACTCCTGAAGCTTAGTTTACACCATAACCTCATCCTAAGAGACCCTTCATACCCCTTCCCATTTTCTTTCCTGCCCAGTTTCCAAAGTTTGCCCTCTGTCCCCGTCCTTTTGACATCTTTATGGATAGATTCAAGCAGATAATGAGAGACCTTCCCTCACTAGTACAGGTCACAGTACAAGGGTGGCACTCAGAGGCCCACAGCAGCCAGACAGGAAGGGTATAGGGCAGTAGTCAACAAACTCATTAGTCAACAGAACCAAATGTCAACAGTACAGCGATTGAAATTTCTTTTGAGAGCCAAAATTTTTAAACTTAAACTTCTTCTAATGCCACTTCTTCAAAATAGACTCGCCTAGGCAATGGTATTTTGTAGAAGAGCCACACTCAAGAGGCCAAAGAGCCGCATGTGGCTCGCAAGCCACAGTTTGCGGACCACAGGTATAGGAAAATCAGCCAGCAAACTCCACGTGAGGCTTAGAGCCCACTGTTGCCAGCGGAACCAATTATTCCAGAGGTGATGTAACACTAGACGTCTAAGTACCGTCCCCTGACTTTATCAAGTTGACAATTATTTACATTTAAAGAATTCCCAGGAGGCAAATTAATTTATTTGGGGCCAGCTACCAAATTTAACTTTGCTAAGGAGTGTTATCCACAGGTATTTGAAAGTTGCTCAACCTGCCGGCTAGAGGGAACTGTCTTTTGGTTTGGCCAGAGTTTCTTAGGTTCCTTAGAAGGAACTGATCTCTATTGTTTCTTTTGTAAAATTATATTTTTAAAATAACATTTAGTGTAGAAAACTTGAGGATAAAGGAATCATCAAGTAATCAAAGTATGCATTATATAGAATTGGTCAAAAATGTTACCTCTGCCGAAACCGGTTTGGCTCAGTGGTAGAGCGTTGGCCTGCGGACTGAAAGGTCCCGGGTTCGATTCCGGTCAAGGGCATGTACCTTGGTTGCGGGCACATCCCCGGTAGGGGGTGTGCAAGAGGCAGCTCGTCAATGTTTCTCTCTCATTGACGTTTCTAGCTCTCTATCCCTCTCCCTTCCTCTCTGTAAAATATCAATAAAATATATTTTTAAAAAATGATACCTCCTTTGGGTGCCACCTTCTGACCCAAAAGTGATTAGAATAAAACAACAACACATTCAGCTAAGGTAGCAGCAAAGAGTTTAATAAGCATCTGACTTAAAACATATATTTCAATAGTTATTATAGAAGATTATCAGGCAGCCCCCTCAATTTCAAGTGTTTTGTGGACCAGCGATCGCTAAAGAAAATTGGACTGATTTTTCAATCTTTTTAATATTAGAAATTTAGGTTTGAAATTAAGCTTTACAGTTTTTTGAATATCCATATATTGTTCCACAGATAAATAGCAATTATTTTCATTTGGCAGTTTTAAAGCACGTAAGTGAGTGAAATTTGAAGTTGATAACTTGCAATTACATTGATTTTCATTTTTCTTCTTGGGTATTCTTCAAAGTGACAATGCTGAGAGCAAGTGTCACTTCATCCACAACAGCTTCACAGCACCCTAATCACAGCAGACAGATGTGCTGTGAGGACGTGTGGCACGTGTTCTCCAAGGAGCAGAGGGAGGTTCCCCCAGCCCCTAGGTCCTTGGGTAGTGCTTGGCTTTGGTTAAAGGGAAGGTGTGGAGGTGGGGGTGGTGGTGACAGTGTAAACAGGATCCAGGGAAACTGGAGGGAAATGACAATCCGTCAAACCAGAAATGTTTCTTCTGACAGGTGTACCGGAGGCTAGAGAATAAATAATGAAAGAAATGACAGTAATTTAAATGTGTTTACTTAAGCGAGCAATTGCTTGAAATATGGTTGCATGGTGAAGACCTCATTATAGACCATCCTTGGCACATAAATGTGATACGGGTGTCGAGGGGTAACTCATTTGCTCTCTGGGGTGGAGTGATGGGTCACTGCGGCCGTGCCTCTCTTGTCTGCATTGGACAAGTCTGACCCAGAAACAGATACTTACTCTCCTGGCATTTTAAAATGCCAAGACAGACCCTCCTTTTAGAAGCTGTTAGGTCATTATAATTTGAAAATTCTGAGCAGAAAACCTAGGTGTGAGGACAGATGACAATGTGAGGAACTGGAGACGGATTGTGCCCCTGGGTGTTATTGAAACAAAATGCCTCACCGGACATTTCTTTTATCTTCCATTTCTGACAGCGAGTCTTCAAAAGGACCATTACCTGAATGTTGCGGTAAATATCAGGTAGAGTAGTAATTCTCAAACTTTGACATGCATCGGAATCACCCGGAAGGCTTACACATTTGCAGGGGGTTGAGTCCCGGCCACAGAAGTTGGGATGCAGCAGGTCTGGGCTGAAGCCCGAGGATGTGCATTTCGCACACACTCCCAGCTGATGCTGATGCTGCTGGCCTGGGGTCCACACTTTGCCAACCACTGATGTAGGAAGCCAATTAGTGACTGCAAATGGATTGCTACATTGAGCACCTTTACAAGGAAGATAACTTCCCAGTGCAATGGAAATGAGGGTAGTTCTCAATCACAAACTTAGTGCCCAGAAACGCCAGTCTGGCTGAGAAGCAGCCAGAGTGCTAAGGGGAAGTGGAGAGGGCGGGGAGAGGAGGTGAGCTTCCGGTTCAGAGAAAGTTTACAAGGGGTTCCCTTTCCTCCACATCCTCACCAGCACTTGTTTGTTGAGGTACTGATGGTAATTTGCATCTCTCTGATGATCAGTAATGTTGAGCATTTTTTCATATGTCTATTGGCCATCTGTATGTCTTCTTTGGAGAAGTGTCTACCCTGGTCTTTTGCCCATTTTTTAATTGGATCGTTTATCTTCCTGGCATTGAGTTGTATGAGTTCTTTATATATTTTTGAAATTAGCTTCTTATCAGATGTATCATTGGCAAAAATGCTCTCCCATTTAATGGGTTCCCTTTTCATTTTGTTGATCATTTCTTTTGCTGTGCAGAGGCTTTTTAGTTTGATATAGTACCATATATATTTTTTCTCCTAGTTTCCCTTGCCCTAGGAGATACATCAGCAAAAATATTGCTACACGAGATGACTCCACATGTCGGAGTTTTTACTGCTTATATTTTCTTCTAGGATTTTTATGGTTTCTCAACTTACATTTAAGTCTTTTATCCATTTTGAGTTTATTCTTGTGTATGGTGTAAGTTGGTGGATCTAGTTTTTCTTTTTTTCTTTTGTGCATATAACTGTCCTATTTCCCGGCACCATTTATTGAAGAGTAATGTGTGTTCCTTGTCATATCACTAATATTAGTGTGCTTATTTGTTGTTGTTTTCTCTAATGTGGTTAGGGATATTTTACATGTCGAAGAGTCTGTTACGTTAGCAACTTAATTGATCATTTTTCTATGCTATAATATATTTTTGCTTAGAAGGCGCTGTCCATTGCTGAGCAAGTAGAGCAGGAGGAACATATTTAAAAGTTGCACAGTGCAGAAGGAGGGGAAGGCATGAGGCATAAAACTAGACTCTGATAATAGGTTTGCATTGAAATGATTTCTGGGATTTTTTTTCTCTAGTGCAGAAGCACTTCATAGCTTTGTTATCTTTCCCAGCATTTGTCTGAAATGTTGTGTGCACTTGGGAAAAATGAATGACATATTTGTTCCATTTTTAAAACAACTGTATATCTGTTGAATGTGCTGAGGGGGCAACCATGGTTCAAAGTGGTGTTACTTTTTCTCATAATTGTTGTAGTTTTTAGATTTTTAGATTTTAAATGACAGCATGTCATAGATTTTGTAATTGTGTCCCAATTGATTAAAAATGAAGTTAGCACTTGGCAATTTTATGTGAGTAAAGCCTGCTTTCTCCTTGCATGTTTTGTCAACTACCACTATAACATCAGAATCCAAGCAAGAAACATTGCTTGTTTTCTTTCCATATGTCCAAAGCTCAGGATTTCTTTCCATATGTCCTGAAACATTTAATCCATATTTTAAGATAGAAATATATCATACACATCAGAACTTACTTCTGCACCAAAGAAATCAATTCTATTTATTCAATGAAGTCTATTATTTATGAAATAATTGATTTGAAAATAAGGTGGCAGTACTTACATGCTGTCATTTATTTTCACCATAGTATTTTATTTTATTTTTATGGTTGACAGTGTTACAGATATCTCCCATCCCCTCCCCCACCTTTATCTCTTTCTGCCCAGCCCCTACCCACACCCCCAGGTCTTCACCAACCTACTGCCCGTGTCCATGGGCTATGCATATAAGTAGTAAGTTCTTTGGTTTCTTTCTACTTGACCCCCCATCCCCACATCAAGGTATGTCAGTCTGTTCCAGGCCTCCATGCTTCAGGTCATTTTGTTGGTCAATTCATTTTGTTCTTTAGATCCCACATATATGTGAGATCATATGATATTTGTCTTTCTCAGATTGGCTTGTTTCACTTAGCATAATAGTCTCTAGGTCCATCCATGCTGTCCCAAAGAGTAAGATACTCCTTTTTTACAACTGCCTAGTACTCCATTGTGTAAATGTCCCATAGCTTTTTTTATCCACTCACCTACTGATGGGAACTTGGGCTGTTTCCAAATTGTAGTTATTGTAAGTAATGCCGCTATAAACATAGGGGTTAGTATTTAGATTATTGCATTCCACTATTACTAAGATTGTGGAGTCTGCAAAACACAAGCATTTTCTTTTGCAACAAGACCAGTGATGGTTGACATTTTCTTCTATTGGTAAAGTTGGTAATGTCTTAGGCAAAGAAGTGACATATGGACATAGCATTTTTAAGGTTTTAGAATATACCTTTAATGGAAGAACAGGTTGAGAAGTATTGACTACCATCCTATGTGCATATATATATGCCCCTGACTGAGCCATACATGGTAATGCAGTAACTAAAAGTGCAGTACACTATTAGGGGTTAATGACTGTGTGTTTGCTTTTCTTTTTCTTTACTATTGTGAAATAAAAATGCATTATTGTGCTCTTGCATGGGTACAGAGGTATCAAATCCTTACATTGTAATTGGATTTCATTTTGTTGATAGTTTTCTTTGCTATGCAAAACTTTTTAATTTCATTTGTTCATTTTATTTTTTTATTTTCCTTGCTTAAGAAGATATATTAGAAAAAATATTGCTACGAGAAATGTCTGAGATTTTACTGCCTATGTTTTCTTCTAGGATTTTTATGTTTTCAAGTATAATATTTAAGATTTTAATCATTTTGAGTTTATTCTTGTGTATGACATAAGAATGTGGCCTAGTTTAATTTTTTTTGCATGTGTCCGCCCAGTTTTCCCAGCACCAGTTATTAAATAGATTGTCTTTACCCCATTGTATATCCTTGCCTCTTTTGTCAAGTATTAATAGATCAAATAGGCATGGGATTATTTCTAGAGTCTCTAATTCTGTTCCATTAATTTATATGTCTGATTATATGTCAGTTTTGATAACTATGGCCTTGTTATATAGTTTGATTTCAAGTGGCATGATAGCTTCAATTTTGTTCTTCTTTGTCAATATTGATGAGGCTATTTGGGTTCTTTTGTGGTTCCATATAAATGTTTGTATTATTTGTCCCACTTCTGTGGAATGCGCCATTGGTATTTTGATAGGAACGACATTGAGTTAAACCCAGCGAATCTACTTCTGGGAACATATAAAAGAAAATACAAAACACTAATTTGAAAGAAAAATGCCCTGCTGTGTTCGTTGCAGCATTATTTATAATATCTAAGATTTGGAATCAACCCAAGTGCCCATCAGTAGATGAGAGGATAAAAGAAGCTTTACACAAGTAGGAATACTACTTGGCCACAAAAAAGAAGGAAATCTTACCTTTTGTGACAGCATGGATGGACCTAGAGGGTGTTATGCTAAATGAAATAAGCCAGTCAGAGAAAAACAAATACCATATAATTGCACTTATATGGGATCTAGTGAACAAAATGAGCAAAGAAACAAAATAGAAATAGACTCATATATAGAGAGAACAGACTGAGAGTTGTCAGAATGAAAGGGTTAAGGGGGTGAAAAGGTGAAGGGGAAAAGTAAAAATTGGTAGTTGCAGAATAGCTACAGTGATGCAGAATGGAAAATATAGTCAATGTTGTCTAAATAATAGGGTGTGTTGCAGGTGGACGCTTGGGGCAGCAGGGGGACCACTCTGCAGAGTGTACATGGCTTTCCTGTCACTTTGCTGTACATATGAAACTGGTGTGAAATTCTATCTAAACTGTAGTTGAACAATTAAGAAAATAAAAATTTTAAAAATATAATTGAATTTTTTTCAAAGACAAAGGACACTTTAATGCCATTACCTTAACACCACTTAATTATACTTTATGCCATCATCTCTGTTGCGAACTCTCTCTTTAAGAATTTTGTAAGTTATTATTATCATATAGGTATTAAGTACCTATAGAATTTTTAAAACATGTATCTAAAATGATAAGGCAATTTTGACATAAAGGTTCCAAAAAAATAGTACTGTGAAGATGGTCACATTCTGCCTTTTGATCATCAATGTCTTTTGATAGTGAGAACTTGATCTAAGAATAATTAAATGCTGATGGTGGATTAAAATAAATTACCCTACTAATTAGGGAGACTAGATGAATAAGGATTGAACAAATAACTTATGATAAAAAATACTATTTTTACTTGCAAATTTAGCTCTTCACCCTCTAAATAGTAAGAATGTCTTTGTCTTTCTTAAGCTTGATATCTGTGAATGGACAGTGGAGTACAGAGGAGACTTTTGTTTTTTCAGCAGCTCATGCCCATGCAGCAGGTAAGTTCCTGAGTAATCAAGTAAGTGATAGTGATGATACATGGTTTTGGGGCATTATTCTCAACCTTGGCATTATTGACATCTGGGATTGGATAATTATTTCTTGTGAGGAGGCCACCTGTGCATTGTAGGAGGCTTCACAATATCCCTGACCTCTACCCACTAGGTGCCAGTAGGACCCTCTCATCTTCATTGTGAAAACCAGAGTGTCAGCAGACATTGTAAAATACCCTAAGGGGTGCAGGAGGGGCAACACTGCCCCTTGGTTGAGACCACTGCCCTAGAGATTTGGGATAGGAATGGCTAATTCAAGGTTCCCATGATTTATTTCTTATTATCAATCCCCAAGCATGACGGGCAAGTCACTGCAGCCACTATAAGATGAGATCTGACTCAGTGGCCATCGCTGCAAAATGCTGCATCACTCTGGTCTCATGGAAACTCAAGGAATTCACAGGAAAGTGAGCACAAAGAGATTTCTAGTCCCTGCCTACTTTTCCGTCAGTGCACATTCCTATTACTCTGTTTTCAGGGCCCATTCATTTTAGTAATGCCACTCAAATGATTTCAAATTGCAGCAGATAATGGAGAGTCTACCTACTAAGTAGAGTTCATTTCTTCTGGTGAATGAAAATGCAAAAGGAGAAATGTCACTGTAGATGCTTGTGCGCTGCCGAATTTGATTTGACAAGTTAATCATGACATCAGCAAGAGCTCTGCAGAGTACAGCGGAGTGGAGGCAGCGTCAGGGGAAGATGATTGCTAATGATAGCTGGCGGCCTGATTTCTCATTCTCTGCCTAATTCCAAGTGCGTGTTGTGCTTGATGTGCATGTCATTTAGAAATTTAGACCAGACCAGATGCTGCGTTTGATATTCTGTATACAATTCTGTTTTCTGTATAAAAGGCCTGTTGGAATCAGAGCACCAAAAATTATTTCTAAGTGAGGAGAAAAACTCTGATTAGATTATTGAGTTCCATCAGGAAAAAAATATGGAGCTGTTAACAGTGGCACAGTTGTTTACTTAACAGGGAAAAAGAGGAGTGATATTCAGACAATATGTTTTCACATAGGTAAATCCACATTTTTTAAAAAATGGTATTATAGGGAAGGCAGGGTGGGGGTTAGGGGGAAGAGATGAACCTGGGAATCTCTATGCATACCGGAGACCCAGTGCATGAAAATTCATGCACTGAAGTGGGGAGGGCCCTCAGCCCGGCCTGCCCCCTCTCACTGTCCAGGAGCCCTCAAGAGCTAGTGGCAACACAGTGATCAGGGGAAGGCTATGCCCATCACACCTCTGCTGCTACCACTGCCAGCAGCACAAGCTTTGGCCAGCCCTGGTTACCTGAGCCTCAGGTGACCCTGAGTGGCTGGGCAGCCACCATCTGAGGCTTGCCTGCACCTCAGGCTGGCCCTGGGCAGCCAAAATCTGAGGCTTGCCTATGCCTTGGGCTGACCCTGAGTAGGCTGGGGGGCTGAGGGGACTAGGTACCACCATCTTGTGGCTGTGGGTGCCACCATCTTTGAGCTGGCATGAGAGTCAATTAACATATTCCCTCTTATTAGATAGAATAAGCAGATCCCATGGACACAGACAATAGTGAGGTAAAGGTTTAGGAGGATTCGAGGGGGTAAATGGGAAAAAAGGGGGACATCTGCAATGCTTTTAACAAAAAAGATAAATTTAAAAAATGATATTTATAGAACTAATTTATAGAGTACTTCCTGACTTAATAAGATTGTTTCTTTTGTAGAGTATTTCGTGACTTAATAAGACTGTTTCTTGGGAAAACCTAGATTGGTATTAGGGATAATATTAAAGACTTTGTTTAACTCTAAGTGCCTGGGGAAAATACTTATTTCATGCTTATGTTTCAATGACCCATGGAAGGCATGGGTGATTTCTGAGATGTGTCTTGTGTTTCAGATACTTGGCAGTGTTGTATTGATGTTAGTAGAAGGTTTTCTTTTGGAAAACATGTCTACCCCTCCAAAATTTTATGTCTCAGATAGACATCACTCTTCCAAGCACTGAGAAGATTTCCTACCCTGGGAAGCAAATTCAAGTTGACCAGTGTTGGCATGTGACCCACATCCATTGGGATGGTCTTGATGTAAATCCTGGTCAAGGTGACAAGTTAGGAAATATTACTCTAGACCAGTAGTTGGCAAACTCATTAGTCAACAGAGCCAAATATCAACAGTACAATGACTGAAATTTCTTTTGAGAGCCAAATTTTTTTAACTTAAACTTCTTCTAATGCCACTTTTTCAAAATAGACTTGCCAAGGCCGTGGTATTTTGTGGAAGAGCCACACTCAAGGGGCCAAATAACTGCATGTGGCTCGCAAGCCAAAGTTTGCCAACCATAGCTCTAGGCCACAGCTGCCCCATGATCTGTATTCCTGCTAAGATAGTAGCTATTGGGCCACATGTGTCTATTGAAAGCTTGAAGTATAGCTAATATGATTAAGGAATGGAAGTTTTAATTAATTTTTTAGTTCAAGGAAAATGTAAAGAGCCACTTGTAGCTACCAGGTGTGATATTGACAGCACAGCTAAAGGGTTTGAGAGACACTTTATGATCAGGAATTATAGTCATCATGATCTTTCTGATCAGACCTACTCACAGTTCCTGAGCAGTTATCACAGCTCCAGCCCTTAGGCTGCCCACATGGACAGAAATGAATCATGGTTGTATATTCCAACAATCCTACTAGTTAGAGTTGCAGAAGTCTGATTTATAGGCCAACATTAAACAGAGGCTCTCCGATACTGCAAGAGAAGAGGAGTCAGGGCAGACAGTTTTTTGGCCCTGAAAAATATGCCTCCAAGTGGGGGGTAGTCTTATACAGCGAGTATATAACAAACTCTGTATTTTGAGTGGAAATGTTAGGGGGTCGTCTTATACGCCTAGTCTCTTATACGCCGGCAAATACGGTATTTTTCAGGGCCAAAAAATCGTCTTATACGTCGGCAAATACGGTACTTTTAAATCCATTCTCTTCCCTATTCTTTGATATTATATCTATGCAACGGAATATCATCTTTTAATTTTTTTTATTGTTTTGTGTGTAATCATCTTTCCCCCGTTTATATTCTCCACTAAGCAATTTAACACACCTCTGCTAAATTGGAGAATAATCTTTGGGACTAAGCACAGGAACTAAGTGGGGCAAGAGTGGGTTTGTGGTTATAAGTGCATGAAATACAGTTTGTTCTTTGTATCATTATTTATTAATTTTGTATTATTTTCCAAATAAATAACTGTAAGCCTACTTTTACCCACTTTGTATTTGGCAATGTGGAATATTTATGTATGGCATGAAGCACCAGGGTGCCATCCATGAATTCTCTGGTCATGTTATAAATCATGGAATTTCAAAGTATGCAAGATCCTTGGTCCTGACAATAAGTGCCAGAAGCCATTCTTTGTGGCTCCTCTGTTATGTGGTTGCCATCCAGCTGGAATGAGGACCTGGGAAGTAACTGGAGGTTATAAAGGCTTTTGAGTTTACGCAGTTTCCAGCCTTGATTGAACTGAAGCATTGCCAAGCCCCCATTCTCTGGTGGACAGCATCTGATGAATGAATCACCAATAAAACTCTCTCCATCTCTGCCTTCCTTCGGAGATCAGAAAGCTCAGAAGGTTGGAGACTGGCAGCGATGATAATTGATATTTGCTTTGTACTTAGACTATCTAATAAAAGAGTAATATGCGAATTGACCATCACTCCAACACACAAAATGGCTGCCCCATGTGGTTAAAGATAGCTGCCCCATGACACAAGATGGCCAGCAGGGGAGGGTGGTGAGGGTGATCAGGTCAGCAGGGGAGGGCAGTAGTGAGGGACCAGGCCTGCAGGGGAGGACAGTTAGGGTTGGCCAGGCCGGCAGAGGAAGGAAGTTGGGGGCAAACAGATTGGCAGGGGAGCAGTTAGGCATCAATCAGGCTGGCAGGGGAGTGTTTAGGGGTTGATCAGGCTGGCACGCAGAAGGGGTTAGGGGCAATCAGGAAGGCAGGCAGGCGAGCAGTTGGGAGCCAGCAGACATGGATTGTGAGAGGGATGTCTGACTGCCAATTTAGGCCCAATCCTACCGGGCCTAAACGGGCAGTCAGACATCCCTCTAGGAGTCCCAGATTGGAGAGGGTGCGGGCTGGGCTGAGGAACACCCCTCCTCCCATGCACACATTTCATGTATTGGGCCTCTAGTATATCTAAAAAGCTGAAAAATTATTATGCAAACAATCAACCAAAGGTTGTCATGTCTAAAACATGTAGATATTCACAGTAGAACTCCTTTTAAGACTTTAAAAATATTTAAAAATTTAAACTGTATCTCTTTTTTTCCAACAAGGTTATCGAACCTTGAAAAGTTACTCTGAGTCCCAGTGTTCTCGTTGTAAAATAAAATAATGAGAGTACCAAACCCTTAGGAGTGTTGTGAGACTTAAGTGAGACAATAAATGTATAGATTCAGCACAGTACATGGACCACATAAGTTACTTCATAAACTGTGGCTATTGTTGTTGATTCTGTTGCTGTTGCATATTATAACAATTATATATATACTAAGTAAAATACAGTTTTGTAAATCCAAATATACAAAGGCCTAGAGGTTGTACTGATAAAGGAATATTTAAGTAGGATTTTTTTTTGCAATGCACATCAATCTCCCTTAATTTTATTTGTTTTGTAAATTAAGAGTTTCCTAACCAGATGTTCTGAAAGCTGGGCACATCCTTACCTCTCAAAAGTGCCTCTTTAAAATGAACCAGATGGTTTATTGTGACAGTAAATAGGCATATCTTTAAGGTTTTGTCCGATTACACAAAATCAGGCTCTAATGCTTAACAATACTTATGGTAATTTTATTTTTATTGATGACCTGCCCTGAATGCTGGAATAAACACATGACAAATGATGTCCTCTTGTTGAACCAACAGTATTCAGTGCTCCAATTATGGAAAGAGAAAAGTATCTCTAACTTATTAAGTTGAACTGTTAAGATTATTAAAATATAGTTATTTAAGAAAGATTACATAGTATGTATTTTCATATTTAATTAATGTTCCAAATTATCGACACTGAATATCTAAGTGTCTAGGTTAATTAGATTAACTCGTTCAGGCATTCACTCAATTACAGCCATATTTGGGGAAAGGTTTGATTAATTTGACCTATTTCATTTAGAAATTTGGATTCTGATTATGATAATTATCTGGGGAAAATGCTTCTCTTTTTGGGTAGAAGGGTGTATTTAAATTTAGACTATTCCTTATGACTTCAGGGTGCCTGTGCATTAATGCGGAAAATGATGTTAGGATAAACTCTTGAACAATTAGGGATAAGTATCTAAAACTCAATTAACCTTTAGCAGTTCACCCCCAGCAGTAACATGCTCTTGTTTTCTCTGTTGGGGAGTAAGTGGATTCTTTCTCATTGCACAACCTAAGACAAAAGTCAAACTCTGCAATACTGGTTTTAGCCAGAGCACATGAACAGGTCTCCAAGGATTAAGAGTGTGTACCACCTACTTAACTTGTAGAGTTTTCAATAGGCTATATTTTCCTCCTGTTAGTGCTCTATTTTTATGAATCCATGTTAAATCTATCTTCAACATATTTTGTGACAATGAAATGAACTTCCCAATCTGGGCCTTGAAGCCAAGATTTATATAATAATCACCATGATTTCTGCATTATTTACATAGCGTGTATGGAGGTTAGTCATTGCTATCAATATTCAAAGACATTAAAATTTGTCAATGGAAGTAATCTGGCTTTCTTGGTTGCCAGCATTTGAACTGTGCTCACTTTAATGATTCTTCCCAGGATGAGCTATATATGCTTCTCTTGGGTGCAGTGTGCCTTAGAGCCTTGGACGTTAGTTACCTTATATATTTTCCCAACTTTGAGCACAGACTGTGCGTTCAGTGAAGAAGGATGCTGTAACTAAAAGGGTGGACCTATATATGGAGAGATGCATAAATGGATAGATGAACAAACTAGCTAAAGAATGAGCAAACTACACCCATTTCCCAGTGCCACCCTTCTTCTCTGGAATTCCTGGGTGGTAGTAAATATCCAGACTCCATACTGTATTATGCCAAGTGGACAAAGAATAACTAGTGAGCATTTGCCTCTGGAGAAGTTAACATATTTGGAAGGATTGAAGAGAATTAGCTCTATGATCTAAAGATAAGATGCTTATATAAACTAGGGAGGGATGGCTTTCTGTGCCAACTTTCTCACACCATCCTGAGCTAAACTGTGAATTTGTTTCGCATTGGAATTTTTTTCTTTTTTTCAGGAGTGGCATCCTTTTCACAGCCAGTACAGATTTTAAAGCAAAATAGAAGCCTTTTCTCAAGGCAGCTGTGTGTGTGTGTGGGGGGGGGAGGGGGATAGAGAGAGAGTAAAAGAAAGAGAGAGAGAGAGAGGTTTAGGAAAAAATCTATGGCAAATGCCTTTTCCCGCAGATTTTAGTAATATTAGGTAACTTTATCTAGACTTTACCAGAAAATTCACAACTTGTAAACAACCAGTGTTCCAATTTTCTTATATCAACCTTTGATATTCACATAACCAAAACATCTGATATCATATGATTAAAATAATGAATGTTTTATTTAAGTGATAAGTCACTCAGTCGACAGTTCTTTGAGTAGGCATTCTGGATGAGGTGTGGAATATCATAGTGGGATCAAGACAGTCTTGATAGTTGAGTGGGGAAGATGGCCCTTAAGTAAGTAACTATAACACTCTATAACTGCCAACGTGCAAAGTGCTAGACAGGAAACATATTAATACTAATACTAATACAGAATACTAATTAATTTTTTTAAAAAAAAAAAACAGGCTTTGTCTGTGATTTTGTATGGTAATCACTAACCATGTGTGGCTATTTAAGTTAGTTGCATTTAATTAATTTTTATTTAAGTGTACTTAATGTATTTCAAATTAAATAACATTAAAAATGCACTCCCTCAGTCATAGAACCATATTTCAGGTGTTCCGTAGTCACACATGGCTACCACATTGGACAACACATCTAGATCCTCCATCCACCCGTGCAGGCAGTCCTGCGCAGCATTGCTGCTGAGGGTTCTGAGAGGCTCTCTCCGCAGAACAGGTGTCTGAACTTGGATGTGACAGCCGAGCAGCCCCTGGTCAGTGGGAAGTGGGGTAGGAAGGAGAACAGGCGGGCAGAGGAAAGCTCTAGCAGAGGGGAGTAACTGAACTAAACTGGAGCTACAGTGTTCCCAGAATGCTGTTGTTCTCTTCCATGCAGACCATTTCAGAAGTGATATTGGGTATTGATGCTCTCACTGTTACTTTAACCATGTAAAACCAAGCCTTCTTACACTCTGTGGAAGAATAGTGGTACATTCGAATAACAATGAATCTGGATCCAAAACAGTTGAAAAGCATGTTTAAATCCTTACTGTGTGGGGGGGGGGGGGGGCACGCGCGCGCGTGTATGTTCATAACAGAATAAAGAATTCTTTCATAACATAAAGTGAAATATTTTACCATCTCTGTCCCTTCATTCACCATCATACACCACTGGTCCTCTTAATAGTTTCTCTTTTCTTCTCCCAGAATCCCAAATGTCTTCCAAATCTTTTCCAATTCAGCTTTTTATCATGTTCATTTACTTGTCCTGTTTCTCATTTTTAATTTTTTCTGATAGTCCCTTATCTGGCTATTGGACAAGAGCTTATACAGTGAGTAGCAATCTCTCTTTCTTAATAGACCTTTTCAGCAAGACACTGCCACACAGCTGTTATCACATCTCAACCTAAGGAAACATTCAAAATGCTTATGGGGAGGTTGTATGCTATTTCATCTTGACTTTGGGCTCCACAGGTTTTAGAATCAAGTTGGTATTTTGATATAGATGTTTTCAGCTTCATGCTGGAATTCCTTTTCTATAAATGCCATTGTTTTGCCTAAGGTGCTATATTGTGGGCAAACTAGTGAATGGGTTTGCTTATTTTTTTATGTAAAAATAACTTCTTAACACATCGGAGGTAAAATAAGCTAGGTTGGAAGACCCTACTAGCCATACCTTTCCATTTGCAAAGTCTGTGATTATAGCTCACATAGGTGCATTTTTATTTTTATATTCATATTAAAGATGTGCTAGCACCACCCTGGCTGGGCAGCTCAGTTGGATGGAGCATCATTCTATACATCAGAAGGTGGCAAGTTCGCTTTCCAGTCAGGGCACATGCAGGAGACAGCCAATTGAAGTTTCTCCCTCACATTGAGGTTCCTCTCTCTCACTCTTTATTTCTCTCTTTCTCCCCCCTCTCCCTAAAATTGATTAAAAATCATTTTTTAAAAAGATGTTCTATCACTAAATTTAACATTTTAATCCAATTTAATTATGTAGAGTAAAATTAAGTAAAACCTATGGAAGTGCATTAGCAAGTAAAGCCAGTTAATTTGGAATCAGTAGAGTGATTATTAAATATAGAATTGGGAAAAGTAGGTTTACAGTTATGAATATAGGAAACACAGTGTATCCTTGTATTATTACTTATTAATTATTGTGTTATTTTCCATACAAACAGCTGTAAGCATACTTTTTAAAATTTTTCTTTATTGATTAAGGTATTACATATGTGTCCTCATCCCTCCATTAACCCCCCACTCATGCCCTCACCCCCCTGGTGTTCCTGTCCATTGGTTAGGCTTATATGCATGCATACAAGTCCTTTGGTTGATACTTTTGCTCACCACTGTATTATTGAAGAAATAGGAACTTACCACTTTGTTTGTTTAAGTTTTTTTAATTAAAACTTTATTATTGAAAGTATTACATACGGGACTTACCACTTTCAGATGCAAAAATATAAATCTGGGCTGTGTTGCCTAACACACATTCTTAATGGGTGTTTTTAAATTACTAGGTAAGAAGTGTTTATAATTAATTATAGTACGAGTTGTCCTTTGTTAAGTTCCTAACAAATTTGAGATTGATTGAAATATTTGTTGGTTTACTTTCTCTAAAAGTTTTAAGCATCTGGCAGGGTCACATTTTATTTATGTATTATGTATGAAAAAATAATTGAAATTTATGAGCGCATTTCAGTATCACATACATTTCAAGAGGAACCAAAAGCATGAGTTTTTCAAAAATTAAGTGTTCTAATCCTCATAAGGATAGTCACCATGTACTGTAGCTTCTACCTTCTGTGTGGCTCATATCCTTTCACTTTTCTCTCCTTCCTGAATCACCAGGTTCACTTGTCTAGATAATGAACTCCTAATTAGTTTCCTTGCTTCCAGGCCCACTGCCTTTACCTCATCTCATTTGACTGCCAGAGCTGTTCCCACCAAAGTGTGAGACAGAGATTTAGGAGAGACAATTTGGTTAGGGGCTCAAAGCTTGGGGAGTTCCATTGGAATTGTATCCTGCTTCCATCGCAGTTGTGCTCTGTGGTGTTTTCTCCAGGAATGAAAGGACACTGTGGGGATAATCACTGTCTTCCCACCATCACCAAGAAGTGCCAGGTCTGTCTATTGAGCCAAGTGATCGGTTGAATCTCTCCACAATCTTAGTTTAAATGCTACTTTCTCAGGTCATCCTTCTCCAGCCCATTCTTACAAAGCCTCAGCACCCACAGACTAAGATAGACCATTCCCATCTCTCTCTTTCATCACAATTATCAGACTAGCAATCAGATCTCTATAAGCTTAATTAAAGAAGTTTATCTACCTTCTCTGCTAGAAGCTCTTGGAGGCAAGGGCAGGGGCTAGACAGTTCATATTAGTAATCCTATCAGCCAAAGCTGCGTCAGGTGCATAAAAGGCATTTTTTTAAAGTATTTAATTAAACAAATATTGAATAAACAATATGATTTTGGAGCCATTTTGAAATTTTGATTTGATAGGTTGTAGAATGGAAACAGGTTCTCCTATATTTGATTATGTAACCCAACACTAGCAAATTAAATTCTTCCCCTATTGACTTAAATCTTTGATTTCCACTCTAAATGTACTGAATTCAATATCAGAAGAAACTTTAATTTCAGAGGAAGTGCACTGATCATATCACCTACCAAATGTATTTTTTAAAAAGTCTGTGGGAAAGCAGGAGCCACAGATAAGGAGGGAATAAAAGACATCCGAAAGCATACTGAGAATGAAGATAAAAGAGGCAGCTTGTGCAAAAGTGGCTAATGCATATTGAAGTAGATGCCACTAACTTCGTATAATTTTGCTGTCAGGAAGCCAAGAGCTTTGGGGTGTTTGTTCATGGAAGCAGGTGGACCTGAATTTGTTTTCGTGACTCTTTTGGTCTTGGACCAATAATTTAGAATCTAGATGCGGGCATGTGTTAGAGGAGAAAGGAGAGAGGGAAAGGAGACCAAGAGGAGAAAAGACAAGTAAAATGAGGTGGAGATAAGCAAATGGACTCATGGCATTAAATGGATCCTTTGACATGATGCTCTAAGTCGCTAAGTCATGGAGGAGCCACGAGCAAAGATTAACCCCCAATAGTGTTCTGTGGAATAACAGGTATTTCCCAGAGAAAGAAGAAGCTGGTGCTGATGTGGCACTGGTCTCTGCTTAGGTAAGTGTGGAAGGATGATTTAAATAAAACATAGCAGGTCTTTCCATTGTTTGACTTTTCAGAGAAAGAGTAGAATATTTGTCAATTACTGGGCTTGCTAGGCTGGAAAACAGCATTTCCCAGACCCTGGGCCCTAACACTTCTGTGCAGGTGCCATTGGGTAGAACTAGAGGAAGCGTTTAAGCAACCCCAGTCGTAACTCCCTGGACGGTGACATGTCATGGAGATTTCTCTTCTTAGCAACTCTTTTATAAGCTCAAATGCCTATGGAACAAAAATATAGGAATTGTGACTAGCAGGGCCTTGCCAGGTTTTCGTAATCATGAGGACTCTATTGTGAAAATAAATTAGAATTGTAATGGGATAGGTATAGAAACCTACCTTTAATTTACCTGCTAGGTAAACATTTTAAGTTAGAAATAAATGAAAGCACACTGCTAAATCAAGATCACGTTCCCAAACAAGCAGGCATTGCTCTTTCTCTCCCCTCACTATTCCTACCGGCTGCCACCTTTGCAAATGACCAGTAACTAATTTGTGAAGGTTCATCTATCTGGGTAGGTTTATTTTATTTTATGCATTTTGGAAATAGTGTTACAGTTTTATTATATTTTATAAATGAAACTGTAAAAGAGAATGATAACTTTAATAATATAAATTATTATTGCAATAAGATTGAAAAATAGAAGGAAGGGCCCAGTAGCAACTGCTGCATCTTCTTAGTTAAAAACTGCCACCTCCAAGGACGTCGTCTGTGAAACTCTCATTACACTGGGCCTCTGTGATTTAATCTCCCCGGTTCCCTTTGAGCAGGTTTACTACGCTCAGAAACGCATCTTAATGGGGATTTTATTATGAAGCATGACCTCTGTTTCCCTTGCAAATGATTCTAAAACCATTTTGATTTGAATCCTTGAATGTAAACACTGGAAGCAGCATTAGAAACAGGCTGGTCTTACTCTCTGAACAGGAAGCTAGTGGCGTAGCAAGAGCAGCCCTGGGCCTTCTCACAGGAGTTGTGTTGTGCTTCTCCTTCTCCCCACCTCCAGGCTGCCTCTTCTGTGTAGCAGGCAGTGAACACCCACCTCGCAGGGTTACCCTGAAACTAATAGAGAAAATGCATGTGAAACACACATCACACTGCTCATATGGAGTGAATGCTCATTCAGTAGATTAATACCATTTGCATCAACTGCTACTCAATTATTTATATTGAGCCTCTATATGGGCTTTGGAAAAGGTATCTGTCCTAATGGTGTGGACCCGTCCCAAGCTCCTCATGTCGCCTTCAGTCATCACTGACAGTGTACAGTAAGGTGTTCCACTAGTACAGTGCATTCCAAGGCCATCACCCTTATAAAATAGGTATAAGACCAAAACACAAGCTCAAGGTAAAAAGTGGAAGGTGATTCTTAAAGTCTAGATTTACTATAGATACTCATTTGAGCAGATCCAAATGCTTCGGTTGCCAGTACAAATATATTAAAATAATTATTGAATAGTTAAAATTACTTACCAAAACACTACAACAAAATGAGCAATAAATAAATAAATAAATAAATAAATAAATATCTTGCCGAAACCGGTTTGGCTCAGTGGTAGAGCGTCGGTCTGCTGACTGAAAGGTCCCGGGTTCGATTCAGGTCAAGGGCATGTACATTGGTTGCGGGCACATCCCCGATAGTGGGTGTGCAAGAGGCAGCTGATCGATGTTTCTCTCTCATCAACGTTTCTAGCTCTCTCTCTCCCTCTCTGTGAAATATCAATAAAATATATTTTTTAAATACATAAATAAATAAATAATATCTTAACACCTCTTACCTCTGGATTGTATCAGGTTTTTTTGTAAATGTATGACTATACATTCTATCCCTACCTATCTACTAGTAGACACTATACTATATATGTGATGAACTAAAGATTATATAAAATTGAAAACTCATTTAGTCATATTTTAGAGAAAGAATAAAGAAATTATAGTCTAGAGGTAGAGGCTGGTGATGACGATAACTAGATGGCTTTTCTATATTTTAAGGAGCTAGTTGTCATGATGCTGTGCATTTCAGCAACTTCAGCCACAGCTGCTGGGCAGCTCCACATTGAGACTGGTTTATAGCAGCTGTAGTGCTCCCTCTGTGCTTTAATGGGACTCGATATTTCCCTACAACTCATCCATCTGTCACCCAGTGTTTATTGGAGTTACCCTGTGGGTGAACACTACTAGATCAGGGTGCGTGAAGATACAGGTGTTACATTTCTTTTCCAGTAGGTCAGTGGTTCTCAACCTGTGGGTCTCGACCCCTTTGACATCCTGCATATCAGATATTTATATTATGATTCATAACAGTAGCAAAATTACAGTTATGAAGAAGCAACGAAAATAGTTTTATGGTTGGAGGTCACCACAATATGAGCTGTATTAAAGGGTCATGGCATTAGGAAGGTTGAGCACCACTGCTCTAGGTGGTTACAGTCTAGTAGGGGACCAATAGGTCATTTCAGATATAGTTGAAGAGCTGGATTAGGACCACAAAGAACAGAGGAACCAACTATTCTACCTTAGAGCTCTGAGGAGGAGAGGTTTCCCCTCAGTCTCAGCGATGATCAGCAGCTTAATCGCTGTCAGATGACCCCAATCTGTGCAAAGGTTTGAGGTCCTAAACCCATATGACCCATTCAAGGGACTTCAACCAGTTTGGTGTGGCTAGAATGCACATTATCCCGGAAGAGACGTGGTGCAGAGGCAGGAGGGATGGGAAGCAGCCAGAGCACTGTGAACTTTATTCTGGAGCTGTCTGGGCCTATTAGGTGGGTTTTAAAATACGCGATGATGTGGTCAAGTTGGTGTTTTAATAAGAGACTCAGGAGCTGTGTTGTAGATAGATGTAAGGGGAGAGGCAGTTTGAAAGCTGTGGGAATAGATTTTTCGAGCAATGAAAAAATAAGCTTTCACTGGAGCAGAGATAGAAACAAGGGAACAAAGTTCAGTGTAATTAAAGTTGGGAATGACTGGGGCTTAGTGCTTCATGAGGGACTGGATAGATGAGAGGGAGAATGAGAGGGGAGGTAGGGAATCTACTGTCTGGTGGACTGGAGTGAGCTTTCAGACCACGAGTTGCATAGTGCAGCCAGAATGGAGGTTCAGGGGAAGGGCAGGCTGTGGGAATAGAAGGAATTCTGTTTTGTGGGTATGGAGTTCTAGGTGGGTATCTAGGTGGATAATTATTTAGATTTGGGGGAAGTTTGACCTTGGAATGTTTACTTGGCATCTTTAGTGAACTGAAGCTAATGAAAGTCCTGGGAGGAGATAACTTTATTTGTGAGTGAAAAGAGAAAAATACTCTCAACAAAATTAATTAGTACCTGAAAGAGTAAGGAGCTGAAATCTATTTTTAACTCAGCTTTTAGGCATGACTTTTTTGCTTAGCCTCAAGTTATAACTGAATTGGACCTCAGAAAGCATGAAGTCATTTTGAATCTTGGCCAACTATGTTGTTAATTCAGGTATATATCCATAAACTTAATGCTTATGACATAAGATTTTTAATGGCTCTTCCTCTAACATATTATGAAAATAAAATGGCACTGGGCATGAAGAATGAAGGTTCCAGAGCTCTCTGACCTTGGCAGTGCTATTACCACAGACACTTCATTATTAAGATAATACAGTCAGTTTACAAACACCTCTTCCATGTAGTTTAGAAATGAGTGACAACATGGTGAACCCTGACTGTTTTTCTCCGGGGCTAAAAGGTGTTCTCTGGCAAACTCTTAGGCTTGTTTACCTTGATTGATATTTCAAATGAGCATTATTCTCTGGAAGGTTATCAATCAGAATAAGCTTAAGTAGTTGGTGGACTGCCGACCCATTTAATGTTAAGTTTGAGTATCAATTTCCGATTCAACCATGACAGAGTAACTGGCACAACTTGGCATACATAGTAAACAGCTAAAAAAAATGGACAAAGCATGTGAGGCAGCTGATCATAGGACCTGGAAGACAGCAGTATAGATTGGACCCTTGAATGGAGGGAGACTTGGGATTTCCTGACATTTGTGGAGGGAGGGGTCGTAGACCAGAGCAGTGGTTTCATGAAGCTAAGGTGTGCCTTTGAGTTTCAAGTTCAGAGCTGCCAAAGTGGCAGCCATTTTACAGTCAGGGAACTAGGAAGGAGGCAGCTGTGCAGAACAGGATGCAGATGTGAGACTCATGGAGTTCCCATTTTGTCCTTGGCCAAGGTTGTGCTGTATATGCACAGAGTGGAACGCTATAGGACATAGCATAGGATGGCTTCTTTGGGGTTGGATGTTTAACAGATATTTCAAAAGTCATTTAGTGCCAACAGCTGCTAGGCCTCTGGGATCACCACTGTAGAAAGATCTTGCTGAACATCTCAGGAATTCAGGGCCCACAGAAAAGCCACAACTTAGGAGAAAGAATCAAATGCCCTTAGAAGGAAGAATAAGACCAAATAGACCTGCTGGAAAAGAGTATACAAACAAGCCTGACTGGATCAAGAGGATCTGTCAACAAGTTAATTGATGCTATAATTATAAGTAATGCCTCTAAGGGAAGGAAAGATAATCCAGACACCGTGGGGTGGGTCATATGTAATTATGAAGAGAAGAAGCAGGAAGATACGATGTCCAATCAAGAAAACAAGCAGTCACTTGGACACAGATGGCAAGATGATCAAGATAATGGCATTAGCATAATTATAACTGTCCAAGAGCTTAAAGGAAAAGTTAGACATAGTACTCTAACAAATGGGGGATTTCAACTCAGAAATGGTTAACTGTAAAAAGAACCAAATGGAAATACTAGACAGTTCTGTATAGACAAAGTTCAACGGCTGAAATGAGAATGTAATAGTTGGGAATAACAGCCATTTAGACTCTGCACAATAAGAGGCTAGTGTACTTAAAGCCATCTAAATAGAAATCACCCAAGCTAAAGAACAGTGAGGAAAAGGAGGGGAAAAACATCTAAGTTATTTTGTGTTGGATCTTACACTTAAATGTAAAAGTTAAAACTGTAAAGCTTCTAGAATAAAATGTAGGAAGACCTTGAGATATACAAAGATTTCTTAGCAATAAAAAAAGCACTGACTACAAAAGAAAAAATAAATTAAAAACTTCTGTCTGGAAGAAGATACTTATACATATGCCTAGTAAATGCTATAAATATAAATATATGTATATATTCAAGCTCTTGCATTTCAATAACACAGGAACAGCCCAATTTACACAAAGTGCTAAAGATTTCAACAGATGTTACCCACATACATAAATGTATGTGTGGGTGTCTATATGTTTATATAAGACCAATGATGTCATCAAAAGGTGTTCAATGTCATTAGTTATCACAGCAATGTAAAAGAAAAACAAAAACAAAAAAATAACATTATTCATAAAACCCCTTAACTGGAAATAATTAAAAAGTCCTTCAAGAGAATAATAAAAAAATTGTTGGGTATTCATTTGTACAATGGAATGTTATTCTGCCCTAACAAGTGTAATCATGCATAATCATGGATGAATCTTTAACATTTTGAAAGAAGCTAAAGACAAAAGAGTACTTAGTATATGGTTACATTTATATTAATTTCAAGAACAGACAAAACTTATTGATGATGAGATTAGTGTTTGCTTGTGGATCTGATGGAGCTTTACTGATGGGGGCACTGTGGAGATTTCTAGGGTGAAAAAATAGATTATAATTTGATTAGGATATTAGTTTTATGTGTGTAAACATTTGTTAAAACTTACCCATTATAAAATCTATTTCACTGCATGTAACTTTTACCTTAGTTATTTCAAAAGATTAGATTTTCAAAAAAACAAACTAGCTTGAAATAACTTACTTAAATTGCTAATTATGATTTTTCATCATAAACCAAGGTATGTTTCGTCAGAAATCTATCAATTGTTTCAGTTTCATCAACTGCATTTTGGCTCATAATACATCCTAGCAGGGTTTCTTTGTTTTACTAGAGGCCCCGTGCACAAAATTCATTTGGGGGTGCCCATCATCCTGGCTTGCACCCTCCAAACCTGGGATGGGGGGTGTCTGACTGCAGGTTTAGGGGCATTAACTCCAGCCATTAGGAAAACCATACAGAATGTCCTTGAGATACAAACAGTGTGGTTTATGAATTGTTTTAATAATAATGGCCATTCCGTTAAATAATATCTGCTTACATACAATACAGCTGGTATTAAATGAATTCAGAATGTTAATATCACAAAATCATAGAAAGTTGCAGAGGAAATAACCTTGAATTGTCTAGTCCAAACTTTTATAAATATTGAAATTCCCTTTTGTCCTAAGAAGCTTAACCAACTTTTGAGGTAACCCATTTTCTGTGAAAGGACTGGGGGACCCTGGAGACAGGCATGCGGTGTGGCTGGACCTGCCCTGCCACCCCCCAGCTGAGCTGAAAGAACTGGTAGTCTCCAATGGGGCTAAGAGGACTGGGTGCCACCATCTTGTGGCTATGGGCACCACCATCTTTGTGACAGCATAACATTTGATTTGCATATTCCCTCTTTTCTAGATAGGATGATTTGGTTTGGAGTTTTCCTTCTTATTTATTTATTTAAGAATAAGGATTTGCTTACAAATTCTAGTCTCTTTATAAATGAGTAAATTAATGAAAAATTTCCTCCAATAGAAACAACTTATTCCCTAGACAATTCACTGAAATGGAATATTCTTGGAGTTCTTTTCAGAAAGTACTCTGGAGCATTAGCTGTTTGGGGTTTTTTTTGTTTTGTTTTTTTTTTTGTTTTGTTTTGTTTTTGTTTCTTCCCAGGGATCTGGATACTGGTTGAGAAAAGACCCTGGATAATTGAAGTCATTTGTCTGGGACCTAAATGTCCAGGCAGGAATAGGACCTGACTTAATTGAAAAGAATTGATGATACCCATTAAGAACACTGATCCTCTGAGAATGAAAATGAAAGGGCCAGTCCAGGGTCTACTCCCATTTAGCATTGTTAGGGGAAGATTGAGCTTACTTTACAGAACAGTTCTCTGGTGATGAGGATCAGTGATAACAGACTAACAAAAACCTCTCCGTTTTTCTCCCTCAATCTCCTCAGAGAGCAAATAGAAAAGGGCAATGAAGAATCACAAGCTGAACCTGCTATGTGGGTATTTTCACTTGGCATACCTTTAGCCTCAGCCATCATAAGTGAGTATTCAGCATGATATCATAGGAAGAACATAGATCCATGGCAGACTCAGCTGCATAACTGTGTTCGTAGCCTTTCTGACTTTGTCTCCAAAGTCATCTGCTGAAAATGAAGTGAGATGTCATATGAAAAGTTAACTGAAGGTAGCCCCATCCACTCTTTACAAAAATTTAGTTCTACAGGAGAAAGTGAGTTGTAGTGATTCTGGAGAACTTTTTCTGCAAGGGAAATAAATAATGGGAAGCAATAGCCATTCATTGCCAACTAAATGGCTGCCATATTGTTGTTTATGTTTTACCTAGAACACCAGTGTTTAGGTCATTAGTGGAGGCAAAAGATTTGTAAATACTAAGCACCCTTCAAAGAGGCATTAGCATCCATGAATGTTGCATGCTGCAGGAATTGAGCTGTTAATCAGGTGTGGTCCATTGTTATGTATTTTTCATGAGAGGAGGAAAAGAGGCCCTCTGTGATAGTGATTGAGAGCTAGCTACAGTTACTAAACATCCCAAGTCAAATCATTTAAGAATCCTCTACTAGGAATTGACTTTCTCAGCGGCCGCATTGTAATAATGGATCTCAAGAACAAAAAGCGGTGTTAAACCTTGGGGAGTCTATAAGTAAGTGTTAGATAGTTTGCTCTACAAGAGATGATGTCCTAAGTCCTAAGCACAGAAGGGATCCCTGACAGTAATGCTGTTTTCTTTGGCAATGACTAGATGAGAAATGACTCATGAGTGAGGAAAGTATTATTACTTAACAGAAATGTATGTTTTAATGAGTATATTGGTGGATTCCAATAAGTTAGTTTAATGCCATATGTATGTGTATGATATGGCTCAATAAAAGTGAACTGTGTTAGAATTTAAAATTCAGCAACTGATGAACTACTGGGGGAAAAAGAAAACTTAGTGTTTTCTAAGATATACCATGTACTTTTCCCCCCAGTAAGTTGGATTATTAAAGAAAATATTTAATCTGCAAGCATAGATCTGAGGCATATCTTATTTGCCTCCCCTATGTGTTTTTTAATAAAGAAATCTTAAGTGTATCTTGGTTTTGTTTTCCAGAAAGGTCTCAATTCCAAAGCTCTTGATATGTCATATTTTGGCTAGAGATGTGTAGTCCTCCATGTTGTTAAGTTGACTGCCAGTAACAGTTGATTTGATGGGTAGAACTGAATAAATACAAATAATAAATACAGCAATATAGTCATTTAATCACTCAGTGCTCATTTATTTTTATCAACCAGGTACCAGGTATAGTAGTAGATTGAGATTTGACCCTTCCTACATGTATACAATATAATGTCTTATCATAGTTGTAGATGTCTACAGAGTATGACAGAAAGAACCTGCGATTCTTCCCCTGGTGACATCCAAAGAGATTTGTTTAAAAGAGCTACCTTGCTGAAACCGGTTTGGCTCAGTGGTAGAGCATCGATCTGCGGACTGAAAGGTCTCGGGTTCGATTCTGGTCAAGGGCATGTACATTGGTTGCGGGCACATCCCCGGTAGGGGGTGTGCAAGAGGCAGCTGGTCAATGTTTCTCTCTCATCGACATTTCTAGCTCTCTATCTCTTTCCCATCATCTCTGTAAAACATCAATAAAATATATATTTTTAAAAATAAAAGAGCTGCCTTGAGAAGTCATATAGAATGAGGAGTATTACCCAGCAAAAGAGTGGGGGACTTCCACCAGAAGCAGCACGGAGTTCAGGCACAGAGTTGTAGAAGAGCATGGACTGTTTGGGGCGGCGGTAGTATGGTGCTTCCAGACCAAAGCATCCTTTTGAAGGCTTATCAATCAGGGTCTCTCAACAAGAGTCAGATGGACTAGAGGAGAGAGCTGTGATGGAACCACAAACGAGAGAGGTGTGGAGGAAGCCAGATGCTGGGGACTTTCCAGGGAGGGACAGATGAATAAATATCCAAACCTACTCTCCTTTCTTCCTCCCATTTTCTGACTGAACTATCTCCAGAAAAATAGTGAGCCTTTTTCCCTGGGCAAGTCAAATTTCGGGTCCCGTCGATTTCCTTTGCAGCATGTTCCATGAAGACGTTCATGTCCCTCACCCTGCTTCTCTGACCATCAGCTACATTTGGACACACAGCATCTTTCCATATTGATTCCTAAAGTTATCCAACATGAGTACCATGAAGAACCTTCCTGAGAGGTTGGAGTACCTACTGAGGCTCTGTTATTTATTGTCATCATCATTGTTGTTTAACTTCTGATTTGTCGAAAGAGGATGTGTCACTGGCATTTATTAAAAGTTTTTTCAGGCTTTGTATATGCCTTACCCTGTTTATTCCTCATCACAACCATACAGGGAAAACAATATGACTTAAATTTTGTCGAGGAAGAAACAAAAAGCCCTGGGCAGTGAGGCTCAGTTGGTTGGAGTGTTGTCCTGTACACTGAAGGGTTATAGTTTGGTTCTGCACATAGCTACCGGTAGGTATGTTTTTTAAAATATATTTATGGATTTTTTACAGAGAGGAAGGGACAGGGATAGAGAGTTAGAAACACCAATGAGAGAGAAACATTGATCAGCTGCCTCCATACACTCCCTACTGGGTTTGTGCCCACAATGCCCTTGACTAGAATTGAACCTGGGACCGTTGAGTCTGCAGGTCGACCCTCTATCCACTGAGCTAAACCAGTTAGGGCTAGGTTGCAGGTTTGATCCCTAGTCAGGGTGCATATGGGAGGCAACTAATACATCTCTCTCTCACTCTCTCTCTCTTCCCCTCCCCATCTTTCTCTCTCCCTACTCTCCTCTCTCTAAAAATTGATGAAAAATCTTCTTGGGTAAGTTGCCTGAGGATAAAATATAAAAAGAAACAAACTTATGGAAGAGTTCATAAAACTGGATATACTATTGAATAGATAAGATGCTCAACCTCAGCCACCTATGCAATAATATATTCAGTTGGATACACATGTGGTTTACCACTCTCTCCCATGATTAATTTAACACGAATGCCAGACCCTGCGCAGGTGGTGGGATAACAGAGATAAGAAAGGCCCTGTCCTTATCGGTGATGAGCACACAGCTCACCCTGGGTAGTATCATTTGTACTAGGAGCAAACAAAGAATATGGTAAGAGAGATTACTTTGATCTGAAAATGAGATTAAAATATTTTGTTACCCCTCTCCCCCAAAGTCAAACAGAAAAGCTTTCATGTTAAACATGTGTTGACCTTCCAAGTATGAAATTGCATTTTAAATCCCAGATTCAGGGCACCTGCATCAGGAGATTTGCACACAAGTTGGTTGAGATGCTGCACGATGCTGTAGACCTTGAGCTGACCTGTGTCACTTGCTTTAAGACTGGAGGAAGGACTTTTAAAAAACCCACACAAGATCTGGAATGGAATTGGCCTTTGAATTTGACCTTCCCATGAGTGGACCCATGTAAGGGCAGGTATAAGGTGATATTAAACTCATTGCCCTACAAAGGACTCATCCTCCTGCTGCTCTTTAGTGTTTATGGGGGTCAGGAGTGGTTGTGATAAGAATATTTCAAAAGTTCTATGTTCAGTGTCATTGAGCTTAAAGTTCCCCTCCCTTACCCTTTTTTCCCCTTTGGCCAATGGAGTGCTTCTGTCTGTAATATTGTGTTGTCTTTGTCATCTCTTATTTGTTTAATGCTCTCCACCTTCTCTATTTTGATAGCTGACCCAATAGTTGTCCAAAGGAACTGTTAAGTCATTGCCATTGCATCTTTTGTAAAGAACCTGTCCTTTGCTCTACCTGCTTGGTGATAGAGGGAGACACTTTGCATCCTGGATAATTACTTGTTACACACTTAACTGCAACAGTTACTCTGCTGTTTTTCCATGGAGCAGGGTGATGGGGGAGTGGTCTTTAATGTATAAAATGCAGGTGCTTTCTCTTTGTTAAGTGTTGCACCCTGGGAGAGGAAAAAGAGTATCCTTCACAATTTGCGTGACAAACACCTCTTGTCTCTTGGATGGTGTTCATATGTTTCACCTCTATGAAAGTTTATCCTATTCATCCTGCAAGATTAGTTTTCATATTCTATCTCTTATTCGTAGCACTGCATTATAATCTAGCTGTTTACTTCTCCCCACTGGACTGTCAAGGCTGCAATTGATTCATTTTTGCATCTTCATTACATAGCATCGTGCTGGGATTTGATGGGTATCCAGTAAGTGTTTATTGAATGAATGAATAGTTGTGCAGTAGGAAGCAGGGAACCATGGTAATACACATTACGTCAGTAGTCTAAAAGGGTAATTCAGGCAATGGGATGCAGGATGCCTTGGTGAGAAGGTAATCAAGAGGGTCAGCTGGAAGACCACTTTGCTGATTGCTTTGCAGTGTTTCCCAAAGTGTGGTACGCGTACCCCCAGGGGTACGGCAAGAGTTTGGTGGGGGTTCGCATTGCACCAGAGTTTGGTGGGGATATGAACTGCACCATGCTTAGCTGCGCCTAATTCTATGTCCTCATGAGTCAAGTCAAGACAGTCTTGTGAGGCGTGAGATGGTCTGGTGTGCAAATAAATGTTATTTATAATATAACTTTTATTTATATTTTATTGTTAATAATTTTATTTTTCGTTTATTATTATTTTGTGTATGTACAAAAAAAAGAAAAATAAATATATTTTGATCGTCATTAAAATACATCCAATTATAGAAGGGGTAGACATATGTCAAAAGTTTGGGAAACACTGCTTTAGAGGATAGCTCTTACATCCTGCATTTTCCATCTCTGCTGGGTTTCATTGGCCTCAAAGAGAAGCCAGTCTCTCCCCTCATATGTGTAATGCCCTTGCCTGGGATCTTTGCCTATGATGCTGTTGCACTTTTGGGGAAGGTAGCACTGAGAAACTGGACTTGCCTGGAGGATTCTGGAGTTTTGTCATCTATCAATAAGATAAAGCCAAGGTGATAACCCCAGAAACCTCTGCTCCTGCCTCCTTGCTTACCAACAAATTATGTGTGCTGGTTGCTATGGAGAAAGAGGCACAGGCTGTCACAGGAAAACATATTTTAATATTTAAAACAATAACGTATTTTGGAAATTTACTTTTCTCAGTTTTGTCATCCAGGTACCAGGAGATCAAGCCAGAACCTAGCTCTGTGCAGTAGCAGCGCCTCTGCTGTGTAATTTCAACTAGGCTTCCTGGGGAAGGCTTCTGAGTTCTGTGGCATAGTCCATGAACTTCCTGAATCCCTACTGTGTGCCCAGTGTTGGGTAAGCATTGATAGGGTTCTACCCCTGACTAAATAACTTTTCGTTTCATGTTCTACAACTTGGACAGGTAACTACAAACCTATTAAACGTAGGGGCTATCATAGCTACATTTGACTCCTGCAATATCCATTACTGACAAACAAAAATGCCTACTATATTAAGCATTTACAACACATTATTTAATTTAAACATTTTAGCAGTTCTATGAGTTACTAGTATTAACTATTGTGGAGAGCAGCTACTGCATTTGGACAGGTTCAAGCCTTGGACTCATGACAGGGTCCTCTCGTGGCAAAGCCACTTGCAAGTCCCAGCACAATTGTAGCTAAAGGCTGTAGTTGTAAGCTTGACCTTATGGTCCGAACCTGTGGTCCCAGCAGGTTGAGTGATGTGGGCTTGATAGAGTTCAGGTGCATGTAACTGAGAAGATTCAAAAGCCACAAGAACAGTGGTTGGCAAACTCATTAGTTGACAGAACTGCAAACCGCAGCTCACAAGCCACATGCCCCACCTAGCCTCAGCTTTATTCTCTTGTTTGTCTGTTCTGATCCTTCACTGTCCCCTCACTCCCCTCCCCCCCGCATCAGGTTCACCCGTGGCCATGTTGGTATGGCACAAACTATTTTATTAAATAGTTTATGGCTAAGTGACTGACCATACGTAGGTCTGACTGCCCGGCACATATGACATGAACTGGCAATTTAAAAATAAACGTTGACTCGCGCATGCATGATACATACAAAGCTCTCGCTGGTGCCAATCACACATGTGTGTTTCATTCTGTCCTTTTTGATAGTGAATTTGGTTGTTTTTGTTGATATTCATTGACAGATATATCTGAAGACCAACTATTGGCACAATGTGCCTCTGAAGCCGAAATAAAGGCTCAACTTCTCATTAGTGATGAATGCAACATGGCATCCAGTCATGCTATAAGCACTATAGATAGATTATTCGGAGAAATTATTAATTTGAATGTTGCATTTGGTGGGGAAGTTCTTCTCAGAAGGGATTTTCGACAGTGTCTCAGTGTAGTGCTGCCTGCTATAGGAACAGCCGTATACAAACAAGTTTAAAGTTCTGTAATGTTTGGGATGTCTTTTTTTAAAAATGAGATCAGAATGGTTAGTAAAACTTGGAGATGGCAAACTTGATAGAAGTTTTCATTTAGGAATGGATGTTATTGAAATCCCTTGTGAAATTATTTTTAACAGATCTGTTATTGAAGCTGCCTTTGGAAGTAGTGTATCTATAGATAATATTAAAGATATATCTAAATGTGCAATTATTTGTCCAAAAAATGAAAACATTCATAAGTTAAATGAAGACATTTTGGATATACTCGGAGATTATCACACCTATTTGAGTGATGATTCTATTGATTCAACGAATGATGCCAAAAAAGGAAAATTTTCCTATAGAGTTTCTTAGTAGTAGTACTCCTTCAGGAATGCTGTATCATAAATTAAAATTGAAAGGAGGTGCAATCATCTTGTTTGCACTAACTGAGAAGACTTAATAGTAAATGGGGTCTCTGTAATGGTACTAGATTTATTATCAGAAGTTGCGATCTACCATAATCGAAGCTGAAGTATGAACAGGTTCTGCAGGAGAGACTGTTCTGACTCCAATAATTGATTTGTCCCTGACAGTGGCCTCCCATTTAAATTAATTTGGAGACAGTTTCCCATGATTCCAGCATTTGCAATGACTGCTAATAAATCACAAGGATAAACTCTAGACAGAGTAGGACTATTTGTACCCGAACCCGTTTTTGGACATGGTCAATTATATGTTATTTCTCTGGAATTCGAAGAGCACATGACATTAAAGTTGTAAATACTTCATCACACGGGAGTGGTGAGGGCCTCTGGAGGGCTTGTTACAGTGCAGATTGCCGAACTTTATCCTCAGTTTGATTCAGAAGGTCGGGCCTATAATTTGTATTTCTAACTGGTGGCCAGGTGTTTCTGCTGCTGCTCTCTCTGGACCACACTTTAAGAACCCCTCACCTAGAGGAGAAGGTCTTTGCAAGCTTTCTGAGAAGCTGAGTCATGTTATGGCAGTGCGACCAACTTTGGTGAAAATCAGCAACAAGCCATAGTGCAAAGCTTTTGAAACATAGTCCATATGTATATCAATATGAAAATGTACACTCCAGAGAATAATACCTAAGTATAAGATCTACACAATATTGTAGTGCCAGGCTGAACTTTCTAGCTTTGAATGAGAGTTTATTTATTTTTAGTTTTCATTTTTTAAAATATATTTTATTGATTTTTTGCAGATAGGAAGAGAGAGAGATAGAGAGCCAGAAACATCTATCAGAGAGAAACATCAATCAGCTGTCTTTTGCACACCCCCTGCTGGGGATGTGCCTGCAACCAAGGTATATGCCCTTGACAGGAATCGAACCCGGGACCTTTCAGTCTGCAGGCCAATGCTTTATCCACCGAGCCAAATCAATTTCAGCTGAGTGAGGGTATATACCAACTGATCCTTAAGTACTCTCTACAATTTTGTTAATAAATGATGATTTAATATGTTGGGACCCATTAGAAATAATCTTGGCTGGTGTTGGTTTTCAGTAGACCTGGTCCACTGAGGCAGACCTATTTTTTTAAATCACTTGGGAATCCCTGCAGAGCATTTTGGACAAATCAAAACCTTTCGTGGACCAGTAGGCCTATGGGAAGAGAATAGCATCACTCAAAGCTTGTCTGTGTGTGTGACTCTGTGTGGTTCTCACCATATTGCTTTGTGTAACAGCTTCACATGCAGACTTTGGGCTGCTTTCACCTGTCGCTTGGGTTCAGTACCTGTAGAGTGCCTGCCCCAGCTCCAGCGCACATTTAACATCAAACGTGCCTGAAGGGTTTGAGCCAAAGAACTAAGAGAAGTCTTTAAGGTACAAAGTCTCCTTCCAAGGCTTAGTAGCGGTATTTGTAGGATTGGAATTCAAAGTCTCTAGCATTCTGATATATAATCCTTGTCTACAGGCCCCTTTTGATTTTTGTTTCACAGTATGGAAGAAAGAATTTTTGTTGGTCTCACATTAAGTATCAGATGTATCAGTTTTTCTTTTTGGTAGTCTCTTCCCCGCCCCCCCCCCCCCCCATTCTATCAGATCCTCCAAACACTTTGGAATGCCTTTGTGGCTACTATATAAGAAAATTTAAAAACCTTGGTTTTGTCTTTTTTGAAAAAATTGTCTTGCCATCTTATGTTCTTCTATTTTGTATGAAGGTCATAAAGAGTAAGCCTTCACTAACTTCCTCGTTGTCTATTTTATTACCGCCAAGGAACCTTTACATAGGCAAGTAGAAATCAGAGTTGAACTGGATCTGTTCAACAGTAGAAGATGTGGTTGTCATAATACCAAGAAACACTTTCTGGGGTATTTCTATACCTATATCAGAGAGCTCTGCTCTATCACTTTTGAAAGATTTTTAGGGAATGGTGAAGCAAATCCTGTTTGTTGGTAAATACACCCCCCTCACACATACAATCTTTTTAAAAAAATATCTATTTTATTGATATTTTACAGAGAGGAAGGGGGAGAGATAGAGAGCTAGAAACGTCAATGGGAGAGAAACATCGACCAGCTGCCTCTTGCACACCCCCTACTAGGGATGTGCCCGCAACCAATATACATGCCCTTGACTGGAATCGAACCCGGGACCCTTCAGTCCGAAGACCTACGCTCTACCACTGAGCCAAACCGGTTTCGGCCACACATACAATCTTAATAAATGGTCATAATGTAATGTAAGATTATTTCACAATGATATTTGGGTTTCTAGTAACTGTCAAACTCTTTCCTAGTGGAGCCTGAACAGTGCTCTTCTATGGCACAATGGTTCAATTTAGAATTATTGAGCAATATTCTCATGGATTAAAGCTATTTTTATGTACCATTATGCTCTTGAGTTTGGGTGTCTATTTGATAATAACCCAGTGATCAAACAAAAGCATCTTAGGGATGACAAAGGTAAGGAACATTTTTCACTAAGTGAAAGTGTGTGTGTAATTAATTACCTATACTCTAAAAAAGATTACTAACAACAGACAAAGTTGGTGCACCTATGAATTGCAAGGTAAAGAGCTGAATCAATGGCTTATATCAGTTGAAATTTGTCTGCTTTGTCAGAATAGATTATTTAAAATTTTCGTGATAGGCAAAACTGGTTTGGCTCAGTGGTAGAGCATTGATCTGTGGACTGAAAGATCCCAGGTTCGATTCCAGTCAAGGGCATGTACATTGGTTGCAGGCACATCCCTGGTAGGGGGCATGCAAGAGGCAGCTGGTCGATGTTTCTCTCTCATTGACGTTTCTAACTCTATATCTTCTCCCTTTCTCTCTGTAAAAATAGCAATAAAATATATATTTTTAAAAATTTTTGTCATAAATATAGGAAGAAAAACCTATTTGTATTTTCAAATAATTTATTTACTTGTAGATAGCTGCTGCTACTGATTGTGTCTTTGCCTTTCTATTTGGCTTTAAATTTACATTTTAAGTAGCATTTTTTAAAATGTAATACTGACATACTAAAAAAAAGTGTATATAGCCTTTGGAGTTTTTTTTTTGTTTATTTAATCATTTAATGGCATTTTCTTGCTTTGCTTTTTTTTTTTTTAATAAAGCCATCTGTTTAGTAAACATGGAACATTGATTGCTATGAAACCCAAAAGTTCATAATGACAACTAAATAACAGATGACAGATTAGATAAGAACAAGTCATTAAGTTGGCCTATAAAAGGACAGCCATCTGCACCACTAAGACACTCTTTCTATTGATGACAATAATAATTTTCTGACTCCCTGACAGCTGAGAATTTATAGAGTAAAATGGGAAGCATGTAAATCCAGAAGTGAAATTTGATTTGGGTAATTAGTGTAACCATTTTACTTCAGTGTTACATGGCAAGTGAATCAACATTATGACAGAATCCTTTGAGAGCAACTAATCATTTATTCCGTGGTTGCATGTGTGTTTCATGTGACATACAAAATGACTAATCTACCATTATTTTGTTGGGCTGAATTATTAACAAATGTAGAGAGTCTAATTCATTGCAGATTAAAAGGATTTATGCTTTTAAGTCCTAGTTTATAGATTAGTGATGCACAATTAAAATGTAAATTTAGTGGATAAGTTTAAGAATAACCTATCACAGACCCCTGGGTCCCTGAAAGGCACATCTGTCCTTACTTTGCCAATGTGTCATCAATGTTGAATTTTCTTTTGTGGTCACCAGCAAAATACTAAAGAAAACTGATGGTTCTTTTGTAATATTGATATAGGTGCATATTTAGTAGAGTTAAGTAGAACCAGGGCCAAACAGTTGGACCTTGTTCATTTGAGGGAACCTAAACAACAGATTGAATGAGTTGGTTTCAATGTAGAATTGGTCTTGATATTCTCTCAATGAGCTAATCTTCTCATTAATGCTAAATGATTCGAACCTTAGCTCTTTAACATAGAACTATTATTAGAATTAAATTTGGTAGAAGTGAATTAACTGGTATTGGATTCGTTTTTCTGAAAGCTCTTCTTTCTCTGTTTCTTCACATTTTGGGTGGAAACATCCTAACGATGAGTGTAGTATGAAAAGCTATTGAGATTAGACTGGTTCGGAACTTTGTAGAGAGTCATTCTATCAGAGCCTAAGGATTTTTACTCAGACTGGGTCTGTACTCAGCAGCATGTAGGAACTTTATGCCTTCCAGTCCCATGCTTTGCATTTGATCATTTTTTGTGGATCCGATGGGCCATGTTTTACATGGGTAGTAAAAGTTTATAGTACAGAATAAAGAAAACAAGCCACTGATGAGTCTGCCTTTCACAGATATCTACTAATACTGCTTCATCATACAAACTGTTTTTCTATGCATTTTTAAAAAAATATATTTTTTATTAATTTCAGAGAGATAGAGAGATAAAAACCTCAAAGATGAGAGAGAATCATTGATTGGCTGCCTCCTGCATGGTCCACACTGGGAATCTAGCCCACAACCCAGGCATGTGCCCTTAAGGAGCCATGCCAGCCAGCCAGGCACGTTTGTATACATTTAAAAAATGAAATGTAATTGTATTTTAAACAATGTTTGGTACCCACTTCTTTTCCACTTAATATGTTGTAAGCATCTTATATAAATATCATTAAAAACTTTATTATTCCATTTGTAGTAATTCACTGTATCATGAACTGTATTTGATATAACCAGTTCTTTATTAGGAGACATTTACATTGCCCCCACCCATCATCGTGAGGGAAAAAAATTGGCATATAAATCTCTGGACATCTGATGGTTTCCTTAGAGTTCCAAGAGGTAGGATAGTTAGGATAAATATATAAAATTTGTTAAGGCTTTTGCTGAATACTATAAATTTATCTCTATAAGAACTATTGGACCTACCATCACTGAATGGATTTCCACTTCTTTGCACACTTCTTATTATAATTTTAAAAGATCTTTGCAATTTTAACAGTAACAGTGAATGTGTCATTTGAATTTGCATTTTTGTTCATAAGCCTGCCCTGTTGTTTTTTTTTAATTTGTTTTTCAGCTGCTCAAATATTTCTTCAATGCAAAGTGCCTTTTATTTTTTGCCCATCTCGTTTCTAAACATTACTTTAAAATTAATAACTGAACTCCTTTTGGTATTAAAGTTCTTATGTTTGCAAAATGTCATATATCTGAGAGACCAAAAAAAAAGCTTACTTCTTTTTTGCTTGATTAAAGCTATCATGCTAAGCAATATTCATGCTTAATAATTTATTTTCTAAATTGATTGAATGAAGAGCAATGCAGACTGAGACTGAGCAGTATGAGGTGGTGTAGGAGGTGGTTGGCACTCTGTATGGCTCCCATGCCCTCTGGGGGAAGATGGGGGACTCCCTCTGGCAGTTTCCAGTCTGAGGCCTTTTCAATAGACTCTTTTTATCATGTATTTAACTCGCAGTATACATCGGATAGTTCAGAGTCATCATCCAAGCAGTTAATCTTTTACTGATCAGGAATGAGGATCTGAAGAGAGGGACAGAGAGAGGGAGAGGGAGCAGGAGAGGAGAAGGGAGAGGGAGAGGGAGAGGGAGAGGGAGAGGGAGAGGGAGAGGGAGAGGGAGAGGGAGAGGGAATGAATCTTGATTTATTTTGTGGTTAGGAGCTGATGGAGGAGTGAGTGTAGAGAGAGGACATTCAGTCTCTTAGTCAGTGGACCTGAGTGTTCATCATATTCAGGAGGAGCAGTGGTTTCTAAAGGAAGTCATCCCAGGAGTGGTTACTCAGCGGACAGTAAGGCTGCCTGGCAAACCATCAGCTGGTTTTATGGAATTGATCTCCAAGGGAGGTGGAAGTAGAGGAGTGGCTCTCCCTGGCTGAGTGGCTGGGCCAGAGGACGCTCCCTTCTTTCCTGGTATCTGACCAATCTCTTAAGAAGAAATGCTTTCAGAAAAGCATTTGCTATGAGTTAATAATATACATTTACTGCTTGAAGTAAGATATGAAAAAGTTTAACTTCTGGGTATAATGAGTGCCTGTGATATTCCTTCCAGTTCCACGTGTGCTGGGTATAAAATTCCTAGTTTCCTCTTGTTCTGTATATGTCTTTCACCTTTGAAGGCCTGTGCCTCAGGCTCACTGCTAAGAGATTCAGTGGTTCAAAACTCTCTGGATATTTTGCCTGTGTTATCCAAGCCTAGTGTTGCCTCATCATAAAGAGCTTCTCTGAGCTTTTGTACAGCCTTGGGTAACAGGGTTTATCTTCACCCAGTATTTATTGAGCACCTACTATGCGCCAGGCACCATCCTGCTGAAGATACAATAAAGAAAGCCATGACTCCTGATCTCAAAAGCAGTCACCTCAGTGGGTAAGATGTCACCTAAAGAGGTGACTATACTGCCCGGAAAGAAGGGAAGTGATTGAGGCTGCACAGGATACTAGTGCATCAGTGTGGAGGACAGACATCAAGGAAGGCTGCCTGGAGAACAGGCTACTTAGTTCAGTCTTTATGGGCTATGCAGCTGAGCCAGAGCTAGGCTGAGAAGAAGAGAAAATGCATGGTGCTCGCAGGGGTCTGTGAGTGAATCCATTCTATAAGAGAGGAATTGTGAGAAGGGAATGACAGAGCTGACTCACCTGCTTCCTTGCCACCGGTGGTACTATTAAAAACCCTAGATTTTCACACGCCCCAGGGAAGAGTGTAATAAGAGAATTTCATAGGAATTTTTGTCTTACTATCCCCACCATATCATGTTGTTAACTTATTGCAGATAAAATTAGACCATCCATTGTCTGTAACTGTAGTAATCACAGGTATTTATGATGTAACCTTGAGGGATGATAGATGATTAAAAACTGCTTCTCCACAGTCCCTATGTCCCTGCCTCTGCCCTTCTCCACCCTGTTGCACTTCGGATTAGATATAATTCTAGATCAAAGTGAGAAAATTCCACCTGTCTTGGCTGTCTACCACAAGGTTAGGAGCTTCCCGTATGTAACTGATGGCATGGCCTCCTTCGCTGAACAGTCTCATAATGAAAGATAAAGGTCAGCTGACCTAAATAGAGTGCTCAGTGAGGTAGCTGGTTAATATCCGGGCAAGTTCCTTGTGTTACTTTCCTATTTCTGCGTAAAAAACGATGCCAGGCTTGGTGGTGTACAAAGCACACATTTATTATCTCAGTTTCCGGGGTGCGGTGAGGGCATGGCTTACATGGGTGTTCTGCTGCAGAGCCTTCAGGCTGCGGTTCAGGGTCCGGTGGGGGCTGTGGTCTCATAGGCCTCAGGATCAGGGTAGGACCCACTTCCAACTCCCTCCTGTTCTTGACAGAATTCACTTCTTTGTGGCCCTAGGACTCAGGGCAGCTGGCTTCTTCAAAGCCAACAAGGGAGAGAGAGACAAGAGAGTCTGGCAGCAGGAGTGTCTTACCCAACATGCAGTAATGAGGGAAATAGTGTGTGTCAGCTTGGCATGTGCTGTTGCTTTGATGCAAGTCACAGGACCTTCCCTCGCACGGAGAGGGTGGCACAAGGGCATGGATACCTGCAGGCAGAACCATGGACGTAGCCCACCCACCACACTTACCTCTCCGAGGCCAAGAGCAAATAGGTTGGAGAGAGCTGCAAGGCTCCTTAACCACAGGCTCAGTGGAGCTATTGGCGGAAAACAAGGAGGGATAAGGAACAAAATGACACTCGTTTTTGGCGAGCACAGATGCTTAAACATGTGTTTTATTTGTTCTACACAATGATTTCTTTTTTTGAGCTGTGACATAAAATGTTGGGGATAAGACATAAAAGTTTCTATTTGTGGTTCCATCTTTAAAAGAATAGAACACTCTAGTCACGTGGGGCCCTACCTCCCTGCGTGGGAAATTTGGCGAGGGCTCAGTAGAAGAAACTCGGTGTTAGTTGAGTTTAACTGAGATCTCTGCTGCTCAGAAACCAAGTGCACAGATACCCTGAGCTCAGCCTCATCTGCTCATGACTGCCCCGGCTTCTTCAGGCATCTGAGACAGCCCCAGGACCCTGGGCTACTCAGTCCCACCTGGCATTGTTATTTTTACTGCGGTTCTTGATCATGGCACCCATGTTGTAGGTTCGGGGGTCTGTACTGCAATAAATCTATTGATTTTATTTCTATTGATCATAATTATTAATTACAGCATTCTTAGATGAGAGACCGTATTAATAATAACTTTCTCCCGTTATCTTATCCAATGGTTTTTCAGCCTTAGTGTTAGCTGCTGCAACGACAGAGAATGAATCAGGGGATTGTAAATACTTGAGTAAAAAGATGTCAGCATAACCTGGTCATAGCCTGAGGAAGCTGACAATCTAGAAAGGAATATAGGACTTTAGGCATTAATGTGGCAGTAGTATATGATTTGCAACACTTCACCTTATGCATTTAGCAATTGGATTTGCTTTTACTAGTAGGCAGCAGGAACGGCACCAGGTGTCTGACCAGTGGGGTTCAGCAACCTTGATACTTGGGTTCTAGCCAGGAAAGAATGCATAGCTAAGACTCAAACTGCAAGAGAACACTTATTTGGTAAATCACAGAGGTAGAAGAAGTAATTCCTAGAAGAAATGGGCTGAGGAAACAAGTTATGGAGGTAAAGGAAGGGCCCTTGGGCATTGGGAGTGAGGACTCTGATGATCACGTGGGTGGGGCTGGGAGGGGGAGAGGAACAGGTAAGGGAAAGGCTAGGGCCTGTACCCAGGAGGGAGCAGTGCACTGGGTCCTCACTCCTAAGGGTCTTAAGGGCAGAGATTTTTAGGGGCGGCCCCAAGGGAAGATCTCAATAGACTGTGCGGCAGTTTCCCAGGTGTGTCCTTTCTGGGTGTGGTCTCCGCTGATTGATTGGTGGGCGCCAGGACTGGGTCATTATTCAATGCAGCTGGCCCCGAGGGCAGGTTTTGTTGCTTATCTGGGCCTGGAGCTGAAATACAACTTGAGTCCTAGATGTTGTCTCTACAGAGAAAGGTCAGGGGGTCCGACACTCAGGACCAGTGATATGCTAGGGGAGGAGAGGTCACCATGGCAGCAAGGTCCCACCCTACAATGGGTTGTCCCTGGCTAGTGGTGACCTCCTTTACCCGGCCCATCGTCCTTGCTCTGTCATGTCTGTCTAACTGCCTACGACACATACACACACGAGTGTGTGTGCTATTTCTTTGAAAACGGTATCCACGTTGGGATAAAGCTTTAAATAAATTGATCTTCAAGTTGTGTTGCGCTTTCTCTCAAGAAGCCATATTTGCCGAAGTCTTCAGTTTATGAGCAAACTGTTTATCCAGAGAGATATTTTTCTTTTGGATTTTTGTATCCCCAGGAAGAGTTAGACTTGTGATGAATCCCTTGGAATACGGTTACTTATCAGTTATATATTTTTAAAATAGCACCAAACCCCTTACATTGTAGGGAGCTGTCAGATTTTTATCTCTTAGACAAGGCATTTAAAATCCATATTTGTTACCTTTATCCACAAGGTAAGCAGTAAGATGTGACTGTTTTCTCTTATGTAATGCACTCCCTATCTGTCTGTCCACCACAATCTGGAAGTACATCAGGGAGTGTCCTTAGTACCACAACAGGGCCAACAACTAGAACATGCCTGTTGAGTTCAGCAGGTGCTGTTTTGTTGAATTAGCTTCTAACACAAAACTGAGACTTTGTATACAAGCCTCTTAGTGCATTTTTTAAAACAGCTCATGAGTAATGGTTGGTGAATTGTTTTAATAAGCCTTATGAAATCTGAAACCTGCTTCTCCTTGGGGGAGGGCCACCCTCCTGACAAGGCCTGTGCAGAGGTTGGACACGAAGCAGAGCCCGCCCTCCCGCAGCAGCCCAATGCTTGTTCACCTGGAGTCGGCTGGGCAGCCTGGGCAGCTCTGCTGAGCTTGGTTCTGTCCCCTCTCAGGTCCGGGAGGCGGTTGGCTGTGGGGTGCTCCAGGCTCATGTAGGCTGTCCTTGTCTAGAGTGCCTCAGCTAGCAGGCTAGCCCAGGCCCGTTCTCATGCGAGAGCAGCAGGGGAGAGTGCAAACAGAAACACACAGGTGCTTTGAAAGCCTACTCCTTGATGTGACCAGGTCAAGTCCCATGGGTAAGCTCAGCATCTGGGGGGGGAGGTCGGGGGGGAGGCCAAATGCAAGACTACATTCATTGCGGAAGGTCACTGAAAATTAACAGGGTCATCCTTGCTGTCCAACACCAGTGCCAAGCTCTTGGTGCCCAGGACTTATTTCAGAACTCTCGGTCTACTCCCCTGTGTGTGTCTTTGACCTTTGTCTATTTTAGAACTGTAAAACGAAGCTCTTTCCATGACAGAAAGTAAATAAATAAATAACTGTAGTCTCCCCCCCCCCCCCTCTCTTTAGAGGTTTAGTATATGTTTGTTTTCTTTGTGGAAAACAACAAAAAAAGAATCCCTTTGAAATCTTTGGTTTAACATAGATTCTGTGATCTTAGGGAGAATTTGACACTGTTTCATGTTGATAGCTTTCAACATTATTGGAAATATGCTGTGTAGAAACTGTTTATTATTTCGCTTAAAGGTAGAAATATTGCCTCAAAAAATTGATCAAGCAACAGTAATTAATAGCCTAACCTAAAAACTCCCCTGGTTAGACAACTGCTTTGTTATTCATTCATCCATTCATTCCTTCAACAAACATTTGTCAGCCTTTAGGTGTGGTTAAAGAATAAGGGTATTGTTATAGAACTTTGTATTATGAATGCAAGTGTATAAATAAATACAGGTTTTTGTGGGGTAGACTCTGTCTTAGCAGGATTATTCATTTTGTTAACTTATTATGGCTTTCTTCTACATATGAAAGGATAGGCATGTTTGGGGTAAATAACACAAAAGTGAATACAAAAATAGTCATCTGAAAGCAGGATTGAATGTTTTAAATTTTGCTTCAAACAAGAGAATTCTCTTGGGACTATAGAAAACATTGTTCTTCTTAAGACACACTCTCTTTTTTTATATACCTACAGGTGTTTGCATCCACAATAAATGTTGATGTGAAAGTATTACAGTTTTGTTCTTGTAAATTGCATAAGTAATTGCCCCCCCCCCCAGCGCTTGCTAAGTTGATGCTTCCTTTTCTAATGGCTGTAATGTATTTGTAAACATGTTTCTTAACTTACTTGAAAACATGTTGGTTCCATCTCATTTATTTGCAGACAACTTACTGTCTGTTGAATCTCCAGCTTCGGTTTTTCTAATGACTCCTTTGAAATATTATTTTAATGAACCTATGAAACACATCATTGTATTCTTTATATTGTGGTTGGACTGCTAATGAGACCCATCCATTAACTAAATGGCTTTGCAGGCAATACAAATGTAATAAATAAAGTGGGTCTGCTCTTGCTTTCTGCTGATGGGCACACGCATGCTGGGAAGGCAATGTTTCATGACCAAAAAGTTCAGTCGGTAGGCGGATGGGGAATCTTCGCATTAAAGAAAGAAGAAGAAGAAGAATATCATGAAAGCATATATGCGGTGCCAACTACTTTTTTAGAAATCAAATCATTAGGTAATGTATTGTGGGTGCAGACATTCTATTTCAAGATGTTATGCCTTCTAGATGGAATCACATACCCATGTGATCAATAGGAGGAAAAAATCACTTCTCCATAAATAGAGGAGAAAGACAAGCATATTTTAAAATTTTTTAAAAGAAAGCAACACCTGCTGAAACCGGTTTGGCTCAGTGGATAGAGCGTCGGTCTGTGGACTGAAAGGTCCCAGGTTTGATTCTGGTCAAGGGCATGTACATTGGTTGTGGGCACATCCCCGGTAGGGGGTGTGCAAGAGGCAACTGGTCAATATTTCTCTCTCATCAATGTTTCTAGCTCTCTATCTCTCTCCCTTTCTCTCTGTACAATATCAGTTAAACATATTTAAAAAAAAAGAAAAAAAAAAGAAAGCAACACCTATAGAATGGATTAATAAAAAAAATTAAAAACTACAACCAGGCCCTGTCCGGTTGCTCAGTGGTTAGAGCACTGACTTGTAGACTGAAGGTCCTGGATTTGATTCCTGGTCAAGGTTACATATCTTGGTTGCGTGTTCCATCCTGGCCTTGGTCTAGAGCGTGTGGGAGGCAATCAATCAGGTCGATGTTTCTCTTTCTCCCCCTCTCCCTTCCTGCAACTCTCTCTAAAAATCAATGGGGAAAAAATATATCTTGGGTGAGGATTAAGAAAAACAAAAACTACAGTCAGGTCCTTTCCAATTTGATCTCATTACAGGCTTTGATTCTTCTGCCTCATCAAAAGGAGGCGCAGGTGGCAAAAACGACCTTGCACACTTGTGTACGTGCAACTTGTAACTCAGCCTTGGCATCCCAGGTGTCTTCATTATCTGCAGGGAATCGTTATACGCGTTTACTCTTCAACATTCGGTTGGCAAGAGCTATTGTTGTTATTATTTTCGCATTTGTAATTAAATAGTTCTGTAGGCTTATGCCTGTTCTGATCAGTAAAAACAGGAGAGCATTGCCAACTGGTTATTTTGTACTAGTGCTAGGAGCGGAGCCTGACCCAGCTGGCAGAATTTCCAGTTCTGCACAGCTGTGGAGGATACCACCCCATAACAATAAACCTATTACTGGATGAATTATGTTCTGGGGCCTCCCACAGGAGTCACTGTGGGTTTGGGCACAGACTTTGGCAGAAAATAGGCATTTCTTCTCTAGCCAGGCCTTAGTGATGTTTAATCCCATTGCTCAAGGGGTTGAGTTGGTGAAAGTGAAATATAGAAGAAAAAAAAGAGGTAAGATCAAACTGTGCGTAGCAACCAAACTGAAAAATTGTCTTCAGTTTTGGAAATTGTTTTTCTATCAATAAATTACTGGTGCAGCCCTGGCCGGTGTGCTCAGTTGGTTGAACATTGTCCATGCACCAAAAGGTTGCCAGTTCCATTCCAGTCAGGGCGCATGCCCAGGTTGAGGGTTCAATTCCCGGTTGGGTGTGTACTGAGGTGAGCCATCCATATTTCTCTCACACATTGATGTTTTTCTCTCTCTCCCTTCCTATCTCTCTAAAATAAATAAAAATGTTTTGAAAAATGGAAATTACTAGTGCAACTTCAATTAATAAGTGTTACTTTAAAAAAAAGTTCTGGAGCAAATGATTTAAGATGTGTGAAGTATGTGAGGAAAGGGTTAGGATACTCTTGATCTTAAATAAAACACAGTATTTTCTAAAATGCGCTCTCAGGCAATTTACAGTGTTTGTACAGGGGAAATGTCCTATTAACATTATCTTAGGTATTATCTGGGGTTTGCTTTAAAATAATTTCTTGAGTGGTGATGGAGGTATAAATGATTAATTTAACCATTCTATATGTATTTGAAATTTTTATAATACTAAAGATAAATCTTAAAATGGAGATTCTTTCATGCTTTGGTTAATAAAATCCTTTCAGCTTAATGGTGGACTGCATTTGCAATCAGTTTCCTAAGCACGTTAGAATGAGGTTTTAATGTAGTTTCTTTTATAATGAGGAAAATATCTTGAAAGATACCTATGAATCTAGCATGATTTTTATTAACTTCTCTGAAACCACCACAAAAAAAACACCATTTTTTGTTGTTGTTAAAAAGGTTGAGGAAATCTCTAAAATTAAGCCTTTGCTATGTCTGTGGTTTCTCCTCACTTTCTTTTCCGTTAATTCTTGTCTTTTATTGCCTCAAGAAGTAGGATAAGTTGAAATAATATTGAGGTTGCAAAGCACAATGCCAAAGAGCTAGAGCAGTGGTCGGCAAACTCATTAGTCAACAGAGACAAATATCAACAGTGCAACGATTGACATTTCCTTTGAGAACCAAATTTTTAAAACTTAAACTTCTTCAAACACCACTTCTTCAAAATAGACTCGCCCAGGCCGTAGTATTTTGTGGAAGAGCCACACACTCAAAGGGCCAAAGAGCCGCATGTGGCTCGTGAGTTTGCTGACCTGGGAGCTAGGTTCCCAAAATCTGTTCTTTGTTGTGAGGTCATAGGTGGCTTTTCTCAGTCTGTCTCTGGCATGACATAAGCATCTTCAGTGAGAATAGGGAGAAGATAGATTGCAAAGTACAACAATTCCCAGCCACTGGCCGCTTAATGTTTATCTTCTTAATTGCTATTCCTATTATCTGTGTTGAACACATCTCAGTCTACCTTCCTAAGTTTTTGTTCCCCAAACACCTATGATGAAGAGAAAAATTGTAAGTGTAGCCCAGTGAGTGGGACGTGTTAGCAGTTTCCAATAAAACGTCCCCAGTCGCACTTCACCGAGGACCTTTGTGAAATGATGATTAATCGCTTTTTAAAGGAATAATTCTAGAGGTACCCTACGCTACTTTGCAGTAATTTAAAGGTGGCAACTTGTCTGCTTCGTTGAGGACAGCCAGCTTCCCTTGCATAACTGCAAGCTGGAGAGTTTGAAAGCAAAGTGCAAATTGCTGTCCTTAAAATTGGAGATGTCACATTAAATTATGTCACATTTGATGGCAGGTCATAAGAGAAAGTGATACACCATTTTATAAGCACTAGTCACCAAAAGCGAGCTCATTGGAATTCTAGTTGTCCACCATTATCAGGACAGAAGTTATTTTCTGTCAAAAATTAACAGAACCCAGGGCTTGTTAAGGGAAAGTTTTTGTGTGCACAGTTCTATCTGAGTGGATTAAAATGTGGTGGATGGGGAAGAAAGGGAGTCTCCTCTAGATGGTGAAACCTTTCCCACTCATTTACATTACAGCCCAGACCAGCATTGCAAAGGAAAAAATATCATTAATTAGGCTACAGAGGATATTATGACGAGTGCTGGGAAATTGGGGATGGTATTAGTAGCATATCTCGGGGAGTATGGGAGGTGACATTTAGAGGAACAGTTCCCATGCTTTCTTCACTCTCTTCCCATATCCCTGCTCCCGGTGAAATGTAATCAAACAGTAGAATGGATATCTAGAGTTACAGCTATGAAGCTATACCTCTTCCTTTTCATTGCACTTTGCCTTCCTGTAGTTCTACCTTAGACTGCTAGAGAGTGTGTTCATTTTAATAACCTCATGATTAGAAAAGTCCCAGCCCCACCCCTCTGCCAAACCCCTCTTCGCTCTCTCCCATACTTATAGAATTGCGAGCATCTCTCAGTATCTCAACAGATGGAAAGTAAAATTCTCCTCTTGAAATATTAGTGTAGGTGTCTTTTGAAGCTAACACCCAACAAATTAGGCTGTTATTCTGTAGTTGTTTGTTTGTTTTTCAGTATATTAAGTGGCATTTTAAAATATTTTATGGAAGCTAGTATTTATGAAAACTATTACCACCTTCTACAACTTAATTTCTATTTCAAATACCTACTGCATCAAGTGGTGGGAGGCACTATGTTAGGGATCCTCTCCCTTTTCTTTCCTGGGTTGTATTCATGCTCTGGGGTTGGGGCAGGGTCCCATCTGGTCTCCACTGTCACCTGTGCACTCCGCCCTGGCAGTATGCTGCTCTCCTGTCTCTGCAGTTTGTGGCACCCCCTTGGACCCACCAGTTGCTGCTGTCTGCAAAGCACCTTGGTCAGAGGTTTCTGCTTTATCCATGCCACTTGCTGGGCACAGGGCTCCTTCTCTTGCTTTTCTTCCATGTCGGAGCACCTAGAACTTTGGGTGGGGTGTCAAACAGGCCAAAGGAAGAATCAAGACCTTCTCGTAGGTTCTCCCTTGAGGAAGAAGGGGGGGTCTCCTTGCTACTCTTGGATCCTTGAAGTCAGCTTTGGCCATCTTCCAGGCATGGCCAGGCAGAGGGAGATAAGTATTTTGTTTTCCGTTCTCTGTGTTCTTTGTCCTACTTCCAGTCCAAGTTGGCCAAGTGGAGAGAGTGATGTTGAGGGTTTGGGAAGAAAGCAGTTCGTAATTTTGCTTTTCATTCTTGGGAACCCAATTTATTTCCTCAGATCCTGGTTATTGATACACAAAAGCCAGAGAGACCTTCCATGTTCCCTTAGCTTTCCGCTTTGCCACCTTCCTTTCCTGAGGACATGAACACACAGTAGTCCTGCTCCCGGAGGAAGGAGAAGGACCGATGAGAACAGAGGGTCAGAGTGGCAGCTGGCAGCTGGTATTGGAAGTAAGCTGCTTATTCCATTCTCTGTTTTTATTTAGAGGATACCAGTCTCATCTTCATATGAGAAGACAGTCTAACGCAGTCCAACAAGCTTAGAAGCTGGAGTCCACCGATGTGGACTGGAATCTAGGCTCTACTGTATGTTCACTCTGGGCTGGAATGTAATTCTCTGCCCCGCAGTTAGCTGTAAAACGGGAGTGATGATGAGTTCCTTGGGAAGGTGGAGTGAAGGATCTTCTATGACAGAATGTTCTATAACAACCAACAATTGTGAACTTATTTCCAATTTAGTATCCAATCTATTTAACTTCTTCATTTCTAATTATTCTTTAGAATTCTCAACTTTCAATGCCCTCAGGCAATATTTTTAACACCTTTTGAGTTTGGTTTAATCTTTGGTTCCTCATTCAAAGCCAAAATCTGCTCAGTCTCAAAGACCTCTTACTGTCCCATGCTAATTTTAAGTATTTGTGTTTAATTTGAGGGAACTGGGCAACTCAGTGTCTTATAGTATTAGATAAATTACCTTGCTATTTATTAGAAGAAAATGATACTTGATCTATTTAAAGACAAAAAAGGCTTCATCATAGTGTGAATATTCAATCCCACAGAACTATCTACTTAAAAATAGGTAAAATGGCAAATTTAGTGTTACATATATTTTACTACAATCATTAAAAACAAATTATTCATAAAGTGAGAATCCCAGGCCCTCTGTTATATCTGCCAGATTGGGGGGCCAAGGTGATGCTTCAGCACCTTTCGCATCACTAAGCCATTCACTGGGCTCCTCCCCGCAGGGAGTGCTCTTTGCTCTCACCGTGGCTCATGCAGCTGTCCCTTCAGTGCCTTGTTCCCACGCCCGTGCTGTGGACAGGGCCCAGACCTTGGGCCTGCTCCACATGCCTTTGCCTGCCTGTCGCTGAAATTCCCATGCAGGCATCTCCTCAGAGACAAGCGCACGGCTTTTCCTACCTCCATCTATGGGAAAGGTGTCTTGAGAAAAAGTAGCAGCAGGGAATGGGGGTGGGAGGAGCCTGTAGGGGAGAATAAATATAAGGTTTGTCACTTTCAAGACGGGAATCCTTACAGAGATTAGGAGATTTTATACCATCACTTGTAATTTGTGATAGCAAGTGTTTTCCCCGTTCTCGGTGATTCTCAGGCTTCTGGAGAGTTCTCACATCTGTTGGGTTAAAATACAGTGCTTAACTGAACAGATTTTAACTTTGCCATTTAAAAATTACTACTTTTAAAAATTATTTAAATGAAATGATAATAAATTAAGCATATCACCACCCCTTAAAAGGCTCAATATAGGTTTGCCAGTTTGAACCAGCGTGCCCTGTAGACTAAATAGCAAACCTCCACGGTGGAATAAAGCAAACCTGCCCTCCCAGTAATCGAGCAGCTACCCTGTCTTCTTGCATATGCTGACATTTTGCTTAAAATATCATCATTTCTTTTGTACACATTTCACCTTTTTATAGATAATTAACTATTTGATTTTACTGTGTGCCTCAGTTTATGTCTCTCAAGAACAACTAACAGAGTCTTCTGTGCCTGCCGGGCAACTATGGACTGCAGTGACATGTATGGACTGCAGTGTCATGGCACATGAACTAGGACTGGAGGCCATGTGTCACGCATTCGCCAGTTCTGCTGGTGAATCCAGAAACACAACATGCCTTTATGGATTATGGAGTCTCCAGGAAAGAAAGGCCAATTATATTTTTTACCTTTATTCATGTAAATATTCAACTTTAGTTGTACATATGTCTTCTCACTTGGAAGTTACTTGGTTGAGTTTTTAGTAAAAGATTTAAAACTACTTAAAAGGATTAGATTAAAATATAGCGATTATACAACTGTTTCTGTAATAAGATCTCTCTTGGCTTAGCTGATAATGCAGGAACAACTGAGTGCAGAGAACAAAAGTTATGATAAGTTATACACCCCCAAAAGATCTTGAGACAGGAGAACCCATGCCAGAGAATAAAGTGACATGTTTGCATTTAAAATCAAACAGACGTGTCAAAACCTATCTGTGCAGTCAGAACTTCTAGTGAGTGATTGGCAACTTTCAGAATCCCCTGTTTAAAAAAAAAAAAAAAAAAAAAAAAAAAAGAGGAGTCCTAAACTTTATTTTATGAGTGAAGTGGAGCATTGAGATGAGCATGAGTAACAGGGTGAGAGCATGGCCCGCTGTGCTGTCTATGGATAATGTGCACCCAGTGTCTGAGGATAACGGAGTTTGATTCTGTTTCTTTAGGCACCTCTGTTCCCCAGCACATGGAGGTCTGTTTCAGTCACTGGTGTTTTGATTCACAGCTGTTATGAAGTAGGGATTCCGCTGTTATCATGTTGGCTACAAATATTTCTTTCCAGCAGATGGGGTTCTTCTTTCTGAGGGGGGAGTAAGATTCCAGAGGATGAATGTGGGTAAGTGAGGAGCTTGGGTAAAGTGCTGGACTAGATCCCTCTGACATGCACTGGAGGTGCCGAGGGCTGACTGTCAACAGGAAGGCAGAGTGTGCTGAGCCACTGTGAGCGTGGATGCTAAGAAATTACTGCTGTCAGCTAAGTGAGTTTTCTTAGCTTTCCTGGGTATAGTAGGTAAGATTGGAAGTAAGAATGTTGCTATCAGATATTCTCCTTCATTTTAGGATGAAAGCTACAGTATGTTGGCTAAAATATATCACTCTTAAGAAAAGCTGAGGGATTTGGAGGAGCTAGGTCCTTTTTGGATCCCGAGGTTAAAATTCAGAACAACAAAAGAAAAGTTGGTATCTAAAAAAAATATTTAGCACTCACCAATGTTGCTCAGGTGGTTGGAGTGCCTTCCCACACACCGAAAGATGTTAGGTTCAATTCCAGGTCGGGGCACATGCCCAGGCTCCAAGTTCAATCCCTGGTAGGGGTGCATATAGGAAGGAGGCAACTGATCAATTTATCTCTCCCTCTTTCTACCTCTCTCATTCTGTTTATTCTTCTCTCTTCTTTCCTCTCTCTAAAATCAATGAAAAACAAATACTTGGGTGAGGGAAAAATCAAATTAAAAATATATTTGAGGATCAAAGAGCAAAAATCACTAATTTTATATATATACATATGCATCTATACATATTTTCCTATGCATATAATAAGGTAATATACATACATGTGAAACAAAAATATATAAATGTATATATCTGTACATACATAACAGAACTAGCACATGTGGAGATTGACAAGTGGCATGTGCCATGAACTGGGAAACAGAAAAATGGTCCATAATCTCTTTATAAGGTATGGGCCAGATGACGTCTTTTGTTCTTCTGTTGGTCACCTCCTTCACCTCTGGAGGGAAGTTCAGAAAGGAGGCATTGTTATCTCTCCTTCAGAATTGAGGAAACTGAGGTCCCACAGCTGTTGACTCATGGGCCCAGGATTGAGGCAGGCCTTTGTGACTCCCAAACCACATGCTCTTTCCGCTCCCCTGCTCCTCTCTCCTCCAGAGGTAAGGCTGACTTTGCAGTGTGCCAGTTGGTAATTCTCATGCTCTGATACATAAACACACTGCTCAATGCCTGTGATAGTGCCACCACTATGTGCCATGGTTTTCTGCATCTGTGAGCTGTCCAGATACATCACATCCTGCAGAACAACAAGTGCCTTATCTTTCTTGAGTATCACCCAACCAGCCTAGCAATTGGAAACTTTTACCATCTTTTCTGAACTTGTTTTGGAAGACAGTGAGATGAAGGATTTTTTCTGTCAGTTCCAGGAACAGGAAACTATCTGGTATATAGTTTGAATATTAAACTATTGGAGTTTTTGAATATTTGTATGATTTGTAGAGGAGTTAAATAGAGTTTTTGTAGTTAAGTTTGCTCATTTTCTGTGGAAAATCAAGTTCTGTGGTCTGTCATATGTAACTACAATGCTGTTGGGACTCCTGGGAGCAGCAATGGATGATTGAGCTGCAGCCTGGAAGTGGACTGTGGTGGGAAGGGGACAGTGGTGGGAAGGGGGGCAGTGGTGGGAAGGGGACTGTGGTGGGAAGGGGACAGTGGTGGGAAGAGAACTCTGATGGGAAGAGGACAGTGGTGGGAAGGGGACCATGGTGAGAAGGGGACTGTGGCCAAACATATTTATGTGTGTTTGTGGAAGCTTCTCTACAAAATGCAGTCCAACTTGCCTCCTGCTGCCTCTGGGGTGTGGCTCTTTTCCAAGATCTCAACACAAAAAGGTAAAAATAACTTTGTTTTGGAATATGTTTAATAAATGGCAGCTTGGATGTATGACTTTTCTTGACAGGAATGTGTGATTTCACGTTTTGAAGGACACTTCAGGGTCCTACGGACTATGCATGGAGTTGGACTGCACCCAGTGTCCAGGATGCAAATTGTGTTCTTCATGGAGCCTTAGGACATTCAGTTCCTCATGCACTCTCTATGTCCCAATGCTCCTGCTATCCCTGGCCTCGGAAATGCTGAGTAATCCCATGTCCTGGTCTCCCAGGGAGCTTTCAGCGTGTCTGTCTCATTTCAGTGCTGGCTTTCAGTATTATAACCAAAGGCTTTTGCCATAGTTTTGTAGCATTGCCATTAGAGTATACCTATTTGTATGATAAAATATGCTATGCATTTTAAAAATTAATAATTAGCAGCAGAGGAATAATTGTTGATTTGTTAAGCATTCCTTTAGTCAGAAATTGTGTGCACAAGAATAATTCAAGCATTATGTCATTTAGGTCTGTCTGCAGCGAGTATATCTGAGACAGTGTGCATGCTTACATAACAAGAAAGTAGTAAAGCAACAACAACAACAACAAAACAGCATTTGGGCTCCTGGAAGCAGACTTTTAATCATTAGTTGACTATTTTAATTCTCTAGTATTGCTTCATCTCTTCCTAGTGGGTAAGGAGAAATAGAAAATGTGTACATTGTGATTTTTCCTACGTTGATAAGAAGTATTTATTCTTTATAGCACCACAATTTATCCCATTCGGGAGAGAACAATGTCTATATTGTGAACTTAGCCTGAGAAGAAATGCTGGCAAGCTTAGCTTCCTCCTGTAAAAAAGCAAAGCCATAATTCATCAGTAGCCGCGTTTTGTGTGAGTTCCAGTCTGTGTGTGGCCATGGCAAGCATCAAACCGGTGTACATAAATGAAATGCTGTCCACTTCTCTTCCTGTCTCCATTTCTAAGCATACCTCATGAGCCCGCCACGCGAACCATGGAAAGTGTCCTGTGTTTGATTTGACATAACGTGACTGCCGTGATGTGATTTCCCTCCTTTGTATGGCAGTCACGTGCTTTTCTCTACCCCGATCACTCATCTTTTTTTCAACATTGCCCGGAATGCTAACTCCCTGCACCGTGTTATCGTATCTGGCTGTCCCGCGGGGCCTCCTGCAATGATAACGCGCTCCGTGTGCAGTGCCCCTGGCCACGTGCGGTTACTGAGACGCAGGGACGGAATTTCTAATTTTAGTTAATACAAACTTAAATAGCTGCATCTGGCCCTTGGCTTCCATTTTGGACAGCGCAGATCGAATCAGGTTTTGACAGGCGGAGTGGTTCTTGACCACAAAATAGGATAAGTGGATCTTGAAATGTGTGAAAGAATTTCAAGCTACTGTCAAGTGTCACAGAGCGAAGACTGTGCTCTGTGACAGTCGGTTCTGCCATTTTCTTCACAGTCCTCCAAGGAACAGCCATATTCTCGTCTCCTCTGCAGCCAAGCAGGAGCGGTCATGGTGCTCACCTGTCTGGGTTGCCTTGGGTCACTTTCCTCCAGGCCTGGAGTAGCTCACATGCTTCTGAGCCGCCTGTGTGAGCCTGTGTATTTTCCACCTTGAGAGAGAAATGGCCAAGCAGTGGGCCAGGAGGCAGCTGACGTGTTTCCCACATTCAGAGAACACGGGGATGCACAGCTTGCTGCTGGTGTGACACATGCGGAGAGAGTGCATGGATAATTGTCTCTCTACCCTGATTGAATGCCTGGCCTTGGTGGTTGTGGAGAAGGCCTCCTGTTTGTACAGGCAAACAGCTGTTGTTATCTGAAAAATAATCATTATGACTGAAAGCGCAGTTTGCATGTTTTCTGCCGGATCTGTCAGAAAATGTTCTGTATTAAAATGCATGTTTCATCTGGAAAATTTGGTAGCTTAGCATATTTTTTAAAAGTTCTTGCATGAAACAGGAGCATATTAACATTTTTTTTTACTCACTACTGTCCAATAAAAAAAATTGGTAGTCACATGTGACTTAAAATTTTATTCAGTAGCCACATTAAAAAAGTAAAAAGAAATAGATAAAATTAATGTTAAGTAGTTGATTCTACCCTTATATCTAAAAAGCTTAAATACATAATCAGTATAAAAATTAACGGGGTATTTTGTGTTCTTTTCTTTCATGATGAGTCTTTGAAATCCAGTGACTAACTTACACCTGCAGTACATGACGTGGGATAGCCATATATCACGTGCTCAATGATGACATGTGGCTGGCTAGTGACTTCTGGAAGGGGCATACATCTGGGCATACCTCATGTTTGCCCAGATCCTTGTGCCTGGCGTATACAAGGAACAACGCTGGGACCTGTGAGAGAAATTTGCAAAAAGGTAAATGAGGAATTAGCAAATCCCAGGTGGAGAGGGTCAGTTCACCTGCATTGCCTGCCATCAACCCAGCGATTGGGAAGGAGGCGACAATGGGAAATAATTTATACAAACATACTCATTAAAATTTCACTAGACACTTTTGGTGTGTCAGCTTTTTCTTGTTCAAATCATGACAACTTCTGACAACATTTTTAATTCTAAGTTTGTGGAAGTTTTGTCATTGTTTTCTCTATTTCAATACTCAAGTCATAACATTAACCATTTTCTTATGAACTACTTTTTTTTAAGAATCAGAAATTATCTTGTGGCTATAAGTCAATATTTTATTCTTATAAAACAAAATATTTCTGTTTCAATTAAGTTCAACTAATACTTTAAATGGTCTTTTTTGACACAACCTTATTATTTTACAGTTCTATATGTCAAATCCAAGTTTTTTTTTAAATAATATTTTGTGTGGGTTTGTTGTCGAATGCTATTTTCAGTTGCTATTAGAAGAGGCATTTCAAAAAAAATATGTTCCTGACATACTGTAACCACACAGTTACTTGAAAGCAAAGGAAAGTAACTTTACTCGCAGGCTATATCTATGTTACCACAAACAGTCAATTGGCATAATTATTATTTTTTTAAAGTAGGACACTTGAGATATGGAAGTTTAGCTAAAACTCATTGGCTGTTTTGTAATTGAGTAAACATACTTATATAAAGTAGAGTTTTTGGATTCTATTGCATTATCAGATATTTGAACCTTGAATTTGCTGCTTTTAAAATCTCTCTGAGCCTAATTTTCCTTAAATATAAATAGTACAATAACTATTGTCTGACAACTGGATGCTATGGATGTCCCCAAGTATCCACTATGGGAGACATTTAAGCTTAGCCCTGTGTGTCTGTATAATTGCTACAAAGTATAAACAGAGAATATGTAGGATAGCAACTATTATATATAAGAATCCATATATTCAGGAAGTAAATAATGCTATAGAAATTAAGCATATGTATAACATATATTTCATATGTATATTTGCTATTTTACTATAACTTGGAACGTTTTTATAACAAGTAAAGAAGCTTTTAATAGGTTTGTGGTTCCAAATAAAGACATTAAAGTTCAAATATGCCTTCAGGGCACGCCATCCTAGGTGTTTTCGCATAATTCTTTCTCTGATGTGAGGTTTGCTCTGTGAACCAACAGTGCTTACCTCTCACGCCCCATTAGTAGCGGGTCTCTGTGTCTTCTTTAGGAACTAGCTGGATGGTTTCCCATCTCAAATGTTACCTTTGTTTCCACCTTGACTCATAGGAGATCAAGAGTACAATTAAATTGATTTTAAATCACATTTAGCATCGTGTATTGATTAGATCCAAGTGCTCTGAAGCAAATGTCACATTATTCAGCTCCAAAAAGCATCTGAATCGGATAACAGAAGCAATGCGAGCTTTCATTTCTGTTAAGTAATTCAGCCAATGTTAGAAGTCAGGAGAGTGAGGTACATGTGGCCAGTAAATGGCTCTTAAACCTTGTTATTGAAATGCAGCCTTCAATTCGGTGTATTAGCTTGTTCTTTATTCTCATTTATATTTTATAATGTTGTAATACAGTCATAGGATCCTGGAAATTTTCTTTACATAAAAATGTTCAAGTTTGTCAAGTCTTTGGTTAAGTGAGTCCAGGTGCAGACACGGAGTCGGCCAGGCCGGGCTTTGCCATGAGGGCGCGGCTGTGGCAGCAGCTCTGTCTTCAACTTGCTTCCTGTTATTGTTTCTGGAGAGCAAACTTGTGTTCCAGGGGGAGGCGTTGAGGGTGAAGGGAAGAAGTTGGGAGTAATAAGCCTTCAACGGCAGGTCCTTGAGTACCATCATTTGGTTATAATGTTGATGAGTGTGCGAGTTTGCAGGTTCTCACCGTGTCTGCAAGGTTTTCTGAAACAGAGGCCATAGTGTATGTAGCATACAGGCTAGACATGTGGTCAGCAAACTGCGGCTCTTTGGCCCCTTGAGTGTGGCTCTTCCACAAAATACCACGGCCTGGGCGAGTCTATTTTGAAGAAGTGGTGTTTGAAGAAGTTTAAGTTTAAAAACTTTGGCTCTCAAGAGAAAATTCCATCGTTGTACTGTTGATATTTGGCTGTGTTGACTAATGAGTTTGCCGACCACTGGGCTAGACCTTTCTAAGAACTTGCAGCCTATTGGTGCAAACGTACGTGGAGGGAGGAGCGAAGGTGAAGAAGTTATAGTTCAAAGTTCCCTGCGCTCAGGTGGCAGATCCATCACACAGCCAGACGGAGGTAAAAATGGAAAATCAGTCCAGCCAAACCCATGTCACCTGCAGTATAACGTGGTAACCACAAGGGAGCGCACAGGATGGGCGTTGGGATCCACTCCAGCGTACAATGGGCAGCAAGTCAGGACTGCCTTTGAGGGATGCAGGGCAAGCAGGAGCTAACTGGAAGGGCTTTCCTGGCAGAATGAATGAACAGTGTGTGCAAAGTTCTGAGGTAAGAGCACTTAGTGAAATCCAGTGTGACCAGAGCACTTTAGGTGAGGAGGGGAGTAGCAGTAGGTGAGTTGGGAGATAAGCAAGACATGGATCGGGCAGGGCCTGGGTGAGAGATTCGCAGGGTACTGGTGGCAGTAGGAAGACTTGGGAAGTTTGAATAAGGGGTCGGTCATGTCTGTACAATACAGCTTTGTGAGGTCTGGGGCCTTTCGGAGAACTGTGGATGTGAGCAGGACTGAGGTTGAGATTTGACATACTCGCCACATTGACTTTCTGTTCCCAAGGCACTAGGGAGTGTGATGCTCCTTTAGCTACTAGCCACAGACAGTGTGCTCTGGCATTGGCTGACAAAATGTCTCAGGTGTAAATAAGGCTTTTCAATCCAGCTCAGCCAATAACAAAGCCGAAATTGATACGTTTGCAATCCTTTGCTTCTCTAAAGAACCTAGCAGCGTACAACCTTGTACATACACCTCTTAGGCACTTGTCCAATAATTTCCTTAGGATAAATTCCTAGAAATAGGCTTGGGGTTTTCGGGCTTTTGATATATATGGCCCCAGAACAATTTGGACACCTGCAGTCACGGTAGATGAACCAGGTGCTGGGCTTACTGAGAGCTCGGGTATAGAAAGGGTGCGGTTGGCAGTGGTGCCTGCACAGGCCCACGTGCCTCCTTGTTCTCTTTGGACTTCGCACCTCTGGCTCCCTCCCCTGGTTTGCAGTAAGACTCGATTGGAGTACGAAGACTGACGGGGTGTTTGTCCACAATGACAAGCCACTTGACTGCAGCAGCAAATGATGAGCCGCCCTAGGGAGACATCACCACCCACTTGAGAGAGACCCACGGAGGGTTCATGACCCGCTGGAATCCTGATCGAGCTTCGCAGTCTTGACCCTCGGGAACCAATTGTCTGGAACACTTGCTCTGTTGGCCTGAGTGATGGGCTTAGAATCCCCCGGAAACGTAGAGCCCCAGTGTAAAACACAGAGTGGATGTTCAAGAAGATCTAAAGTTTGGAAATGTTTTATGGCCACATGTCACAGCTGTGTTTGCTACATGTATTGATAAGACCGTCGCAGTCTCCCTCCAGGATGTGCACTGACCACACCCAGCTATCAATTATCATTTGAAATCACAAGGCAATGGATTTTTTATTCTGATCATACCAAAAAATTAACAAATGGTTTGTCTTTCCCTTTAGGCCCTTGTTTACAGTAGGATTGTTTATTTATCACATAAGATGCAAAAATGTAAACCCATAATATATTACTAGCAGTTGCTACCGTGTTTCCCTGAAAATAAGACATCCTCCGAAAATAAGACCTACTTCATGGAAACATAATACATCCCCTGAAAATAAGACCTAGCGTATCTTTGGGAGCAAAAATTAATATAAGACACTGTCCTATTTTCAGGGAAACAGGGTATTTGTGGAGGAGTGGGGGTGTCAGAGGAAGAGGGAGGGTAGGCAGCCAGAGCTGACCAGCTTCACTCTGATCACCCCAATTTGCTTGTATGACCCTGAGGAGAGACAGCAATGCGGTGGTATAGCCAGAGGAGACCTTAAGGGCCTGTACTTTCCGCTGCTAGTTACCCACCAAACTCCCTCCCCAAGTCCTCACTCACTCACTCACTCACATGAATCAGGCTGTTCCTCAGTTAAAAAGAACCCAGCGGTGCCTGCCCTGAGCGAGGGTCGTTCCTGTAGGTCAGTGGTCGGCAAACCGCAGCTCTCGAGCCACATGCGGCTCTTTGGCCCCTTGAGTGTGGCTCTTCCACAAAATACCACGGCCTGGGCGAGTCTATTTTAAAGAAGTGGCGTTAGAAGAAGTTTAAGCTTAAAAAAATTGGCTCTCACAAGAAATTTCCGTCGTTGTCCTGTTGATGTTAGTCTGTTGACTAATGAGTTTGCTGACCACTGCCGTAGGTCAAGGTAGAGCGCGGTGATGATCAGAAGATCATCGCCATGCCTGGGGATCCATATTCTCTTTTTGCATGTGAAGACGCTCTTGTTAAAACCCTCTGTGATGGTGTGGACCGACCGCAGCGGCCTCCGGGTGAGAAAGGAGGTGTTTTTGCCTCTCAGGAGGCTGCTCTTGGCTCTGTTGAAGGCTGATGGCTAGAGCTCTCAACTAGAGAACAGTAGTCACAAAAGCTTCATTAAATGTTAAAATGGTTAGCTCAACTGAAAAAAGGAGTAGGAAAACTCCTGTGTAAGTAAGTGCGGGAAACATCAATATTGCTCTATTCTTCTCATTTGAAAAGAGCAGCTATTCGTCATGGTCCTCGTCCTTGGACTGGCAGTTACCTAATTGCATGCATATGAAATTCAAAAGGCTTTACTGAGGGACAGTAATTTTCCTGGTTGTTTTTAAAGTTGCTGGAACCGGAGAATTACGCTGAGCAGATAATGGATGGGTTCCTCCACTGCACGTTGAGGTCCTGAATTGACTAATCATGCCGTGGCCATTCATCAATGTGTTGCCTTATAATTTAAAATTAAAGACACCATTTTCATTTATTGCTGACTCTAGGGGTACTGTTGCTTCCAGTTTTTGAAGTTAGTAACCTGAGTGGGAACGCTGCCTGTAGAAAAGACTTGATGTATTAAATCAAGACCGACCAAGTTTCAGCTTGGGATCGGTTATTGTACATTTATGAGGAACATCCTCGGTCGTCTTTGTAATCTCTGCACAAAGTATGGGATTTGAGATTTTCATATTTGCTTTGACCATCATCGACCAATGTGTTGTGCGCTCTGCCACTGTCACCCATGTTCCCGCCTCTGCCCCCTCAGCCTTGCTCTGTGTTCCTGGGACTGCACTGCCCGGCTCCCTTAGAGAGCAGATCAGTTGACTGGCATGCCTGTTGGGCAGGGTATCAGAGGCCTGGAGCAGAGGCAGCACTGCAGTTGGCAGCTGGCGATAGCTGCCCTCCTGGTTGCCCTTCCTCCCTGTTCTAGTCCTCAGGAGCTGGTGTCACCGAGGCTCCCCTGACCCTAGGCGGCCTAGGGATGCCATGGCTGGTGCTGGTGCTACTCAGAGTCCCCGCCTCCCTGTTGGATCCATCCCCTGCCTGCCTGTGTGGCCAGATCCTTTTTATCTAGTTTCTTTATTTGAAACGCCCTAGTTGGATTCTGTTTCCTCTGGGACTTGAGTTCAGTAGTGATAGGCCATTCAGAACATGGTAGTGGGTTTCAGACATACATTAAACATGCAGAGCATTGGGCTTTAACTGTCGGGAGAATTCATCACTAAGTCTGGAGTGGGTTCCCAGAACGATGGCGCCAATATATTGAGGGGTCTGGCCACGGAAGAAGTTAGTGTACACCATGTTCTTGATACTTCCCTGTGTGTCTCTGTGAATGTCCTCATGGAGCAGGAGCAAACTGCTCTTCTTCCTCCTTCCCCACTCCACATGTTACACACAAGTAGGAGGTTCTCATTCAAAGTGAAATGTACATTAGTCGGTGATAGGTACCCGGTTCTCCTTTAGCACATACCATCCTCAGTTACGCAGAAGGGACTGCAGGTTTTACTCACCTGCTCTGCATTTAATATCACGTAATACACATTGCCTTAAAGCACTCATATTTTGCAAGAATTTGCTTTGATCCAGGTGGTAAACAGGGGAGCTGGCTGGTTTGGGGATATCACATCCATTTATTCACTTACTTACACATTTACTTAGCATTTACCATATGTAAGTTTGGCACATTGCAGCCCTACCCAAACCTGGCTCTCTGGTTGTGTTTGTAAATAAAGATTTATTGAGACAATACCTTGCCTGTCCGTTTACATATTGTCTGCGGCTGTTCTCACCCTGCAATGGCAGTTAAGTAGTTTCAATAGAAACTGTTTGTCTTTCAAGCCTGAAATACTTACCATCTGTTACTTCACTGGAATGGTTACCGACCCCTGGACCAGGTCCCAGGAATATATTGCAAATAAGGTGGGCAGCACCCATCAACCAATGCGGGGTGCCTTCTCTTGTGGGGAATACAGAAAGCAATAAAAAGATGAGGTTATTTAGAATAGATATTGTGTTAGAGGGTAAGTTTCAAGGAAGAAAACAGAGCAGGGAAGGAGGATGGACAGGTTGTGAGTGAAGGTTCTGTGAGGTCTGTGGATGCCTGGGAAGACCTCAGTAATGAAGGAAGACCTTGAGCTTCACTTTCCTGACATCTGTTTGTAGCATTTTCCCCTTCTTTATCTTCTCATTTATAAAATTAACATTGCCAGATTCTGTCCAATTTAAATCTGGAAAGCGGAGGGTTGTTTTTCAATTATTGGGGTCCTTCAGTAAGAGAAAGCTGGCAGGAGTCACGGATAGTCCTCGGGCCTTGGGCAATTCTTCCCCCAGGAAGCCTTTTTTACATTTCTCTTCTTCAGCTAGGCAATGTGTGGGTCACAGCACAGGCACGTTTTACTCCAGCTCCATCTCTTGATTTGTGGATGGTCACTGCTACTGGTGGCTCTGGGCAAAGGCAGAGAGTTCTGGGGAGGTAGACCGTGCATCTCCTTCACGTACTAGACAGCAGTTACCAAGTACTGTGAGACGGGGTGCCTGAGGTGTGTGTGTGTGTAAGACCTAGGACGTTGGAGAAGTTATGGTTAGCTGATAGCCAAATTCTTATCCATTTTAAGTGATGTGAAGTGCCCACATTAGATATATTTGTATCCTATTGCCCTTTGATTTCAAAATTTAAATAGAAACCTGCCATTGCATGACTGATGATTACACACATTTGGAAACATTTCAAGAGCAATTGTATAGTCCAAAATGTAACTGCATTCAGTAAAGAAGTGCCATAATCTGGTTATCCTATAAAGCTAAGCTACATGCCAGGGAACCTTGCTCTGATAAATGCCTTCCTTGCAGGACAAGACACACTGAGTCAAGTTTATTCTGAAGTGGCCATGGCACTTTTACTCTGTATTATTAATTCTCTTTTTGGTTTAGTTTATTACATTTCTTGTAGTGTAGGAATTTTAGCTACATATCCATATTAGTATTTTTTCACCAAATCCTTTTATATTAAAAAAATTAAAAATTGTTTTTAGCAATGGAATAAATTTAGAGAGATGCTTTTGGGGAAAAAACCCACTCTCAAGGCATTTCTGTATGCTAGATTATTAACTCTGTAGCTTTCAATAATTAGATTTCTAAAGAGAAAATTTAAAACAAAATACTTTCACTAGAGGAAAATGCATTTAGAACACTTCAGGTCTTAGTTTTGCTTACAGATGTATAAGGAATCTATTTTAAATATATAAACTATGTTTGATGCTTATATACTGCATATTGTTTAGTTTATCAGAGTTTCTAGTGGCAGCCTAAACTCAATATGAGGCTGCAGGGGTTTAATAATAATAATTTCATTTGGAAGCATCTTGCCTCCTAAAAACCCTCTGGCCACTTAACAGAATGCAATAAAATGTAATTATAAAATAAAATATGTAGCATTCCTTCATAATTCCACATTTTCAGCATGTGGTTGTCTTTCTTTAATCATTAAAAAAAAAAAGACAGAGATGAGTAATATGGCAAAACTCCAGCTTGCTGTTTCACTCTCTATATAAAGTACTGACATGTTCTTTCACAAATATTAAGAATGAGAATCCAAGGGACATATTAACACATACTGATAGTGGAAATCATCTGGTCACCTTTACTGGACCTTTGGAGTGAATTCATAAATAGCTACAATGCTCGTGTTTATCAAATGCATGTTACTGATACCTTGTATTTCTGAGGGGGAAAAAGGAAATTCTTTTAATCCCTTGAAGGTACCAGTACAGTAACCATGTCAATTTTTAAAAAGAAGGAATGGCCCTGACCGGTTGGGCTCAGTGGATAGAGCATCGGCCTGCAGACTGAAGAGTCCCAGGTTCGATTCCAGTCAAGGGCATGTACATTAGTTGTGGGCACAACCCCAGTGGGAGGTGTGCAAGAGGCAGCTGATCAATGTTTCTCTCCCATTGATGTTTCTAACTCTCTGTCTCTTCTCCTTTCTCTCTGTAAAATAAAATAAAATAAAATAAAATAAAATAAAATAAATCAATAACATATATTAAAAGGAAAAAAAAGAAGGAATGTGCCAAGACTTTATCAGCCAAGGAAAGTAAGAAAAATGTCAAAAGTGATTATCTTAAAAGAAAAAAAATTAACAAGTAATACAATGAATAATATCAGTTAACCAAATCAAGGCTTGAAGTGGATTCCTTTGACTCTCCTGCCACTCGTGTGCCGCTGCTGAGAAGGGCTGTCGGGGGAAAAGGAGAGAGTCAGAGCTTCCCCTCCTTCGTCCCCATCAGCCAGAGGACCTGCTGTCAGTACCACTGCCCTCTCCGCTGGCACCCTGGCAAGCTTGGGAACATTTTCCCTTTCGCTTCTTTCAGCTTTCTCAGTAGCCAAAGGGAAGTTTTACCTACTTCCTGGCTAATATCCTTTAACAGAACCTGCACAGGCCCCAGGCTCAGAGCCTCGAGCAGGGGATCCCTCCCTTCTAACCAGTTTAATGTCCATTTCATTGCAAGGTTAACAGGGTTAACTGTCTATCTCTGGCAAATGATATGGGTTTTCCAGTTATGGCAGAGAGAGAACACTTCCATTTAAATCAAAGTGATTGAAAGACAAATTGAGCAAATGTAAAGAAAACAGACATCAAATGATAGTAGAGGAGACACAAGATGTGACCAAAACAATGAACATGACTCCAGTTAGGGAACTGCTCCAGGTGGGCTCAGCCTCAGGATGTGGAGTCTCGGACCTCAGGGTCCTGAGCTTTGCTTCCAGCTGGCAGTGTGACCTTGGACAAGCCACATAACCTCTCTGTGCTTCACTGTCTGTACCTTTGGGACGCTGGCTTACTGAGGTCTCTTTAATGAAACAACACCTAGAGATGTTTTGCCCTCAGGAAGTACTAGAATTGCTCAGTAGAAATCTTTAGCTCCAAAATTCTCATTTTCTCTTTATTATCCATGTGATTGACAAGTGAAAATAATTGGGACATTGCTGCTGGCTGTACGTAAGGAGGCTGGAGGCAGGCCAGGGGTGGGGAGCTAGAAGTCCCCTAATGCATCTGGAATTGTGGGATCTGAATTCCAATGAGCATCCTTGTTTGCTAGCTGAGCAATCTTGGAACAGCCTGTGCACCCTGGCCTCTCTGGGTCTTAGACTTCTTGCCAATGAAACAGAAGGATCAGGAAATAGAGCATCTCAGTTGCCTACAAGGTCAAGAGGTTGATGCCTCCTTTGTGCCTGTTGGCTCAAACCTTGATGGGCTATAATAACCAGTTATTTCCTGTCACCCTTGTCAAGCAAATGTGATGTCATGTATGGTAACATGTGTGAAAGCACCTTAACTTTTTAGGCATGTCATCTATTTTTAGTATTTATGATACCGTTGTGATGTAATGTTACTACAAAACAGAAATTTCAGTCCTAATTACTCTAGGATCTCTTTAAATAGGATAGGATTACTCCCTTCTGCACCCTTGGAGGGCATCATAAATACCTGGAGATGTGTAATAACATGAGACATCGGGCCCAAAGTATTTCTGTGCGCTCTGCCCAGGCAGGTATGGTTTTTAAAAAATGCCATGGGAATTTCTGAGGTGGCATTGGTGTTGAGAAGCAATCATAGAGCCTTTTTTTTTTATATATCGGATGTCTTTGATTCCAGCAATTTCCTTGTAGGCTTTGGAGTTCTTTTGTCACTTCTGCAATCTTGGGCAAGTTACTTAATCTCTCAACGATGATGCCTCTCTCTAACGTGGGGATAGTGACACTTCTCTTTCAAGTTTCTGTAAGAAGTAAAGGCTGTTGTGTTTTGTAAGGTGTGTGCCACGTAGCAAATGCTGTAGCAATTGGTTGTTCTTGGTTGGGGAAGCCCTGAGCCCACAGAACAAAGAGGACCCAGCAGGTTGTGGGTGTCCCTGTCCACAGAGATAACAAGTGTAAAGACCTTTCACAATTTCCTCCTAATTCTCGCAGAAATTTGTCTCGCTGCCTTCATTCTGGCCATATCATTAGATTTAGTGTAAATGTGGACATGTTTTATTTAAAAAATTAGTTAAATGGATGATCATTATGATTTGGGTTTTAATTGAGTCCTTGGGGCAATATTTGCTGATAAAGAAATATTAGGTAATTTTAAAGACTTATCAGGAGGATTAAAATATTAATGTTTCTCTATTTCAAATTTATATCTCCCTAATTATAATTATCTATCTTTTCCTTTTTATTACTTATAATTTCAAATTTATAGCACAAGTTTCATAGAAATGTGTGTGTGTGTGTGTGTGTGTGTGTGTGTGTGTGTGTGTTTTAATTTGATTGAATGTTTTTTAAGTCAGGAACGTGATCATTTTTTAAAAAGAAAGATTTATGTGAGTGTCTGAAACTGATACCAGCAAGATAACTGCCACCTAATTTAACTGTAGCTTTCAGAATATACAGCCTTTCTCCTAGGACAGTGATGGGACAAGGCTTAGCACTCTAATGGAAGTCAGGTGAAAGGCATTGTTTTTCGTGTGCACCAGTTAAAATGCTACTTTATTGAAGACTATTTATGATGTGATTAAAATTCTAGACAAAAATGTTTATCTCCAGTAAGTCATTTTTGTCACTTGTTATTGCTTCGTTCAAGTTTATTTAAGGCACTTAAATATTACTTTGAGGTTTTATCCTGAAAATATTTTCTTACCAGCACTCAATCACGGTTAACACCGCTGCCATCTCCCCAACCCCCTCCACCTCCAGCCCTTTTCCTTTGGCTTCTGAAACTGTACACAAGGACAAACAAAATGAAAATGATGGGTAAGCGGAAACCGGTTTGGCTCAGTGGTAGAGCATCTGTCTGCAGACTGAAGGGTCCCGGGTTCAAGTCCGGTCAAGGGCATGTACATTGGTTGCGGGCACATCCCCAGTGGGGGGTGTGCAAGAGGCAGCTGGTCGATGTTTCTCTCTCATCGACATTTCTGGCTTTCTATCTCTCTCCCTTCCTCTCTGTAAAATATCAAATATATATATATATATATATATATATATATATATATATTAAGAAAATGATGGGTGAGCATAAAGCTATAATTATTTTCACCTATATCTAAACAACATGAAAATATGAAACATAGCTGGATGATTTTCCCTGAATTTGAAAGGTTTCTTTTAAATGGTTTAGCTTAAAATAAGGCGTTGCATATAGGAAGTCAATTTAGAGGGGTATCCTGTGTGGTGGGCCCTGGAGGGGTGGGTCCAGAGGGCAGTGACGGTGGAAGTCACAGGGAGCTATGTGGCCACCCCCTCCAGGGGTGGGCATCAAGGGTACCTTGGCCTATGTGTGCCCTTTGGTGTCACCAGTACAGCTGTTGGTCACCACTGGTACTGATTCTTTCCTGCAAGACTCTGCAGCGGTGCTGACAGGTCCCGCTTGCCATTGCTGGCCAGGTGGTCGGTCGGAGCTCAGATGAACAAGGTGTTCAGGCTGGAGGTGATGAGGCAGTCAGCAAGCACGGACTTGACCTTGGCCTGGCCTGACCTGAGGTCCTCTCCGCCCACAAAGGCGCTGCAGGGCCAGCGAGCTCGAGTGTACTAGGTGCTCCGCAGGGACCACGGAGGAAGGCGCATCCCTGTGAGATGCTGGCAGGTGGAGAGCAGCGCGGATGCGGTGGGTTCTCGGCGTGTCTCTGAAACCCGGACTAGTTCGCAGAAGCCTCTGCCGCCACCACAGCACAGTGACTCTGCCTTATGCTCCGTTAGCTGCAACCCGCTCTGGGAGGTAGACCGAGGGCCTGGGCGCAGGCCCCATGGGCAGCCCCAGCTTCCCTGCACCCCCCTCCAGCCCCTGCACGCCGCATGGTCTTGGCCAGGGTCTGCCACAGTGTGTCCACGCCGGCGAGCATGAAGCTGTCTTGCAACCCCATGGGCAGCAGAGCGCGGGTGCAGCCCCCTCCGGCCCGCAGGGTCCAGGCCCAGGCTGACGGCGCCGCCTGCGGCAGTGAGCAGTAATAGCAGGCCTTCTTGCAACCCTGCAACCCGTGTGAGCCTTTGTTGCATGACCCCGGGTAAGGGGCTGGACCCTGAGCCAGGCACCTGCCTGCCTGGCAGTCCAGAAGGCGAAGCGTGGACCAGGAGTGCTCTGTGAGGACTGTTCTCGCCTCTGGCTCTTGTCCTCTGGTACTCGATGGCCTCAGCGGCCATAGACCACATGGGGGCCTTTGGCCATGGACTGGGCTGGGGACCCAGGGGGCGAGCTGAGCAGAGTGGGTGCAGAAGGTGGATCACTTTATGGATCACTTTATGCTGAGGTACCCAAAGAGCTCTGAGGGACTGGTATTTTGAGATGCACCCTTGTAGTGGATTCTCTTATTTTTTCCTAATAGAATCCTATTTGGGAAAACTCAGATATTGTGGGCTGAATTCTGAGTGAGCAGCTACTCATCCACCCTGGGATTATAGGAAGATGACTCCAGCCCCAGAACCAGGGCTCCATCCATTCTCATGTGAAAAGACTAAAAGTCAGCAACCCCAGACAAGTCATAACCACGGTGCAATCGCTACTGGGCTGGAACAGTTTCCCACAGCATCTGGAAGCTTCCACCGTTTTCACCTTTGCGGTGCCGTGCTGCTATGTGAGCTGGGCAGCTTTCTGTGGGCTTGCATGTGCTCAGAAGGCAAATTCCTGGAAACAAAGGAAAACCTGTAAACAACGTCTGCACATTCCAGAAAACCTGATACATTTCCCTAGCACCCCTTGAATGTTAAGCGTTGTCTCTGCCCTTTTACTTGCAGCTGGTTATCCCAATCTATACAGTCCTCTGTCACCGGCGCTGCTCAATATTTTTTTTTTCCCAGAGAAGCATCACCTTGTCAGGATGCAGGCTCAGTTGCAGCAAAAATCAATTTTACATATTGATCAGAATTTGTCAGCATATCCTATCTAGCATACCAGTTTGCCCTGCCTCACTCGGCGAGACCCCGTGACCAGCTCCTGAAAAGGGAAGGGGGTGGGTGGTAGGTGAGTGAGTAAATGAATGAATTTGTTTCTAAAGAAAACTCTGAATAATGGTCTCCAGTATGTCCACGTCCTAATTCCTGGACCCTGTTGGGGTTGCCTCACGTGGTAGAAGGGCCTTTGCATCTGGGATTAGGTTAAGGGTCTTGGGTTGGGGGGTTAGCCTGGATCCTCTGGGCGGGTCCAGCGTCACTATGGGTCTTTGTAGGAGGGGGGGGGCAGGAGAGTGAGCATCAGGAAGGAGGAGACGTGACAAGAGAGGCAGAGATTGGAGTGGAGGACGCTGGAAGGGGGCACAAACCCAGGAATCCAGGCAGCCACAAGCAGCTGAAAAAGACACGGCCATGGACTCTGCCCTTAGAGCTTCCAGAAGGAACCAGCCCGGGTGCACCTTGGCTCTCGTCAGGGAAACTGACCTCAGACTGGTCTCCAGAACTGTAAGAGAACTCGTTTGTGTTACTGTAAACCATTAAATTGATAGTGACTTGTTAACTCAGCAATAGGAAATTAAGAAGCTTTTTAAAACTTTTTTACTGGGTGACATTAGTCAACATGAGCATATAGATTTCATGTGTGGATTACTAATTTACAACATCTGTATATAGGACCATGTGCCCACCACCCAGAGTCAAATCTTTTCCTGTCACCTCATATAGGACTCCTTTCTTCCCCCATCCCCTCCCTCTGGCAACTATCATGCTGCTGTTTGTGTACATAAGTTTCAGTTTTATATTCTATACTAGAGGCCCGTTGCACGAAATTCATGCACAGGTAGGCCTGGTGGAGGATCAGGGCTGATCTCTGGGGAGACCGGTGGGGCGATTGGGGAGCCCCCCCCCCACTGGCACCAGCCTTAGCTGGCCTGGAGCCTGCAGGCTGGGGGAAGCTCCTGCATTGAGCGTCTGCCCCCTGGTGGTCAGTGCGGGTCATAGTGACCAGTCATTTGTCTTGCTTGATTTGCATATTAGACTTTTATTATATAGGATATGAGTTAAATCATATAGTCCTTAACTTTCTCTGTTTGACTTATTTCACTTAGCAAAAATAAGTTTTTACAATCAGTTAATGAGCACTGAAGTCAGACTCGACTACAGTTAGCGGCCTGAGAATCTGACGCTCCCCTCGCCACGTCACATGGTCAGGATGCCAGTCACTATGGTCTTGACTCTCCTAATGAGGTATATGTGTTGCAACAAGGCCCAAAAGAACAAGGAATCGAATAGAATTTGCTTGACCTTATTCCTTATTTTTCTGTGTGTGTGTGTGTGTGTGTGTGTGTGTGTGTGTGTGTGTGTTTGTGTGTGTGTGTGGTATTTTTTAAGCAATTGGATTTTTCCTGTGAAGGAACATTTCCCTCTGCTACTCTCATACCTTTTCTGCAACTTTCCCCACATTTTCCTCTGATTTCTGTTTTACTCTTGATTCAGTGCTATTACTTTCAAAGAAGAAAAATGAAACTGTCTGAAATGGAGCTGGACTTTGTTGTTGCCAGTTCTTTCTTTTAACTTTCAAGGAGAAAGGCTGCTCCGTACTGTGATTGGGGGGAGAGGGTTATTGCCAGCATCTCCCATGCCCAGAAAAACCCTCTGCTGCATTGTCTCAATTGTTGAGCTTTGTAGCTGCCCGAAATGGAGTCTGGGACTGGGACTTCCCAGGGCTAAGGGTGTGTAGCCCCTGTGAAGCTTGGGTGCTTTCTCTCCAGTGTTCCTTGTCATCTGGGCATAGTGATTTGTTAATAAAAAAACAGTATCATTTTTGTAATATTTACATGAGCAACATTTTCATGAGATTTCCCCTCATCCAAACTGCATGCTGGAAGCTTTGTTGTAGTTAACTACTACAGTTTCTATGAAATTTGGTTGTGGATGGAATTCACTTTGAATAGTAAGCAATAGAAAGATCTAAGAAGCCACAGCGGCATTTTAACAGGCCATTAGAGAAAGGGATTGTTTCATTTCATCGATGCTTTTCACGTTTATTAGTTATAAAGATTACAAATGCCAGTGCCAGGATAATAGAATCCTCCGGGAAGTTTAGTTATGCGTGTATTTGTTACGGGGATTGATTTTCAAAGGCCCTTAACTAGACTTTGTTTTATGGGTCTTCATACATACCTGTAAGGAGAAAAAACCCCCACTTTAAATTGATAAAAGCTACCTATAAGTTTTTTAAATATAAAGCTGAGTAACAAATTGAATCTGAGCATCTAAGAATATATCTTATTCGCATAATATTGACATGCTGCTAGGACATGCTGCCAAAATTTATTATTATTAGATTCCTGTACAGCTGTTGTTTATACATTTTATTGTGAGTAAGAATGATTTGGAGTTATTTAATAAAATATTAGTTCTTGGACCCCGTAACTCAGAGATTTTGTTTCAATCAATTAAGAGTAGACTCCAGAGTCTCTATTTTTAGCAAGTGTTACAAATAATTCAAAAACCTTGGGATATACATGTACGTGAAGAAAAATTGCTATAGATAGGCCATTAATAATGCAGAGAGTTGAGTGTGTTCTGTGAAATTGTTTTAAGAAATTCCTTAAAATCTCTTCAAGTCCTTTCGGAAACACAGTTGTCAGAGGCACTTTGCTGTGTGTAAGACATGCCTCGCTAAGTTATAGAACACCCTGAGAGAAGTGAATCTGTTTGGAGTGAGGTGCTGCTTGTCACTCAAATGTTTGTAGCGAGGCAAATGGCGTCCTTTAGATGTGTCTGTGATGCATTTAGCTCCGCGACAAGGAAGCTGGTGCACACCTCCATAGGCATCCTGACTGAGGAGTAGCGCTGGCTGCCCGTAGCTGGATCTGCATGTGCATCTCGTAGTTTGCATTATTTGCTTATGCACTTGTCCTAAACACTTAGAGAATAGGCCCTAAGGCTTTAATTTTCAGCCAATCCTAAGTTTATTACTAAAGTTTATCAAGCAATGAGCACACTATTGCACTTACACTGTCATGTTTTTATAAAGCAGTTTATAAAAGGTGACATCTGGCAAAGAGGCAGATCTATAAAAATCATGCTGGTGTCTGTAGTGTCATTTTTCCTGCCACACTCCCAGAAAAGAGTAATATTATTTTGACACGCACATACATCCCCACTGTCAAGTTTCTATTTTTATCGTTGGCTTCCCGCACATATCCTTAAGCTATACAAAACCTTTGGGCTAATGCAAAAAGTGACATTTCTGCATATTTATTACAATGCTATTTTGGAGGTTGACTTTGCCTGATAGGATTTTCCCAAGAACGGTGTCATTGGCCTGACAGTAGACATTGTTGAGAACAATACTATTGCGCAGTTAGTCAGAAAAGGTCAAATATGGAAGGACGAGTCATAAATAGCTTAATTCAATGTGGGGCATGCTTATTTCTCAATATTTGCTCCTATAAGGAGGGGGAAAAAATCTATGTGTGGCATAATCTGGTGAGTAATTCCATAAACAGCCAGAATATGCACTAATGCTTTAGTTAATGCCCTGTCCTGTGACCAGCGAGCCTACTCCTGGATTTATACCCCAAAGTTGTGGTTGGCAAACTGCAGCTTGCAAGCCACATGCAGCTCTTTGGCCCCTTGAGTGTGGCTCTTCCACAAAATACCATGGCCTGGGCGAGTCTATTCTGAAGAAGTGGCGTTAGAAGAAGTTTAAGTTTTAAAAAAATGGCTCTCAAAAAAAAGAAATTTCAATTTTTGTACTGTTGGTATTTGGCTCTATTGACTAATGAGTTTGCTGACCACTGCCCCAGAGAAATGAGTGCATTTGTCCACCAGAAAACCACAGGAGAATGTTCATAAAGCTTTATTATAAAGCCCCAAACTAGAAGCAACCCAAATATCTATGAACCACTGAATGGATAGATGCAGTAGACTTGTAAAATGGGCTATTTCACAGCATTGAAAACATACCATCTACCACCCTGTGCAGCAAGATGGGCGAGTTCACAGGCAGCTGAACAAGGGAGCTGGATACGAAAGAGGACATACTGTCTGATGTGCAGGGTTGTAGAATTTAAGAAATGACTGACTAACCTAGATAGTTTGGTGATAGAAGTTAGAATTGTGGTTGTGTGTGTGTGTGTGTGTGTGTGTTGGAGTGGGAAGTTTATTGAGGATAGTGCCTGGAACAGGCCAGAGGGAATCTTCCAGACTGTGTATCACAGCCTGGGTTGTGGTTACACATGTGTGCACATATGCAGAAATGAGGAATGGTACACAAATGGGCATTACTGTACCTTCTGGTCACCTATTGCTGTGCAATGAGCTACTTCAAAATGTAATAACTGAAAACAGTTACTGTTGTTATACCTCACAACTCACAACGTGGGGGTCAGGAATTTATATGGGGCACTTGTGGCAGGGATGACTGCTTATCTCTGTTCAGTAATGTCTGGAGCCCTGGCTGGGATGGCTCCATGGCTGGCAACTCTACATGGTGGTTTGACATGGTTGTGTGGGGCTTCCTTGCAGCATGTTGGCCTCAACACGGTCAGATTTCTCACCTTAGAACATTTTATGTCTTTAAGAGCTAGTGGTTTTAAATTTTTAAAAATGTATTTATTTTTGAGAGAGTGAGAAACATTGATTTGTTGTCCCGCTTATTCATGCATTCGTTGGTTGCTTCTTCTAAGTGCCTTGACCAGGGTAGGAGGGGGATCGAACCTGCAACCTTGGTGTATCAGGACAAGGCTCTAACCAACTGAGCTACTTGGTCAGGGCGAGAGCAGTGTTTCAGGGTAGTTAGTGGAAACATTGGTTTGTCAAGACCTGGAAATGATAAAATCTGCTGAGTTCTGTTGGTGAAAATACTCACTGATGGCTCCACACTCTTGGAGAGTCCCTCACCTCTCAGTATGTTAAAGCTGTGTGACCATCTGCGTTTTGCCACACCATGTAGATGTTATGTCTCTATTTAAAAGGTTTTTAAAATTAAAATCAGTCATATGACTCTCAGACCTTTCTTCTCTGTTGGAGGAAATTGTGAAATTGAATCTAGTTCTGAGAAACACAACAGAAGAAATCACTGAGATCAGCTTCCACCAGCTCATACTTCACCACTCCGTTTCTTTTTGAGGTTGCAAAATGTGTGAGTTTGTCTTACTTTATTTGAAGTTTCTGGACTTTGAGTTTTATTTTTTCCAGGCTTGGGTGAACTTAGTCTTTTATTTCATCATTCACAGCCTGGAGTTGCCTGTCAGACTGAAGTCAGATAAGGCTTCGGATACAACTGAAATCCTCAGCTCCCTTTGATTTGTGGATAATGAAATTGCCCTCTTATAGTCCAAGTGTGATTTGTTTAAAAAGAAATCCCTATATATCTTTTTAATCATCTATCAAAAATAGTTGCCCAACAGGCCTCGTGGTAAAACCCTTATTAAGAGACCAGACCAGAGCAGGACAGCAGCATTTATGCAGCGAGATTTTATATGGGACAGAGTGGAAATGTTTACTTGAGCTGAATAAAGCTGTGTGAAGACAGAGCCTTTTAAACAATCTGGTTGCTATCTGGCGTCTGCTGAGGTAGATGGCGTGGGAAGGTAGTGCGGGCACACAAAATGCTATGTTATCAAACATACTGAAAGGTTTCCATGTCAGCACCCCAAAATCTTAGCAAGGTAGTTACTGCACTGACACTGAGCATGTCTTAGGTCAAGAGCAGCACTTCAGTAAGATCTTTACATAACATTGTACAGCCCAGCTGGCGAGACTCAGCTGTTGAGCGTTGACCTATGAGCCAGGAGGTCGTGGTTGATTCCCAGGCAGGGCACATGCCCGGGTAGCAGGCTGGATCCCCGGGGTCGGCCAACTGATGGTTCTTTCTCATCATTGATGTTTCTATCCCTATCCCTTTCTCTCTGAAATAAATTAAAAACATTTAAAAATATATTAACATTGTACATCTCATTTGAAGAACTTTTGGAGCCATAACTCAATCTTGTGCCAGTAACTTCAAAATCCATTTTATAGAGTCAAGATTAGAAAGATCTAACCTCCTTCTCCAAAATTTTCTTTCTGATTAATTGCAAAAAGCTCCTCTTTTGCCCACCCCCTCTGAGAACCAGGAAGGATTTATGCAGTAATCCCACATCACCATAATTTCAAGACTCTGCTTTCATTTGTCATTTAAAGAGTTTTGTGGCATATAAAGCCATCAGCCCAGCCCCACGGCAGTATCACTTTGTCAAAAGAGAGTTGTTTGCATTTTATGTGACAACCTATTTGTATAAAGTGCCAGGGTTTGAACTAAATATACCACATGGAATCTAAGTTATAGATGATGGGTTCTTGTTTGTAGCTCACACTCTTTCTCACCAGCCTTCTAGCTCAGCCTCCCTGATCTAATTCAACTATTTTTTAAGAGATCGCCTTCATTCAGAGAATGGAAATGTCACTTGAGCCACTGCAGAAGGCACATGATTCTAGGGACTTTGCTTTTCCCCTCACCGATTTCTAACTCCTGACTTTGTGGACTGTATATAAGTCAGTACCAAGGAAGGTGCTAATGTACATATCTGTATATGTATTTGTATTAATGTGGTGTCTGAAGCATGTGTATATGTGTGTGAGAATAAACTGAGTCAGTGAGTCTGATCGAAGTATGACCATTGGAATTGGCTGGATCTAATCTGTACCCCTCCACTCTCCATCAATATGACCTTGGACAAAATAAGATGTTTGAATCTCTTTGCTCATCTGTAATTTGTCCCAACATGCAGGATTGATGATGCATTGGGTTTCCTATGTGGCATATCACGAATACCAGGAAATCCCAATGTTCTTTGGACTATCATAGTTAGCACATTGTCTCTGCTATGACTTGAGCTGATTTCTCCATGCAAAGTTTTCTTTTTTGCTTATCTTTTAATAATTTAAACATTTCCATCCTGGCCACGTGGTTTTAGTTGGTTGGAGGACCACTGTCCATACACCAACAGGTTTTGGGTTTCTTCCTGATTAAGACACATACCCGGGTTGTGGGCTTGATCCCCAGTGGGGGGCATGCAAGAGGCAGACAATCAATGATTTTCTCTCAGCAATGATGTTTCTGTCCATCTTCCTCTCCCTTCCTCTCTTTGAAATCAATAAAAGTATATAAATAATAATAATAATTTAAACATTTCTAAGAGTTGTTGTCCATATTCCAACTGTTAGGGAATTTTCCTCACTTCATGTAGCTATCCTTCCCAATACATTAGGTCCTTATTGGGACAGAGTGTTTTCATCGAAGGTCCACAGGCTGCACGAGCAGCTTCGATGTCCCCACGAGCCTGTGCAGAGTATGGCATCTGAGGTCCCGCCCAGGCCTATTGAATTAGAAACTGCATTTTGACCTCCATTTGCTTTCACACAAAAGAAGAGGCGCTTTTCTAGTAGAATGACTACTGGGTTTTCACTTGGCAGACCTACGTTCTCATGGAGTTTTTAAAAGGCTTTTAATTATTGCCTTCAGTAAGAAATGCATTTTACATCATTTCCCCACAGAGGGGACATGCACACTGATAAACACATATAATTAAAACAAAAGTTTCATCCAAACAATATTTACCTATGCTGTATGCTAAGTACTCAGAGTTTTCTTTTTGTTTGTTTGTTTTTTAATTTAAAACATGCCAGCCATGGCCCTTTAAATCGATTTTATAACAGTTCGTAAAGATCTGTTGTGTTATGTGACCTTGAGTGAGTCAATTTTTTCTTCCTAGGCCTTAATTTTCTCAACCGTAAAAACATATGTGTTTGACCCATTGATTTCAAATTTCTCTCAGCTTGAATTCCGAAATGCTCTTTGGAATGTGAAAATCCACCCAACCACTTTTAAGAAAGGGCATGTTTGTTGGTTATTGAACGTGTTGTTGTTTTTTATTTTTTTAATTTATTTTTTCATTTTTTATTAGGGTATTATATGTACATATTTTACCATTGCCCACCCCCCACCACCACTCTCATACATGCCTTACCCCCCAGAGTTTTGCATCCATTGGTTAGAACATGTTTTTCAATTTAAATTCTTTATTGTTGAAAATATTACATATGTCTCCTTTTCCCCCAATTGGCCTCTCCCCAGAAGTTCCCCACCCCCCAAGCACATGATCCTACCCCCCTATCTGTGTCCTTTGGATATGCTTATATGCAAACTGCAAGGCTCGACAATCTGTTCGATGCTTCTATGTCTCTGGATCTATGTTAGCTCATCTGTTTATGCTGTTCGTTATATTCCACAAATGAGTGAGATCACGTGATATTTTACTGAGAGAAGCCCTGAAGGAGCACATGCAAACATGGTGGCTCATAGAACACAGCTTCTGCATGGTGCAACCTACAGTCCAGATCAGTGGATGCTCAAACAGTGAACAATTCTGTGCATCCTAAATACTTGTGTCATTCTTTAACACAAACAAAACACACTGTAGGCTTTTGAAATGTGCATACTTTGCCAGTAACTAAAACATAATGAACTGAATCCATTCCCAATCTGAATTGCTTAGAAAGCAATAATGACTACACAGTGGAGAAACCTGGCTGTCTTGACCCATGATCAAAACTGAAATCACCAGCGAGGGGTACATGTACGTCGTGTACCTTGTGATGTGCTGACCTGAGAGGCCACACATAGCCAACATGGTCTGTGGGCCAGGGATACATGCCATGGATCTAATATGCAGGGCATTGAGTTAATTGACAAATAGGCAACACAGAAGATGATAGATTAGATAAAATATTATACCAGTGTTACATTTCCTGAAGTTGGTTACTGAATTGTGTTGATAAGAGGGTTATCTTTTAAGAAATACAGTGGAAGCAATTTACTTTCAAAATGGCAGGACATATGATATATATGGGGGAGAGAATGCCAATGATAAGTGGAGGAAATTTCAACAGTAGATGAACCTGAGGGTGTACACGGGTGCTCTTTGTGCCATTCTACTTCTTGGACTTGTGGATGAGTTTGAAATGAATTCCAATTTAAAAGTTAAATAGTGGGCCCTTTGCTTTCTTTCTTTCTTTCTTTCTTTCTTATCAGCCTGTGTTTTGCCAGGATGCCTGGGGTGCTTTTCCCTGGGAATTGAGCCCATATGAGGCCAAGTTGGGTTGACCTGGAGTCTCCCATGTCCCCTGTATTTCTCAGAGATGTTGCCTCCCTCAGGGGTTGACAGGAGAGGCCTAGAGTGTCTACCTCCTGCCCCTGCCATGGACCCTCAGGCATTTTGGTCTGTTACTCTGTCAGTATCTCCCCTGGCGCAATGCTTGAGTATATTACTGATTGGCCTGCACCTTTGGTTCTTTCTGTCTTTGTCACTTGATCTTTGGCTGACCTTGACCTCTACCTATTCTTATCCTGTTTCTTGCCCCAGTGAACTCAACTCTCACACCCTTGGCACCTGCCAGTCTCTTTAAGAGAGAATCCACTTTATTTTGATCTTGAAGAGCACTCCAGGGTCCTCTTTTGAAAACCACTAGGACAGACTCAGATGTCAACAGATGTTTGGACATACCAGGGAGTCCAGAGCCTTTAAATGATAGGTTTCAGGCTCTACTGAAACCAGGAATTCACAAAATACCTTTGAAAAAGTAAGAAGCCCTGATCTCCCTTCCCTGTGGCAGGGGATGCCGAGGGAGCAGGTGAAGTGGTTCTTTCTGGCCTCTCTGCTTGGCCGCAGGGCCACACGACCAGGTTCCAGAGCAGTGGCTGCTCCGGTTGTTCATTATCCTCTGAAGACATGCCCTGTCTTCAAAGTGTTACAGTTTCATGATGAGCTAAGCCCTTGAATGTGAAATCTACTGAGAGCTTCTGTGATTAAGAGCATTCAAAGATGATTGAAAAGTAAGTGAGGCAGGAATCTGGGGAGCCAAGAGACCAGTGGCTGTGGGGGCCACAGGAGCTGATGGAAGAAGTTGGAAAGCAGTGGAGATGTTTCATAATATCACAGAAGGAGCCCCCAAGGGTTCTACAATGAAAAAAAAAAACCACAAAAACAACATAAGCAGGAAAGACTAGCCACTGAGGCAAAGGATATCAGGTGATGAGTGAAAAAATCTCAGGGTCTGAGGGGTGAGTGGAGAGGGCCCAACGCTTGGGCCTGAGGCTACATTTTCACGAAACCCTCAATTTAGACTTTATAAATTATATCCAAAATGGCAGAGTTAAGGACGTGTTCCAGCAGAAATGCCAACGCCCTCTGGTATACCACCTGACCACGCACCTGCCGTGCACTTTGAATCTTTTTAAAATTGGTTTATCGTTATCTTACAACTGTCTCAGTTATTCTGTATTATTTTTTTTTTTAGTATTCAAGTGTATTTTTAAACAAATAGAGCATACGTTTTGGACCACTAGTTTTTCTCTTCCTTTTTATTTAAAAAATGCACCAGGAGCCTCAACCGTGGGAGTGGAGGTCTCTCGTCCTCCAGAAGCTCAGTCCTTCCCCCTTCATCCCTAGAACAACTTGTTTAGTGTGTTTCATGTGCCTAGGAAAGTGAATTTCCTCCTCTCCCTGCCTCCTTCCCCACCAGCAAGATAAAGGGTTCCGAACCTCCCACTGCAAGCAAAGTTGGTGTTTAGTTTATTGGTAATTAATTACTAGCACTTCCTTGACAGAACATAATGAAACTACAAAGCAACCACTTAAGGGGGAAACGATTGTCAGTTATCCCTGGAATCCTGTTTAGCAGAGGTGACGGCAAGCTGGCTGGTGCACAGCCTCTGTACATAGAAAGCAGAGCCCTTGGCTGACCGTTTCTGTGCTGAATGTGTGATTTGCTAGAGAACCATTCTCAAGGCCAGATTTTAAAGTAGCTTTAGGTCTGGGCATCTATGTGGAATTGGGTGACTGTTGTCAGAACTAGTGATTAACTCTTCCCTGCTAATGTTTGAATATGAATAAACAGAAACAATTCTTAACATTAAACATGTTAAATGCTATTATAGTGATGATAACAATTATTAACATGGCCATAGCAATGATATACACTGAGTGGCCAGATTATTATGATCTCTGAAAGCATAATAATCTGGCCACTCGGTATATATCCTATATAATAAAAGGCTAATATACAAATTGCCCCCTCGACCAGGAGTTTGGCCAGCAGGCAGGCCGGCCAACCGCCCATGTCCCCTCCCACTGGCCAGGCTGACAGGACCCCAACCATGCACGAATTTGTGCATCGGGCCTCTAATAGATAGATAGATAAATAGATTGATACCCTGTTTCCCCAAAAATAAGACAGTGTCTTATATTAATGTTTGTTCCCAAAGATGTGCTAGGTCTTATTTTCAGGGGATGTATTATTTTTTCATGAAGTAGGTCTTATTTTCGGAGGATGTCGTATTTTCGGGGAAACACGGTAGATAGATAGCTAGATAGATAGACACTCTGAGTGGCCAGATTATTATGTGTTCGGAGATCACAATAATCTGGCCACTCAGTATAATGGATGACATTTATTGACTTACATGTGGGAGACTCTATATTGTATATTTTATAGGCATCATCTCACTTCTCAAAATGATCCATTGTTAAAAAAAAACAATTTTTTGAATTGTTTCAAAAAATTGAAACAATTGAAGAAAATCAACTTCGTGGATATTGTGAAAATATAAAATAAACACCATTTATCATCTTATTCAGCTCATTAATTGGTGAGGGATCTAGTAAGATGTTAAAATTAGTCCAAAGGTGACCATTTGATGCTATCTGTCAGTCTATCTGTCTATCTATCTGTCTATCTATCATCTATCTATCTATCTATCTATCTAGTTTGATAGATTATTGGTTTAGACACAGAGCATCATCATGTCTGCTGGCCCATGACAGCTCACACGAGTCACTGTCTCCTTAGCACAGGTGTGAATGTGCTGTGAACAGAAACTGAAGCCCAGCAATGGGAACACCACAGGAAGGAATCCAATAATCTCATTTGCCTGTTACCAAGTTTCTAATGAATTTTCAGATGCCTGTAAGGTAGGTAGAGCTATAATCTATAGATTAAAAATGAAGAAACGGAGGGTTTCTGAGATTAAGTAACTTGCTCAAAATTATTCAGAGATGGAGCTGGGCTGACTCATGCCTGACTCCTGACCCAGCTGGCACTGTGGTCAGAGCAGCATGAGTTCAAGACACTCATGGATTTGAATTCAGCTCCTGATGTCCTTAAGTAAAGTAGCAACCGTGCCTTTATTTCTTCCTCTGTGAAGCAGTGTTGCAGATAGTTTGGAGCTACCAGTGGTGTTGTAGAGACACAGTGCATAGTGTGCCCCACAGATCCTTAGCACTCGCAGTACCTGTTGATAGCTTTTGTCACCATTCATTACGACTGTCATCATTATGCACCACCCATGTGTGCTGAACCTGTGTATGCCCTGAGAACAGCAGTGCCCCACCTTATCCACTTTGGTTAGCCATGATTGCCTTCAGAGTCTGGCCATATCCAGCTCATGAGCTCCAGGGATCACCGTAGAAGGGGGACTCTCTGTCACAGCTTTTGTCCAGGATCATGACCAGCTGCAGCTGATCCCAGAAGTAGATCTATAATGTCATACTTGAAAAAGTACCTCTTACCCCTGGGAACAAAACAGCGGTGCAATGTGGCTCCAAAATAAAGCATTTGTCCCCGCTATTTTATAACCTGCAAGACTTTAAGGATGCATGAATCCATGATACTTGTAGCAGATGTCATAAAATTGTACTCCAAGTAAATATCAGTGTCAAATAACGCATGCTAGGGTGGGTGTTCCCCGGTGGCAAAAATCCCAGCCTGGCCCGCAGTCCTTCCCAGGCTCATGTCCCAGTGTATCAGTAGAAATGGATTTGGAGTGTCTAAGGCTTCTTGTATGAATATTATCTCACTGTCTTGCTTTATGCAGATGAGGTGTTAGATGCATGCTATGAATCTCGTCTTTTGGAATTAGAGAGTACCAAACACCAGAAACCAAAGGCCAGGTGACACAGTGCTGTGTGGCTGGTGAAGTCTCTGATTTTATTTTACATATGACTTCTCTGTAGATCTTGTGAAACATTTGCGTGGATACTTCATTGGAGACAGAGTGCCCCACTGGCTCCTTCTCTCTGAGGTGAGAGCCTTATTGAAGTCAGCATGTCTCCACGTAGCTACTCCGGCACATCAATAACTTCTCTTTACGCTCTCATCGTTGTTGTGTGGGATAGAAGGAAATATCCATGTCAAAAGGGAAGCATGGTTTCTTGATTTGGAATTCTTTAAGAACAAATAAAATTGTCTGGCTTTGCCTCCCTGAGATGCACATGTTAGGTTTTCGCCAAATCAAAACAGAAATCCAGCATGTGGGTCCTCTGATGGTGGTTAGGATGAGGGAAAACAGTCGCCTGGTCAATCCCCTGCGATTTTCTTGTGATTATGTGAACACAAACAACATGCCTGTGGTCTTCGGCAGCTGACAAGCACCACACATATTTTTAAACATGCCAAGAATGTTTAGTATTCCACCTACATATTTCCTTAAATTCAGAAAATCATGTAACATTTGTGTTTTCTTTTAGATTTAGAATTATTGCCCTGTAAATTCTCTTACCATACTGTGAACAGTACCAAAGAACTCTGTTTAATGTTGCACCTGTACTGGTGTGAGGAATGGTTGCAAAGATCTTCTACAAAGGGCTGCACAGTTGTTCTTCGCGGAAGTAAAAGTGGATTCAAAGAAGAAGGTGCTGGGGAATCTCTCAGACTAGACACATTTAAGAGGCTTGCAAACGATCCATGCTTTTGACCGGAATGGAACCTGGGGCCCTGCAGTCTGCAGGCCGATGCTCTATCCACTGAGCCAATCCTGTTTCAGCGAGGCTTGCAAATGATAGCCAGTCATTCCAGGATTGCCTATATTTGTTTTGTTTTTATTGTTTTTGTTTTACTTTTTTATGGATTTCAGAGATGAAGGGAGAGGGTAAGAGAGAAACATCAATGATGAGAGAGCACCATCAATCAGCTGCCTCCTGCACATCCCACACTGGGGATCCAGCCCACAACTGCCACATGTGCCCTGACCAGGAGTTGAACCATGACCTTCTGGTTCATAGGTGGGTGCTCAACCACTGAGCCTCCCTGATTGAGCCCAAATCTGTTTTTACAATTTCAATTTTTTCATGAAAAGGCTGCTTAACTGGGATTATTTTAGCTCCAATTTCTATCCCACATGGCTTTGATACCCTCAAAGCAAATATACTTTATATTTTGTTCTTCGTTTTCCTCAAGGAAAATGAGATTTAGGTCACCTGTGAAATATTGCTGAATCTATTGACTTGGAAGGGGTGGGCATGTTTTCTAATTTTTACTTCTTTGGAAGTTCAGTTGATGTAAATATTCTTCACTATAGTTGCCAAGTACTCCAGTTCTACTAAAAATCAGATTAAATCAAGAAGAGAATCAGGGGATAATGACCTTATGGTTCATGGGTTGATGCCTAACCACTGAACCACACTGGCCAGGCATGATTCTTTTTGAAAGTAGTGGAACTATGTTTTAGTTATAGAATCATTAATTGAATTTGCTTTTTCCAAAATATAATTTTTTACATTAGCCTTCAAGACCTTAATAAACATTCTGAACTAAGGTAGAATGTAAGCAATGCATTCTCATTAACTTTAATAAAGTTCCGTAAAAATTCTAAACTTAAAACTGTCTTCCTACAACAGTGCGTTATTGCCAAAGCATTAACTAGCACATCAGAGTTTAAAATTATTAAAAATTACTAAGTACCCATTTAGCACGAGATTTATTTTATGATAGCAGACACCTCCAAAACAAATCGACAGGCAATTGCAGTGCATTTTGAGATGTAAAAGCGCCATTAATTACTGTTAATGATACTTCTCTAATGTATGTAAATACATCATCTGCACCCAAGCTCTTGACAGTTTTGTTCTTCTTTCTAGACAGTGTAAAGATCTTAATTTATTAATATTCACAACAAGCCGGGAGATACATACATTGTTCCGAAGCCCTTGATGAATGCTGGTGGAGACACACTGTGCACGGGCCGAGGAGTTATTAGCTCTTCTGCAATAACTCATGGCCCCACCAGAAAGGAAACAGAATGTGGATGAGAGAGCAAGAGTTTAAAATGATGCTACTGAGAGCCTCTGGAAGCACTTTATTCCAGGGTTTCTTAGATTTGAAAATTTTATTAGTCTGGCCATATTCCTGTTTCATCATCATTTGTCCCCAGTAGGTTTTAAACCCAGTGCCTGCTCCTGCCACAGTAAGCATGGTGCTTCATTCAGTCTGCTGACCGGGACTGACTTGGATTTTTCGGGAACACATTGTGAGAACAGTGGTCCCTGTTTATTACGCCCTTCTATCTCTGGCTGAGCGGAAATATTCTCGTGGCTGTTTTAACAGATTTCACACTGTAAAATCATAATAATGATACAGAACGTTCTGTGTTTTCTTGCAAATCTCACCCTCAAATCTGAACAAAGCGAACACCTTAGAGACTCACAGGTAGGATTTTCACCAATTTAGATATAAGATGTGACAACTGGTGGATTGATATGTCAGCATCTGGATCCTGCTCAAATGTCACAGGCTGTGTGCGAGGAAAGAAAAAGCAGGGTTTTGTACTGAATTTTTAAAAACATATTTTTATTGATTACAGAGAGGAAAGAAGGGGGATATAGAGATAGAAACATCAATGATGAGAGAGAATCATTGATTGGATCTGGGCCCTGACTGGGAATAGAACCGTGACCTCCTGGTTCATGGGTCGATGCTCAACCACTGAGCCAGCCAGGCCTGGATTTTACTTTTGCCTTTTATTTTGTAGTAGACTAGATTCAGAGACGCCTTTGCCCTGCATCTTTTTTTTAACTTTCTTTGATTACTTAATAAGGTTTAAAATATTGAGTACTGATGAAAATTTCAAATCGAGCTTCTAATTTAGACTTGCCACATTTTACAAATAGTAATATAGAGGCCCAGTTAAATTCCAATTTCAGATAAGTAGTGAGGACTTCTTTAGTGTGAGTATGCCCACGTGATGGGTGGCGCATACTTACACTTAACATTATTTTGTTTATCTCAGATTTGACGGCCTCTCCTGTCTCATCTGGAACCTCTCTTCTAGTTCATGATGATAAGCGGTCACTGCTTTCGGTGAGCATGTACACCCCACACTCGAGGTCTCATCTGTAAGATGGCAGTGGGAACAGCTAGTTGGTCTCCCAAGGCTGCTGGAAGTTTTAAACACGTGGGTACGTGTCAAGTTCTAGCAACAGCTCCTGGCATCTAATACACTGTGGGCACATAAACCTTTGTTCCTTGGGTACTGTTATCTGTCCCGCTGATCCAGACCTCTTGTTGCTGGAACCCACCGACACAGCCCCGTTAGGGAGGAAAGGGCTGCTCCCAACGGGCCTGGCAGCAGCTGTAGTTCAGTTGCCAAGACAGAGGCTGGCCCCAGCGGCCCGCCACTGTGCTGGGGTTCCCAGGCTCTGCGAAGAGTAAAAGTAGCTTCTACGTTTCATAGGGCTACTTCCTGTACCGATAATCATGATTTGTCAAGTCTGCTCTGAACATGCCGGACTTAAGGACAGGGTAAATTTAAGGGCGGCGGGGAGGAGGGCAGGAAGAGCCGCAGTTCTAGTCATAGCAGTAGTAATCAAAATGAAATGGAAGGACGTGAGCGCATGAGGATCTCCATCATGCTAGGTGGAAGTCCACCATGGTGTTGGCGGGTGTGTCAAATGTGAGGTCAGCCAGTGTTCCTGATTATCCATTTGCCATTCTCTGAGAAATGCCACGTACTGGACACTCCTGCCTCCTGTTCTGACTCTGGGAGTCGCCGTTGAAGTCGCATGAGGCCGGGTTACAGTGCAGTAAACAATACAAATGTCTTCCTGGCTTAACCAACGGGAATGATCTCTTGTGCTTGCAAAGCCCACAGTGGTCCAGGTGACTCTCCAAGGCTGCTGTCCTCCAAGGGGCAGGGATGGAGGGGGATTAAGCATTTAGCCCTCTGCTAATGGTGTGGTGTGGCACCCGCATCTGAGGCTTCACGCTTCACCACAGGTGGGCGAGGGCAGGGATACATATGTGCACCTGGGCTGTTCAGCGGGGCACACAGTCCCACTGATCACAGCCTGGGGGCCAGAATTAGCCACGTGGCCCTGTCACCTGCAAAGGGGATTCTGAATCATAGTCCTCCGTGTGTCCAGCAGACGTTCTGGGAGAGGGCCAGATCAATTAGCCTGAGTTTGCCACACTGGCAATCACTGCCGATTAATCCTGCTATGACCTTCCTCAAGGCCCAGAATCAGCTCCAGAATTTATCTCCACTGGGTCGCAGGCAGAAGTTGGCGATCAGGGCTGGCAAGAGAGCTGAACCCCGTTACCTTCACTGATGCTCTCCTGGACCGGTGGAAACACCTATTGCAGGTGGCATTTGGATGCCAAGTATGGTGATTAGTGTTTTAGAAAAGAGCAGAAATAGGTTCTTGCCATTTTCTCATCACAGGCTCTGTAATGACCTGAAGTTCCCGTCATTCTGGACTCTGGTTTGGGAGAAAGTAGTTTTCAGTCAGGGGTGCCAATATTCCATCTTGATGACAGTATTTTAAAAACACATTTCCACTCTGCCTGACATTTAAGGCCTCCCTAGTTTTATTCCCATCCAAGTGTTTTTAATAATTGTGATGAAAAGGGAAAGCTTATTAACAAAACTTGCAATGAAATTGGAAACTGTGTTTTGATTATGGGCTAAAACGGAAGGCATCAAAGCTTTTCCCAGCTCAAGGCAATCTTGTCTGCGATTCCTGACCCTGCTCCTGGATGGGAAATTCAGAGCAGCCCCCATTTGAGCTTAGCCATTTTAGTTCAGTTTTCACTCAGGTGGAATGTTCTGCTGGGTGACCCTTTCTCCCGAGTAACTTTGATGAGCAAACATGTCCTCGGAATGAGTTAGATGTCAGTGAAATGTTCTTGGGAAACTGGAGAATAGTGCAGGAAACCTTCTGAAGCAAGGAGTTATTCTTCAAAATTCTACTGTGTGGCTGCTCATACCACGTATAATCCACCAAATTAGTCATTGTTTTATTTTCTTGGGAATAGCTGTGGAGTTCAGGCACTGCACTAGACACTGTGATGAACCTTAAATTATCTAAAAGCCACAGCATTGGAGAAAGAGAAGAATACGGTGGAATACGGAAGCAAACACTTAGCGGTGTTTTTTCAGGTGAAAAGGCAGCGGAGCTCAGGTGGGAGAAGTCACTCAGGTTGGAGACCTGCCGTGGGAGGGAAAGGTCAGTGATTGGTCCAGCGATTAAATGTGCGGTGGGGTTGGGGTGAGGGTTGGCGGGGGAGAGGGAGAGAGGATGGAGAGCACCCCACACTGGGCACCCAGTCAGAAGCCTCCGCCAGTCAGTCATACTGAGCGCTTGGTTATTAAAAACAAGAAAATGACTAGTGTCTACAAAAAGTAAAACACAAAAAAACCCCAGCATCATTTCATTCCCGCAGAATATTGATTCAAAGTGGCCTGCAGTTAATTCCTAATTGGAACCTCCTGATACTTCTTTTAAAAGGCAATTAAAATGGATGCAAAAATTAGCAGTCTGACATTGAATCATAACCACTTTTAAATACATTTAGTCAATGCAGGCATTTAATTATCTCCTGAGAACAAACATCTTTTTCTTTCATAAGATTATATTAATTGACAAACCTATGTTTAGCATTTAATGTACGCTGTTAAAACCACAGAGGTAATATGCAAATGCATCTTCATTGTTAAAAATGCAGGCGCTACAGAAAAAAAGGAGTAATCTGGACCCCCCTCTCACCTCCCACCTCTTTCCCCAGCCCTTTAAGAAGTAATAAGCATTCAAAGTTAGGTACAAATTCTTTATACCTCTCCTAAGTGTTTATTTTGCTAAAGCCTAATTATTCAAGACAGGAACACAACTTGAATTTCAAGGGAGGTTTATGGCCCCGCTACAGCAAGGGTGAGCACACACCAGAACTCCGGAGGGGGCGGGGAAGTGTCTGCAGAGGAAGAGTTGTGAAGGGGGAGCTATAAGATTTGGGGGGGGCTGGACTTAGTCATGGGAAGCTCTTAGAAGCTATTGGTCAGAACTTATCAACTCGGCAGCTTCTTGAACAGAGTTTTCTGTTTCTGAGGATGAGCAGTGGTACAAGAATAAGCTTTAGTCTGTAGCCACGGCTTGGGCAGCGATGGCGTACCTATTTTGTGAGTCTCAATGTGAGTTTGCCGGTTATGATTGATAGTTCCACTCTGAAGTGATATATGGGTGAGACTGTTTTGGGGAAACATACTAGCTCTGCTATACACTTCCAAGTTTTCCGCTTGTCCTGGTGAAGCAGTGCTAATGCCGTGTGTCACGGTTAATTTCCTGTTTTAAAACACTAACATCATGCTCTTTCTTGTTGCTCATAAAGGCATTAAAGAGTTAGAATAATGCTCTTGGATTACATTTTGTTTTAATAAATAATGCTCGTAGGTTAGATTTTGTTCATTTTGCAGTGTTTCCCAAACTTCTCTCATGATGAGAATCACCTGATGGAGTTGTTAAAATACAGATTCCTGAATCCCAACTAAGAAGTGCTAAACTAGAATTCTTGGGAACATATAGGTGAAATTGTATACTTAGCTAAGTGCTCTAAGCTTCACTAGTTAAGTATACAATTTCACCTATATGTTCCCAAGAATTCTAGTTTAGCACTTCTTAGTTGGGATTCAGGAATATTCCACCAGGTGATTCTCACCATGAGAGAAGTTTGAGAAACACCGATTTAAGGGAACATTATGTCAATGTTTTAATGAATGAACAAATGAAATTGTTGAGAGAAGGGAAGCTGGAGTGGGATCCAGGGACCTGAGGAACCCCAAAGAACCTAGGGAGGGTTTGGGGGATCTGATCTGGGTCCTGCAAAGGTGATTCTGGTTTCGATTTAGAAAAGAGTGTGAAGCCAGAAAGACGAATACAATGACTACTACTACAGAGTGGAGAGAAGGGGCACTGTGTCAGGGGCTGATGGAGCGCAGCTTCAAGATTTGAGAGATGTCTGGAAGCACAGCAGCAGGCCTCTGACACGGTACTTTCATCAGGCTGGCGGGGATTGGAGAGCCAGGCCCCTCATCCAGCATGCCCTATATGTTTCTCACTGGTGCTAGTGGATCAATAGTGGCTGGATCAATAGCAGCTGGATCAATAGCGGCTGGATCAATGCTGGAAAATGAGAGAAACTGGGAGGACTGGTTTTGTTGGAGCAGTGTGGACAGAGGGCAAGGAGTTCATCACCGGAATGAAATAATGTGCTTTTTACTTATATCTTGACTGAAATTTTTAAAAATATATTTTATTGATTTTTTTTACAGGAAGGAAGAGAAAGGGATATAGAGTTAGAAACATCGATGAGAGGGAAACATCAATCAGCCGCCTCCTGCACACCCCCTACTAGGTATGTGCCCACAACCAAGGTACATGCTCTTGACTGGAATAGAATCTGGGACCCTTCAATCTGCTGGCCGACACTCTATCCACTCTATCCACTGAGCCAAACCAGTCAGGGCATCATGATTGAAAATTGACAAAATATCCCACGCCCTATGTCAGCTTGTACAGGTGTGGAAGGGCTTCCGGTGGGGTGCACTCCGTCTACAGAACACAGTGAGATTGACTGAATGTTAGGTGACAGACACATCACCAGGCTTAAGTGAATGATCCTGGACTATAATTCTGCCCACTTCCTATCTCTTTCTTTGCTCCTTCTCCAGTGAAACTCGTGTTATCACTCATTTTTCATCTCCTTTGTCTTAGATTCCCTTACCTGGCAGGGCCTGGTGAGGGAACAGGGCAGAGAAGCTCATTTGCTTAAGAACAAAGTTGAATGGCTTTTCACGTCTGGGAAGAAGGAGTAGCCTATACTTGTCTTTCTTCCTCTCATTTGCTACAACCCCACGTCCTGGGCATTAAATATCAAATAAACATAAAAAGATGCTGGAAGGTGGTGAGAAGTCAGACAAATGACAACACAGTAGTAAGTTCCCTGGATTCTATTTTTGCCTCAGATATTCAGGTGGAGCTGACGAAGCCAGCAACCTTGAACGCTCAAGGCCAGGACACAAAAGGTTATAATGAAAGCCTGCTTTCTCTAGTCAAAGGATTAGGAAGGGGCAGCCTGGCAGTACAGAACATGTAGTAAGTATCTGCTCTTCTCCAAACGCACGCCACCAACAAAGCCAAAACAGAACCCATCCCCCCCCCTCCCCCCCTCACAGCAGCGGAGGTGGAGTGGGATCCTGGATGTTTACCTCCTTGGGCTGTAAGGAAGCACCCAGCCCTCGCGGGCCTGGGCGGGCGCTGGGACATGTGTGTCTGTGGGTGGTGACGATTCCAGCTCCTAGGAGCCTGGACTTCCATCCCCTGCAGGGAAGAGGTGCTCCTCTGCTCCCTGAGAGGTGTTGGGGGAGGCCTGAGGGAGGGAGAGCCAGGGCTTGCTCCCCTGCCCAGCGGCAAGGGGCCCGGCTCCTCCCAGTCAGCAGAAGTGGCCCCTTGTTCTCTAACCCCCGAAAGGAGAGATCATCTCAGAATCCTGAGCCTAGGGAAAGGATTCTGCAGGAATGCAGCGCAATTAAGACCTTTTCAGAGGAAGGAAAGCTATTCCCTCATTTATCCATTTTAGGAGGCAAATATTTGCCAATACCGAAACAATGGGAAAGAAGATAGCTGCAGGCCACAATCCCACATGCCTATAAATGCTAAGATTTTTAATACAATTTTAGCAGATAGAATTTAGCAGTATCTAAAAGGAGCTATACACAATGACCAAGTGCTGTGTATTGAAAATGAAATCATGTAATGCACCATTTTTACAAGCTATAGCAGAAAAACCTCATGATCATATCAATTCCTGCAGAAAAAGCATGTGAAAATTCACTTTGATTAAAAAAATAAAATCCTCAGAGGAGTAGGAAAAAGAGGGACTTCTTTAAGTTGATAAAGAACATCTACAAAAAAACAAACAGCCGAGACCGGTTTGGCTCAGTGGATAGAGCATCGGCCTGAGGACTGGGAAGGACCCAGGTTTGATTCCGGTCAAGGGCATGTACCTTGGTTGCGGGCACATCCCCAGTAGGGGGTGTGCAAGAGGCAGCTGACCGATGATTCTCTCTCATTGATGTTTCTATCTCTCTATCCCTCTCTCTTCCTCTCTGTAAGAAATCAATAAAATATATTTAAAAAAACCCACAAAAACAAACAAACAAAAAACCCAACAACAACAACAAAAAGAAACTGCACACAACCTACAGGTAACATCACTTCAATGGTCAGACTGCTTCTTCCTTACACGTGGGCCAAGAGAAATGGCCCTGGTCACCACACTGGGTGTCACAGTATTGGAGCCCCTGACCAGCACAATAAGGCAAGAAAAGGAAACATAAGGGATACAGATTGAAAAGGAGGAATAAAATTGTCCCTATTGGCAGATGACTTGAATATCTACATAGAAAGCACCAAAGAATCTATAAAAAAAATTAAAAATAAACACGTGTCTTTTCTAAAAATAATGGACTAGTTCAACAATGCTGCAGGATAACAGATCAGCACACACAAATCAACTCTACTTCTTTATACTAGAAATTGACATGTGGACACCAAATTAGAAATGCAAAACCATTATCAAACACTCAGAAACATGCAATACTTATATGTAAATCTGTCAAAACATGCACAAGGCATATATGCTGAAAACTACAAAATGCTGATGAAAGACCTCAGACCAGGTCTAGATAAATGGAGAGACATATGGTTTTCACAGGTTAAAAAAACTGATCATAGTAAAGATCTCAATTCTCCCCAAATTGATATATAGGTTTAATATAATTTTTATCAAAAGTCCAGCAAGATTTTTTGGTAGATATAGATAAGATTATTCCAAAAGGAACTAGAATCGCTAAAACAAATTTTTAAAAAGAAGATTAAAGTGGTAAGGATTAGTCTAATTGAATTCAAGATTTACTGTATAGCTTCAGAAATTATGACTTTGTGTCATTAACAGATATGTCACATACAGATCAATGCAACTAGAATAGGGAACCCAGGAATAGACTTCTGCCATATGTGCAACTATGCAAATTTGCAAAAGAAATTCAGTAGTGTAAGCAAATGGAACTGGAGCAATTGGAATGTACAGGCAAAAACCAATGAAATGAAATAAAATCCTGACCTAACTCTCACCCATTCAATAGTAACACCAAATGGTAGATCATGGACTTAAATGTAACACTATAAATATTTTATTTAAAAATTAGGTAAAAACCTTTGGGACTTGATATAAAAAAAGTATGAGCCATGAAAGGAAAAACTGATAAATTGGATTTGCCTCAAAATTAAAATATTTTCCTCTCTGAAGCAATGTGTTAAGATACTGAAAAAGTGAACCACAGACCGGGAGAAAAGAGCTATTATCTAGAATTTATGATGAACTTACTTTCAAACTTCAGCAGGAAGAAATAACTACCAATCAAATTAGAAAACAGGTGAAAGATACGGACAGTCATTTCACCAAATAATCACATGAAAAAATGTTCTAAATCATTAGCCATAAGGAAAATACAAATTAAGACCACATGGAAATATATCTACATACTGATCAGAATTACTAAAATAAAACATAGGGGCAACACTAAATTCTGGCAAGAATATGGAGAGAATAGGTTCCATTGTAAATTTTGAGTTAATGCTTTTGTACAAGCTGTAAGGTTTAGGTTCAATTATTTTTTCTTTTTTGCCTATAAATGTACAATTGCTCAACTACCATAAGTTGAAACATCTAATGAAAGACATCAATCTATGGACTTAGATTTGTACCTTTGCTGGTAAGACTGTGACATAGTACAGTCACTCCCAAAAACTTTCTGAAAAATGAATCATACAATTACCATACAACCAGGCTTTTACCTGGTTTTATCATGGGCATTTTGCCCCAGGTTAATAAAAACGTAGATCTACACAAAATGCATGAATGCTCATAGCAACTTTATTCATAATAGTAAAATATTGGAAAACAAAACCTAGACGTCCTTCAGCAAATGAATGGTTCAGTGAAATGTGGCACTGTTATTGGAGAAAAGCAATGGTCTTTCTCCATTGCTAGTGGGAGTGGGTCCTTGGGGTGCTGCTGGAAAAAGCATTTCTGGCCCCCATGGGAGGATGAGATGTGGTAGAAAGCTTTATTTGCCTGGAATTATAGCCTTGGGTTTTCAAGTCCCATTTCCTTTAAAGCAGTCCTGGAAGATGTGCAATTACCTAGATCCAGTAGAGGGAGAAGTAAAGCCCGTGTACAAAGTTTCCTTTCCAGGGAGGAGTTAGGTCTGGTGTAGCATTGCAGCCCATTGGTCCATTGTGGGGGTCCACATGGCCATGTGGGGGAATGCAGGGGAGCCAATAGAGCATGTCCCCTGCAGCAAGAGTCCCAAGAGAGTAAGAGAGTAAGATAGTAAACTCCTTTAGGGGATTAAATAGCTCCAATCTTCCGGCACTTGCAGTGGCCATGGTTACCCTGGCTAATGACCTCCCAAGTGCAACTGACAGGCCAGACCTTCCAAGTGCAACTGACCCCCCCCCCCCCGTTACTCAGACTTCACTGGACACGTGTCTTTTCTTCCCCTGGCAGTCCCACCCCCCAGCCATCTGTGAGGAATAGACCTGGGGATTGATTGTTTGCAGCTTCCCAGCAAAGCTGCACCAATGGCAGGTAGTATTTGGCCTTCCCTTTGCTCCTACCCAGTGATTCACAGCTTCTTACTCACAGAGATATCAGTGCATCACACCACGGAGCTTCCTCAGCATTCAGAAGAACGGACTATTGATGTACACAAAGCTTGCATGAATCTCTAGAGAATTATGCTGAGCCACTGCCAAATGGCTACTTGTGTGATTTTGTTTAGGTAATGCTCTTAAAATGACGAAAACATAGAAACGGAGAATCTGCTAGTGGTGAAAGAAAGGTAGGGATAGGGGTGTGGCTACATAGGGACAACATGAGGCCTCTGTGGTTATGGAAATGTTCTGGAGAGAAAAACCCAAAAGTACAGAATTTAACTCAGACTGTAGGTTTATTTTTGGAACTGTTATTCAGGAAGAACATATAATTGTAGCCATTCTTTCTACCTCTATGGCCATTGGCGTTTAGAAGCTAAGAGTGCTATAATGAAATTAGATAGGTATATTCTAGTCCAACTTCTGTTGCCCGCTAACTTGTGACCTTGGTCACTTTCCTTGTCAACCCGACTGTAGACTCCTCTGGAGGGCTCTGAAAGGATTGATCACAGACATCTTTTCCAGCTGTAGAATTTGATGGTTTCATGTTTCAATGCATCAAATGCATTTTAGTGTCTCAAAAGTACCCTCAGGCATGCAAGACTGGGTCTGTTGTTTTTTATCTTATGACATCAAGCATGTTTTGTCTGGGTCATTTTAATGCATAGAACTTAACCAGCATTTCTTTCAACAGTGACAGAGGTTGGGACCCCAATTCTCCCCCTTAAAGTTCTTCAAGTGCTGCTGCTGATCTCCCTCTCGTGCCCCTAAGATAGAGCTTTTCCCTGCTCATGACAGTTTTTTTAAGGACTCATAACAAACATTAGTCAATAGGGTGGGGGAGAGGGGATATATGTAATAATAAAGGTAAATATTTTTAAAAGAAAGGTAATTGGTGGTTTCAAGGTAGACTGTGTTGCTGTGATTGACTTGAAAATACAATTTGCAATTGTTTTAGCTTCTAGGGGATTCCATGGCACCATGTGAGGTATAGCTTTCATTTTGAAGTAATTTTATTTATTTATTTTTACTTTGGGTTGGCATCATATAAAACCATGTTAATGAGATTTGAAAGCCCAGTTTCTGAAGTTTTAGATGTATTTTGTGAACCCTTAAATTCCCCATCATTCTTCATCTAAATTGCTCAGTGTTGATTTTCCCTAAATTCTGGGAGGGAGTTGTGAGCTCTGTTTTCTCGGGGCGGTTTTCTTAGCGTTAAACACAGGACTACCTCATTTCCAAGGCCAAAAGCAAGCCCATTGTAGTCTCTTTCCTTGTGCCCTATAACACTGGGAAGAAAACACATATTAGATCACTTTAAGGTCTGCCGCTGGATTCCTTCTCAATTAACAGACATTTGTTAAGATCAAGAGGCCCAGTGCACATGCACAGGTGGGGTCCGGCTGGCCAGGTCCCAAATGGGGCAGATTGGGGCTGGGCCTGTTGGGAGGAAGAGATGGCGGGAGGTTGGCCAGCCAGCCTGCCCAATTGGGCCTGATCAGGGCTAGACCGCTTGGGGAAAAGTCTGTGGGTGATAGCCTGGCAGGGACCCGCCCCTGACTGTGGTTGGGGGTCAATTGGGGGCAGGAGCAGTCATGGGGCAGGGCTGTGGGCCATGGGATAGCTGGGCCCCGCCCATAAATGGGGTGGGGGGGGGTGCCAATTGGGACCAGTGGCCTGGAGGAGGGGCCATGAATGGTTGGCTGGCCAGCCCTACCCTCTCCAGATGGGATGGGGAGGACAATCTGGGGTGAGGCTGGATGGGGGAGGGGCTACAGGAGTTTGGCGGGCCAACCCTGCCCCTTATTGGAGTGGAGAGTGAACAGGTGGGGAGGGAGGGCCACTGCAGACCAATCAGGGTGATGGGGGCTCCATTGGGGGCATGGGAAGCCTGGAGGAGGGGCTGCAGGAGGTTGGCTGGCCAGCCCTACTCCTTATTGAAATGAGGGGGTGAGATCAAGGGCAGGCTGGCTGTGGGGAGGGGCTGTGAATCTATTGTAGTGGAGTGGGCTGATAGAGGGCAGGGCTGGCTTGGGGGAAGGGAGGAGGCATTGGGCTGGCAGCCAGCTCTTAATCAGGGTGAGAGAGTCTGATCAGGGGCAGGCTGGGTGGGGGGGGAAGCTGCCAGCCTGATTGCCCCTAACTCTCTTCTCTACCCCACTCCCCACCCCCCAGTTGACCTGGTTGGTCCCAACTGCCCCCTTGCCAATCTGGTCTCTCCCAACTGCCCCCCTCCACTGACCTGGTAACCCCATGCAGCCTGCTGTTCAGTCATTTGGTTGTCCCTCACTAACCCCCTGCAGGCCTTGTAGCCCCATGCAGCCTGCTGTTCTGTGGTCCATCTGGTTGTTTCTATCATGACAGCCCTGGTGTTTTATATATTAGGATTGTCTGCTGTCAGGAAGGTTGAGAAACCATTTGCTTGCTTCCTTCTGTGGAAACCAGGCCTTTGAAGTCAAGAACTAGGATCTTTATCCCTTTCTGACCTTGGTTAGCACCAGGGTGTCCTTCTTAACTGAGACTATTGACCTTCCCTTTGCTCCTTTTCAGAAAAGTATAAATAAGACATAAGTGATCTATCACTATTGGTATAGAAACCCCAATAGTAAGAATTTGCAAAAATCACAATTTCTCTTTCTACTCCTAGAATTAATGACCCACTATCATGTGTAGACTGCTTTTTTTTCTCATAGAGATGTAATCTTGGGAAAGAAATAATAGCTATAAACCAAGGTGTATATTATAGTGTATTTGAACATCATCTCTAGATTACTTATGTTTTCAAAGGCATTTTTATGCTCTGAAAGCTGTGAGTTTAATGTACTATATGCATTGGCATCGGGGGAACCAAAATGAAGTATCAGTTTGATTTAGGGTTGCCATGGAGAATATTTTAATGTTTCAATTCAATAGTTTATATTTATGTGTGCTTATACATACATACTTCAGCAGATTTCTAGTCTGGTGAATGTGTTTTAATTGACTATGAAGATGTAATAATAGCAATTCTAAACAAAGCCAACAAGCAAAAAAAAAAAAAATACACATTTCAATTTTATTTTACAACTGTGTAAGGGAAAGCATTTTAAAAGACTTGCACACATTTTTCTGCAGAGCAGTCTCTTATGCTGTTTTTGATATGTTTATTGATGTTATTCATCCTTTGATTCCTTGCCTTCATTAGTCGGTATTTGTAATTGCTTGGGTGTAGGCTCTCTTGGCCACAATTTAATTACATCTCATTAGAATTAGTTTGCCCATCTGTTTTCGAAGGCTCTCTTAGAGCAGGGCCTACTATAAAGGCTGGGTTTTTAAAGGTTTTTTAATTAATAGCTCAAGAGCAGTGAGCAGCGGCCAACACCGGAGTCAGGGTGGGGCCACCTGACAGTCCCAGGCTTCTCTGCGATTCCTCCTGAAGGGAAGGAGCACCCCCACTGGTTGAGGATAAGCTACAGGCTTGGCCCTGTGGTAACCTGGAGGTGATGATCCACTACAGTGTAATGTTCACCTTCATGTAGCGCTATTATTTCTAGTTGAATCTTTCGCAAAAACCTCATGGAAAACTATGTTTTCATTGACTTTTCAATGTTTGGCTTTGAAGGTGAATGCAGTGTTGGGGCTGTTCTCACTGCCGGTGTCTCCCTCTGGGTTCTAACTTACTAGAATGTGGGGAGGAAGACATGAGAACTTCAAGTAGTGGCTCTCATCTTAGCTGGGCATTGGTATCACTTGGTATTTGTGTTCGTTTCCTGGGGCTTCCATGATAAATTACCTTAAACGTGGTGGCTTAAAACAACAGAAATTTATTCTCTCACCCTTCTGGAGGCTAAAATCAAGGTGAGAGCAGGGCCATTCTCCCCCTGAAGATGTTAGGGGAGAATCCTTTGCTTCTTGCAGCTTCTGGTGGCCCCTGTTGTCCTATGGCTTGCGACACCCTAGCTCCAGTCTTTGCCTCTGTCTTCTCCTCCATGTGTCTCTGTGTCCAAATCTCCCCTCATTTTTTTAAATAAAAAGACCCCTCATTGGATTTAAGGCCTGCCCAAAATGCTGAACGATTCCACCTTCATATCTGTGATTAATCATATCTGCAGAGACCCTAGGGTCAAGTCAAAGCCATCTCCAAGTAAAGAAATGTGGGATGAGGCCACCTGGTTTCCTTAGGTTCTTCAGGCATTTATATTTGTCTCAACTTCTCCACCCCCAGCCATCTCCTGGACCAAAATGCCGAGCCACAGAACCTTAGTCAGTGCTCACCCCCCTCTTCCCCTCCCCTGCATCCTCTCCCGCTTCCCCTCTCTCCTATTGGTATAGACCTCTATTCATTTTAGTTACATCATTAGTATTTGAAACAAAACACATTTGGAGAGATAGTGCAATACAGTGAATGAAATATATAGGTTTTGGAGCTAGAAAGAGCAGGTTTCATTTATCTATTCTAGACCTTCCCCCCTGTATGAGATGTAAGCAAATCATTTAACATCTCTGGTATCAGTGTCTCTGTCTTGCTGTGAGAATTGGAGACATGGCACTTCCAAGCTCACTCCTATGGTGGTTGGCAGGATTCATCTCTGCTAGGATTGCTTTGCTGTTGGCCCCGGCCCCTAACTATAGGAGGCCCCACAGGGTAACTTGCTTTCTATGATGCAGCAAGTGAGAGGGGCCAGAGGAAGAGCGTGAGGAAGATAGTCTCTATAAACAAATCTGGGAGTTAACATCCTAGTATCTGTGCCACAGTCAGTTTGTCAAAATACAAGTCACTAGGTCCAGCCCACCCTCGGACGAAGAGGGGATCACACAAGGGTGTGGATCCCACAAGGTGCAGTCATTAAGAGCCACCAGAGAAATTGTCTTCCCCCAAATTAGGATTTTCCTTTGGAGCCTCTCTTCCTATTTCTAGCATGTGGTCCTGCTGACTTTTGTCTTCTGCCACATCTTCCCAGCACAGAGGGGCCGCACATCAAATTGGAATGCGGAAGCCAGAGAGTTTAGGGTTGGCTTGGGAGGCCACACAGCGCGTCAGGAGCAGTGTTGTGATAAGAACCTCAATCAGCTGCTATCCTGGTGGGTCATTATCTCCTGAGTTATTTTGCTACACGATTACACATGAACGATGGAGCTTCAGAAATAAACCACTGTAGTGGGCCAGGAGGGAGCAATCTGCGCAGTCATTTAGAATGTGCTGCTGCAGAGAGAATTGTTAAACGGCTGTTCTTTGGAACCACTTTACCAAGCTACCGTTTGTATAATAAGCCACAGCAGCCACACTCTCATTCCTTGTGCTAAACACCCTGTTCTGAAGCCACCATTTCCGGAGGAGATTCTTGGGAGGACACTGAGTATTGTTTCTAGGCATTTCCAGTTCTACATAATTAGAATAAAAAGACTTTCAAGTGGGCTGCAGGTTTTAGCTTGTTACGTAAATAAGTTTACAGGAATCTCAAATGCTTCACAGAAATCTGACAGCAACTATAAAAGGCTTTTGAACATTTTTGTTGCCAAAGTCCTAGGGATTGTTGGAATCTTAAATAGCCCGTTTTAAGCTCCAATTCAGAAGCTTTTTGTCATGTTTAATAATGTGGTGAATAATTCCCTTTCTGTTAGTCATTTTCTCTTTTATAATCCGCAAGGATCTTTGAGCCATAGAATGGATATTTTCTGGAGCTATAAATTAAAGGTCCTTTCGATCCAAAACTTAAAATGGCCTTTTAATGTACCACTTCTGTAAATCCATTTATCTAGGTCTAAAGATTCATTAAAACCCATTTAAATGAAAGCATTACATAGGTATATGTCCAGTTCAAGGGGTGATCATTTTGAAATGCCATGGCAGACATTAGAGATTCCTGTGTACTGTAGGAAATTTAACAGGGACAGAATTATATTATTTGTAGGGGATATTAAAACTAGTCTCCACTTTCTTTTTTTCTTCTATTTTGTTTGAAAGTATGAGGATAATTAGAAGTTTAGTCCAGGGTCCAGTGACCCCATTGGGTTCATAGATAGTGTTTAGGAGATCTGTGAACTTGGATGGGAAAAAAAATTACATTGTCACTTATAATAATCCCTGACTGGAATTTAGCATTTCTTTCAAGTGTGAATGTATGCATAAGACCACAGTTAACATTGGCAGTAGTTGTAATGTTGTCACCAATAAAAATCACGGAATTGTATAATAACAAACTGGAAGCCAAATTATCGTTATTACAAATATCTCAAAATATCATTTGGCTTATCACTCCTTTGGACATATAGTAATTATTAGACCTGCTATTTGGTCTTATTATTTAATATTACAATAAAGTAGCACTATTAATATATCACCAATAGGTTTTGTAGTATTCTGACAGCTGGATTTCAGTTTAATTTGGACTCTTGGTAATATTATGCACTTTTTTATTTTTAAAAAATATTATTCTTAGAAGTACATAGGCTTCATCAGATACCGAGAGGGGTCCAGATACAGATGGACAGAAAGACAGATAGATACACACACACACACACACACACACACACACACACACACACACATTAGATTCTAGAAGGCATGTGCTGAGTGGATAAAAGTAGATTTACAGTGTAGTACACAAAACAGAGTTTATTCTTTTGCATATTATTTGTATTACAACCATAAACCTACTTTTGCCCGCCACTGAGGAATAGGAGACCGGCATCCATTGATCAAGTGCTGGATAACAGATAACAGGCACTTTAAATAGACGACGCCTTTTAATCTTCCCACCGGCCCCATGAGGAATGCCTCATGATTGGCATTTGGCAAAAGTTGGTTCAGAGACTGAAAGGGTGAGGTAACCTCCCTCCTAGGATCCTCACCTTTTCGTGTTCACCCCCTTTTGAAGTGCCTTTCCACACAGTATCAGGTTGACCTCTGTCTGATGTCATATAGTGGAAGCAATCGTGTGTTCCTGGTGAGGCTGGGTCATGAAATATTTCTCACTTGAAGCACCCCAATCTGGAGAGGTCCTGGTGGCAAAGAATGGGGCCTCCTTCCAAACGCCTGCACCAGCTTCTCATATGTGTCTGAGCTATTTTTGCAGTATTCTCCTGGCTCCAGTCAAGCCTGCAGCTTATTCCAGATCTGGTGGGCGTTGGACTCCTGGCTCTGGAGACGGAGCCAGAACCACTGAGCTGAGTCACTTCCTAAACTGCTCACCTACAGGGCCTGAGTGAGATGATGATCATTTTATGGCTCTTTGGTGGCTTGTTAAATGGATAACTGATACCCAGGGCTTATGTAGCTGTGCCGTGGTCACATGACTATTAAATGACAGAGGTGGGACAGGAGCCCAGCTGGTGCTGATGAAGTGTTAGGACAGCTGTGATCTGAGACACTCAGAGAACCCTGTATCCCTTCTCCTTTTCCTTCTCTCCTCTCTTCCTCTCATGCACCATATGTATGTAGTAGTGAGTCATCTGTCTCCTCACTTGATCCTCTTATCTTCTTAGACGAAATCAAACAGTGTCACAGAAACACCAGATACAATTTTTGAAACAATATCTCTGTGTTCTAAACAGGGTTCTACGTGTAGAAGTCAATGCCAGTAATGATCGGGCATGCTACCCTCTTGCCAGCCTAATGTGACAGGAAATAAATGAAATTTCATTTCATCTTCAAATAACCTTGTTAACTAGGTCAAGAGGGCACATGTCTCCGTTTTATTTTTAATTTTTTTTATTTTTTAAAACTGTACTTTATTGATTTTTTTTTTTTTTACAGAGAGGGAGAGAGAGGGATCGATGAGAGAGAATCATCGAACAGCTGCCTCTTGCACATCCCCCAATGGGGATGTGCCCGCAACCAAGGAACATGCCCTTGACGCTCTATCCACTGAGCCAAACCAGTTTCGGCAATGTCTTCATTTTAGAGGTGGGTTGGTTGAGTTCAGTATTGAAAGGACTTTCTAAACAACATGGTTTATTTTTTTTCTCTATTAGAAGCAAGAGTAGAATCACTTACTTCTGATTTGAGTTAATCTTCTATTCTGCTTTATATGCAAGTATGAAGAGAAAAGAGTAACCAGGCTAATTTGGACAGTATTTTTTTTTGACATAATTCCTTTTCCTCTTGTATAGATGCGAAATTATTTGAGGCCTTTACATATTTTCTTGCAAGAACTTGGATAAAGGCCATTTTACATTAAATTGATATTTCCAAATTGGGGGGAAGCAAAGTGAGTTGGATTGTGAATTGATCTCTGGATTATCTTTTGACCTTTTGGTGACATTAAAATGAGAAAAAAAGAAAATGAAATGATATCTGCACATTGTTCTAAGCCCTTAATATAAAAACAACGTACTTGAAAACCACACACAAAATTTCCCTGTTGCTCTTCTGTTGGATTTTAAATAACATTTTCATTATTGCTTCTATAGTAAGTTAGCCTGATAGTTAGAAGGAAGATTCATCAAAATAAATTCAAAATTGTAAATATCACTTTATTTGAGTGAAAGATTGGGTACCGTGAGAATTATGGTAAATTACTTAGTTAATATACACTAATATTGAAAATGTCCTTTATAAGTACTTTATTTAAAAAATCAATTGCATTCAATAAAATTGCATATTTCAAGGGTCTTAGAAAAGAGAAAGACACATAAAAATGCATTTGTTTGAGAAACACACTTAATTCGCATTACATTCATAAAGTTAATTTCCCAAGCTTAATCAAAGCTTCTAGAAGTCATTTACAGAATGAAGGTAATCCACAGAAAAGTAGCCAAAGAGCATTGTGGCATATTATGTTTTCCCCAAATGACCACAACTCATCATTTCATTTTCAATCCCACATCTTCTACTAGTATTTTGTTATTCCCAATGAAGGGTGAAATTTTGTAATTGCCTCTGTGAATGGGATGAACCTAGGGATGAACCATTTGTTATTGGCCTCCCCCCACTCATCATTCCTTTTCCCTCTCCCCATCCCTCTTCCCTCCTTCTTCTTCCTCCACCCCACCTCCTCCCCTTTGGATGCTTTTTTCCCTGGAATCCAACCCCCTTGTTGTGAGGAGACTCTAACCACTGAAGAGGATGGCCATTTGGGGTGTATTCTAACTGACAACCCCAGCAAGGTCTCAGGTAAAGGCCAGCATCAAATACAGGACATCCTAAATCCTCTTTTAAAAGCTTCTGGCTGGTTAAGTCAGGCCCAATGAGATAATCTCCCCAAATTGAACTCAACTGATTAGAGACTTTAATTACATCTATTAAAAATCTCTTATCAGAGCATGTAGATTAGTGTTTGAATAACAATGGGGGACAGTAGTTCCGCTTTGCCAATTGACACATTAAAACCTGTAACAGGCACCATAAAAGTATCATAATTATAAATACACATTGCATTCGATATACGATTCTCCCCTTCTGTAATGTAAATAAAAGATACACTTCTAGGAAGGGTGAGGTAACAGATCCCGGTGATAACTCATGGTTAAACCTTCAGGACATTGTTCATGAAACCTTACTCGAGTTAATTCACCCCTCAAAAACGCTGACACAAGCAGTGAAGTTTACTCAAGTTATTATATTTGATATTCCCCATGTTTAAAATTATATTTTCCAGTCCTTAAAGTGAAGAGGCTTTTGCTCCATCATTAAATGTTGCTATAATTTGCTGTAAATTCCACCCCAGCCTGTCACAGACAACTCATATAAGCCTTGGTTTGTACATGTTCATGAGAGAGATGTTGATTTGTTGTTGTTTTGTTTTTTTTAAATCATACACAAAGCATTATTTTTAAAGAGTTAGAAACATGACTATAATACACATATAGATAAATGTTTAACACATTCTACTATCTTTAATGAGGAAAGCAATGCAGTGAAGGGGCATTTTGAGGAACTTGGGTACGTACAGTTGTTTTGTTAACAGAGAGAAGGGGAAAGAATATTGAATAAGATTGCTAGGTTAGCTCCTTGGCATGGCTCAGTGATTGGGCGTTGACCTATGAACCAGGAGATCATAGTTCTATTCCCGGTCACAGCGCATGCCCAATGGCAGATTTGATCCCCAGTTTGGGGCATGCAGGAGGCAGCCAATCAATCATTCTCTCAAATTGATGTTTCTCTCTCTCTATCCCTCTCCCTTCCTCCTTAAAATCAATAAAAATATAATTTAAAAAAAGATTGTTAGGTTAAACAAAAGAGTGGTTAATAACAAAACCATAACCTTTGTGGCTATTTTTTGTAGTAGATAAAAATTTATGAGTTAATCTGTATCTTTTCAATAGCTGAATAATAATCAGAAAGTACACAGTGATGTTAAACATAGGTACATTCTCAAAGGTAAGTAAATCCTTAGGTGGGCTTCTTAAATTATATCCTAGTATATTATTGGAAAAACGTGCCACTTACTAATTTCCAAGTATTAGATAATTTTTCTTAACAAGGGCCATATTAATTTTTGTGTCATAGTAAGTGCCACAAATTCTTGGAGAAGCTTGTATTATTTTAGACCATGGTCAGCAAACTGCGGTTCGAGAGCCACATGTGGCTCTTTGGCCCCTTGAGTGTGGCTTTTTCACAAAATACCATGGCCTGGGAGAGTCTATTTTGAAGAAGTGGTGTTAGAAGAAGCTTAAGTTTAAAAAATGTGGCTCTCAAAAGAAATTTCAATCGGTATACTGTTTATATTTGGCTCTGTTGACTAATGAGTGTGATGACCACTGTCCTAGACACATGCTATCAAAGGAATTTTATATAATCTCTTAATTCTTTAAATTATTATGAAACAATAGGTGCAAATTATCAAAGAAGGTGAGAAAAATAAGTTATAAATATTTAGGTAATATATATATATAAACATCAATACCATAATTTTTCAATGTATTTTCACTCTGTAAATAGGGAAAAGTGATGGTAAACTAACAAAACTTTGGTTACTTTGTAGATGAGCTGCTTTGGAAAAACAGTCAAATAGGGTAGAATCCAGAATTAACCCAATTGAGCAATTTGAAATTTAACTTTATCTGCCCATAACCTCAGTTTTGCTGCAGTCACTTACTCTGGGAACTGTATTCAGTGAGGTTATTCTGGTGCCATTAACATTTTGTCTAATTTCCACCTGAACAGCTACTTCCCACTTGTCTTTGCACTTACCACTTGCCAATGTCACAGAATGAACTGCGAAGATTCTTAAATTTAATTGACACCCATTTTGAAGAAATAAGTGTTTCGTCATGAAGGGTATTTTTAGATTTATGGTAAATTTGTTCTCATTTTTAGTTTGTTCTTCAGACAAATAGTGTAATATATACTAGTCTTTCTTCTTATTATTGAATATTTTCTACCACATCAATCTTTTTATGATTCTGAAATGCCAGCTTCAGTTTTTTTATTAATTCATACTGACCCTGTGCAAAGCTGTCTATCTCGACTTAATGGCTATTTAGAATGTATGGATGGCATTCCCGTGCTATTAATGTTTAATGAATTGGCTCCTGATCCAACCGAGCCTAATAAAGGTAACCACAGAATGCATTGTCTTTCTGCAGTGCCCTAGAAACTTTCCATAATCCCTGTTGTATACCTTTGGCCTGTGGTCTCCTTTTTTTTTTGCCTCTTTCCTTGCACCATCTTTCAACCCCTGTTTCATTATTTAGCCCAAATGAATACATTTTCACTCTTATTTTTTTCACATCAGATGACAGTCATCTCGGTGGAAACTTGAATAAATACCAGCCTATATAATTCCTGGAGAAACAGGAACCTTCCTATATATTGAAAGGATGTAGAAGTATGTACAGAAAAGCATATAACAAAATCAAGGTTTCTCCTCAGAGGACGTATTTCTAGTGGACCCGACCTTTTGTGGCTGAATTTGAGGCATATGTTGAAAACAAAATTTGGGTTTTAGAAGTAGATAAGGATGATGGATGCATGCCTTTGGGAATATACTGAGAACCACTGAATTTTACACTTCAAAAGAGTAGATTCTATTGTATGTGAATTATATATTTGAATACAATTGTGCACCTATGATGAGGACAGTGTAGGGGGTTGGGTAAGGGCAGAACGTGGGGTGGGAACTGGTGGAGGGGAGGTATGGGAGGGAAGAGAAACAATTGCAATAATCTGAACAATATTTATTTAACAACAATAAAATAAAGGATAAAGAAGTAAAAATGTAAAGAAAAATATATATTGGGACTGAATTGTTGAAGGAGCAAAGCTGAACATCTGACATTACAAGCACACATATGTATGTGTATAGACACACACATTTTACCTGTTGGTAACTTTCAAATCAATTTTCCATATCTCTAATGAACGGATCTTGGTGTGCTTATGAAATCCACCCAGTCTGACATTTTTGTTACTGAAGGACCTTAAATGAGGCCATATCTACACCAGTACGTGCTCTTTCTAAAATCCTTCTTCAGTTTGGATGGCTTAGTTCTGAGGGAATTTGGCTCTGCCATCCATTGCCTCTAGACAGCTTGCCAGCTCCCCTGTTCTTTCAAATCCAATCCCTATTCCTAGAACTAAACCTATTTCAATTTTTTATATCCAACTTGGAGTTCCATATACCTTGTTGTAGAAGACCGAAGAAACCCAAGCAGCACTTAGAGAAATGGAATTACACAGCTTTATTACGCCAGCAGTCTCAGACGAGTCCCCTCCAGAGTCTGAGCAAACCAATATGGTGGAAGGCCTTCTTTGTACCCCTTTGGCTTCTATGTCCCCCAAGTATGGGTCATACTTCTGGACCTTTTGCGGGTTTTGCAAAAAGCCCTGTGTGTTGGGATGGGGGCCTTGAGACCATATCTAAAGGCCTGGCCTGGCCCCAGTGCTGATAATCCTCTCTGGGGGTTCATGGTTTATGGCCTCTGTAAAATGTGAGCATTTAGGTAACAGGTCTTGCAAGATCAGATTGTGGAGGAAAGGGGCAGTGACTTTATTATAGGTTATCAAGAATGTACACTAGGTTACTGCACAGATTCAGATTGCTAGCCCCCCAAACATCAGGGTTACATTGGAATTAGCCTTTTAGCTTTCACAATCTAAAGCCCTGAACTGAAATTTTAAACCCACTAAGAATCTTACTAGTTGCTTGAAACGAGGCTTTCTTGTTTCTGGGTCCTCCTCAGAATGCTTCTTCCTCCCTCCCTCCCTTCTTCGTTTCCTTCCTTTCCTTTAAAAACCAATAATTTATTTTTCAGAACAGACGTAGCACAGAAAAATTTAACAAGTAGTACAGAGTTCTCATAACCTCCCTTCACCCCATAGTTTCTCCTATTATTAATATCTTACATTAGTGTGGTACATTTGTTTGTTATAATTAATGAACCAATATTGACATGTTATTATTAACTAACACCTATAGTTTTCATTAAGGTTCATTCTTTGCACTGTACAGTTCTGCAGATTTAGAAGCGTACATATTATGTATTCAACCACTTGTAGTATTCTGTAGAACAGTTTTACTGCCCCCCAAAATTTTTGTACTTCACCTATCTATCCCCTTCTCCTGTCTTCTGACCACTGGGAGGTTTCTATGCAGTTTTGTCTTTTCCAGAATGCCAGGTAGTTGAAATCACACTCGGAGCAGCTGTTTCAGACTGGCTTGTTTCACTTAGCAGTATGCTCTTACTGCTCTTCCGTGCCTGTGCATGACTTGGCAGCGAGATCTTTTTGTCACAGGATAATGTTCTGTGTATGGATGTGCCACAGGGTGTTCATATATTCCACCTGTTGAAGAAATTATTAGTTTCTCTGAGTTTTCAGCAATTATTTGAAAAAAGTTGCTATTAAAATTCCTGAGTAGGTTTTGTGTGGACTTTTAGCTTTCAATGCAATTGGGTAAATTCCTAGGGGTTTGATTACTGGGTTCTGTGGTAAGACTGTGTTTAGATTTATGAGAAATTGCCAAACTGTCTCCAAAACTGTCTGTACCACTTTGCCTTTGCACCAGCAGAGAATGAGAGTTCCTTCCACTCTGCATCTTTGCCAGTATGGGGTCGTGTCAAGTTTTTTGGATTTCAGCCATCCCAATAGTTGTCCAGTGGTATCTCAGTGCTGTTTTAGTTTGCTATTTCCCTAATGACGTGTGATGTTGTGCATCTTTTCTGATGCATATTTGCCATCTGTTTATCTTTGGGGAGGTTTCTTGTCAGATCTTTTGCCAATTTTTGAGTTGTTCCTGATTGTTGAGTTATAAGAATTCTTTGCATATTTTGGATACAAGCTTTTTATCAGGTAGGTGTTTTGCAAAAATTTGCACTCAGTCTGTGGCTTGTCTTTTTGTTCCATTAACTGTGTCTTTTGTAAAGCAGCCATTTTTATTTATTTATTATTATTGTTATTGTTTTCAGAGAGAAAGGAAGGGAAAGACATTGTTCTTTGTATGAGTGAAAGAAGTTGACTTTTTATGTTAACTTTTATCTTGTAACATGCTTATCACCACGTAATAGTTCTAGGAATATATTTGTCAATTTTTCTAAATAGACAATCACATCATCTGAAAAGGAAGACAGTTCTTTATCCCCAATATGTTTACCTTTTCTCATTGCATTAGCTAGGACTTACTGTATACTGTTGAAAGAAGTGGTGAGAGGAATTTGGAACTAATATTAAACCAATAGTATTCATTTCTTATGGCTGCTGTAACAAATTATCACAAACTGGTGGCTTAAAATAACAGCAACTGATTGCCTTACAGTTATGGAAGCCAGAAGTCCAAAATCAAGTCCTCCATTGTCCCCTCACCCCCTACCCCCCCACTCAGCGGTAGGTCCATACTCCCCAAGGCTTTAAGGGCTAATCCATTCCTTATATCTTCCAGCTTGTGGTGGCTCCTGGGGTATCTTGGAGGTAGACTGCATCATTTCCATCTCTGTCTCTATGGTCACACTGGCTTCTCCTCTGTGTGTCTATGTTGTTTCCCTCACCTCTCTCTTATAACAGCATTTTAATTGTATTTAGGGCCCACTAAAATAATCCAGGGTAATCTCCTTATCTAAAAACCTTTAATCTTATAGTTCCAAAGATCCTTTTTCCCCAAATAAGCTAATGTTTACAAATTTTAAGAATTAGGGCTTGATATTTTTGGATGGCCAGGACTAGCTTTCAGTTTTGTTCTTATCCTCTAAATCTTGTTTTCAATATTGATTTCTGCTATAATTTTTATTACTTCTTCTAATTATTTTAGGTTTCAATTGCTCTTCTCTCTCTGGTTTTCTAAGGTGAGAGTTTAAACCATTGGTCTAGATATTTCTTCTTTTCAAATATATGTTTTCAGCCTTAAATGTTCTACTAAGCGCTGTTTTCCTTGCATTCCATAAATTTTGATAAGCTGTATTTTTATTTAGTACAAAGTATTTTTAAAATTTGTTTTCAGATTTATTCTTTGACTCATGTAGTTTAATTCCTTGTGTAATATAAGAGTAGGTGTTGCATGATTTATATATTTTTATATTTGTTAAGATGGGATTTGTGGCTCAGGATGTGATCCGTCCTGGTGAATGTGCCATGTGAGCTTGAGGAGAATGTGTAATTCTGCTATTGGTAATGAAGTATTCTATATATGTCCTTTGGATTCAACTGATTGATGATGCTGTTCACTTCAACTATATACTCACTGACTTTCTTCCTGATGAATCTATCAATTATTGATAAGGGTTGTTTAAGTCTCTAACCATAAGAGTGATTTGTTTTTTATTTCTATTTGCAGTTCTATTAGTTTGCCTCGTGTATTTTGTTGTATTTTAATGCACACATTTTATTATTTATTTATTTATAGAGCTGACATCTTTATCATCATATGATACCCAGCTTTATCTGCCTTGTCTGAAATTAATATGGAAAGCTACTCCAGCTTTTGATGGTGTTAGCAAGGTGTATTATTCTGCGTCCCTTTATTTTTAACATATGTGTGTCATTGCATTTAGAGTGGATTACTTATACATAGCATATAGTTGAATCCTTTTTTTTATATTTATTATCATTCACTCTGGCAGTCTCTGCCCTTTATTTGTTTTCCTTTGAAGTTATTGTTGATATAGTTAGATTAATAGCTACCCAATTTGTAACTGTTTTCTAGTATTTACACTTTTTCTTGTTTCTTTTTTAATATTTTATTTTCTTAATTGAGAATTTTATATGATCACATTTTTAAATTCAATTTTAGCATGTCAATTATATGTTTTATCTTTCTTTTTTTTTTTGGACGAAAATTTTATTACTTCCTTTGGTTGTACATTGCATATCTACGTACATAAGTTCATTACATTTTTCCTACAGTTCTATTCTTTTTTCTTTCTTTATTGATTAAGGTATTACACATGTGTCCGTATCCCTCCATTGTCTTCCCACCCACCATCCACTCATGCCCTCACCCCCCTGGTGTCTGTGTCCATTGGCTATGCTAATATGCATGCATACAAGTCCTATGGTTGATCTCTTCCCCTTACCCCCACCTTCCCCTACCTTCCCTCTGAGGTTTGATGGTCTAATTGATGCTTCTCTGTTTCTGATTCTGTTTTTGTTCATCACTTTATGTTGTTCATTGTATGAAAACATGCTCACTAATCATCTGAGAGATGCAAATCAAAACGACAATGCTGTACCATCTCACACCTGTCAGAATGGCTATCATCAACAAATCAACAAATGATAAGTGCTGGCGAGGATGCGGAGAAAAAGAAACCCTTATGCACTGCTGGTGGGAATGCAGACTGGCGCAGCCACTGTGGAGAACAGTATGGAGTTTCCTCAAAAACTGAAAATGGAACTACCATTTGACCCATTGATCCCACTTCTAGGAATATATCCCAAGAAACTAGAAACACCAATCAGAAAGGATATATGCACCCCTATATTCATACCAGCCTAATTTGCCAAAGCTAAGATTTGGAAACAGCCTAAGTGCCCATCTCTTTTATTTTTTTAAAGTTTAAGTGTTTGCCATTGTGTTTTTGTTTTATACTTATACCTAATTTAACTCCTCTTTCAGATACCCTTTACTGCTTCATGGGTAGTACATGCACTCTATAACCAGGTGTTCTCTCTTTTTCCCTGTCCCATTTAGAATTACTCTTACCCATTTCTTTTATGTATATGTTCTAGTCATCCAATACAATGTTTTTATTATTATTTTGAACTAATGCATATTAGACTAACTAAGAATAAAAGAAAATATTTTATTTTACCTTTATTTTTTCTTTGATATTCTTTTATGTCTATTAAATTTCTAACCTATGCCATTTTTCATCTCTGAAAAACTTCTTTTATTGTTTACAAGGCAACGACTCCACTGTTGATTTAAAAAAGCAACCTTCAGTTTTTATTTGTTTTAGACAGTTTTTAGTTCTCTTGCACTTTTTCATGATAATTTTGCTGAAACAGAATCTGATTGATGAATTCTAAAAAATATTTTTAGCCCAGCCAGCGTGGCTCAGTGGTTGAGCATCGATCTGTGAACCAGGAAGACATGATTTGATTCCCGGTCAGGGCACATGCCTGGGTTGCAGGCTTGATCCCAGGATGGGGTGTACACCTGGTAGCTGATCAGTGATTCTCATCATTGATGTTTTCCTTTCTCCCTCCTTCTCCCTTCCTCTCTGAAATAAAATAAAAATATATTTTAAAAATAAGTAAATAACAATATTTTCTTCTTTTTGATTGTATCATTTATACATTTACAGTGTTTCCCAAAGTGTGGTACGCGTACCCCCAGGGGTACAGGAAGAATTTGGTAGGGGTACGCGTTGCACAGGAGTTTGGTGGGGTTATGCACTGCACTGTGCTTAACTGCACCTTATTCTAAGTTCTCATGAGTCAAGTCAAGACAGTTTTGTGAAGCATGAGATGGTCTGGTGTGCAAATAAATGTTATTTACAATATAACTTGTATTTATATTTTATTATGAATAATTTTATTTTTTGTTTATTATTATTTTGTTGTATGTACCAAAAAAAGAAAAAAAATATATTTTGATTGTTATTAAAATACATCCTTTTTTTGATGAGGGGTACTCAGCATTATGAAAATTATAGAAGGGGTACACATATGTCAAAAGTTTGGGAAACACTGATTTATAGCAAGAAATCTTACCAGTCCTCTATAGATAAGGAATATTTTTCCTCTAGATACTTTTCAGGTTTTCTCATTTTTTTGGTTTTCTGCAGAATATGATATGCTTAGGTATTTTGAAATACATTATGGGTGTTCTCTAGGCTTTTTGGATCTGTAGTTAATATGTCACCAATTTTGAAAAATTCTCAGCAATCACATCAAATATTTCTTCTGTGTTTTTTAACCTCTTTTTTATTATAACAATTATAGCTTTTTAATTTATCTAATAGCTCTTGGATAATCTGTTCTATTTTAACTCTTTGCATTTCAGTTTGGGGATGTTTCTTAAACTCACTGATTCTGTTTTTGTTTTTATTGATTTTAGAGAGAGAAAGAGAGAGGTATTAAGATTGTGAGATTTGTTGTTTGACTTACCCATTCATTGGTTGATTCTTGTATGTGCCCTGACTGGGAATTGAACCCTCAACTTTGGCATATCAGGATGATGCTCTAACCAATGGGTCAGTGCCTTTTGTTATTCTTGTTATTGTTGCAAGGTAAGTGTTATTTACTTGCTGCAAGTACAGACCAGAAATTCATATCCAAAGCCCTGTCTATAAACTTGATGTTTCTTGACCATGTTCTTTTTTGTCATTCTTTCATATCCTTTTCTTTTGATTTTTGAGTTTCAATCTCTCTGCTCTCATTACCCATCTGCTCTTGCATGCTGTCTATATTCCTAGTAGAGTCCTTAACGTATTAACCAGAGTGTAATGCCTGACCTGGTAAATCCAAAATCTTTGTCACATCTGAGTCCAGTTCTGGTGCTTGCTTTGTTCCTTCTTGCTTTGCTTTGTTTTTTCCTTTCTTTCTGCCAGGCCCTGTGATTTTTTTGTTGAAAGGCAGAAATGATGTCTCAGGTAATCAGCACTGAGATCAGCAGGCTTTTATTGTGAGGTTTTTCTATTGATCCATCTAAGACCGACTGTGTTTGTTTGTAGTAGCTGTATGTTTTCCCTCCTCCGGCTTCTTTAGGTTTGCCCAAGGACTCCTTTGTAAATAGAGTTTATGTCTTTCATCTCTCAGTTATAATACATTGTTTCTGTAAGCCCTGTTCCTGAGATCATGACTGTTGGGAATGGTTACTCTTCTATAATGCCATGATTAACTCTCAGGGATTTTAGTGGACCTGATTCCCTGGTTTGTGGTCTTTCATAACCTTTGGGTGTTTTGTTGTGTGTTTTGTTTGTGTGTGGTTTTTATTTGTTTTGGTGTGTGTGTGTGTGTGTGTGTGTGTGTGTGTGTGTGTGTGTGTTTGAGCGGGGGGTCTTCTAGTGTGAGGCAGGAAAACTAGAAGGAGCTAGAATTAGCTGGTCACCCTTCCACACAGTCAGATAAAGCTATGGTAAAATAGGTTTCCTGGAATGGCAGGTCTCTATCATGAGAACAACCTGGGAACATTTCAAGACAGTCACGCTTCCCTCCTCTTAAAGGGTTTTCCCTGATCTTCATCATAAGAACATGGTGGGATACCTGGAGGTAAAACCCAGAAAGGAGTGGAGCCTGCCTACAGCTGGGCCCTCACAAGAGTTTAACTTTTAAGCTGGTGAGCACTGAGCCTTCACTCATTCGTTAAGCTTATAGTTTGTGTTCCTATCGTTACTGGCTCCTTCTTTAGCTTCAATAAGCTGATGTTGGCTGCATTTTTGTATTCACCTATCTCTCTATATTGTGTGTTGTCTGGGGGCGGGGGAGCTGCCCTGGAACCTCAATTCTATGATGGATCTAAGAACAGCACTGATTTGTCCGGTAGGTTGCCTTTTTTGTTGTTTTGGGGAAGGCAGAAGGGATGTCTGTCTTCACATTCCATCCAAGGAAAGTTTCATGCAAATGCTTAAGAGAGAAAACCTCACCCAGACATTTCTGCAATCCATTAATATAGAAATTGACTCGTTTTTTAATGTTTTCACTAATCTTGCTCAGCACAACGATGTCAGCAGGTGGTTTAGAGTCACTAAATAATTTTTAAGTAAATAAAAGTTCTAGGCGCAGTATGTGTTGTTCAGGAATTGAAGAAATATTTTGTGATTTATCTTGCTCGGTTGTCACATAAACACCGCTGGAGCAGGTGCTCTCACCTGTTTTACTTCCTGTGGTCTCTTGGACGTGGATGGATTCTGAGTGAGCACCCTCATAGTATTTGTAACCCTATTCTCCTTTGTCTTAGGTGTGAGGAACATGTTTGTGTGAACATCTTGTATTTTTACAAAAGAAACGAGCGGTTTTAGAATGCATCACCTGGGCTTCTTCTGTCTCTATAAAGGGGCATTAGAGTGTAAAAACTTTTAAAAACCTCTCCAAACTGTTTGAACCTATACTGATGGCCATCTTGGAGAAGGGCAGTAATCACTGCCTTGCTCTTTAATCTGTAGGAGCTTACTGAATTCGTGCACATATAAATGGATGTCTCATGACAAAACCACAGACAGCAAAGACATTTTATGCGATAACCCTAGGATGATGCTGAGATACCACACGAGAACTGGGTCCATCAGTTTAGTTTGGGTTGCTAGCTTTCCTTTATAAGCACTTTGACTCTATCAGCCGATAGGACAAGATTTGTCACACTCAGCCTTATTTTAAGTATGAGTTTGCTAATCACATACTATGTGCCAGCAACTATGGATGGTGATTAAGACAACATCAGTGACCTCAAAGAACTTTCTGTTTAGTGGGGCATAAGGCAAACGTCTACTGTCAATTTTGCACAAGACTAACAGGAAAACCTGCGGGTGGAGCAAGCTCATGTCTGACACCTAACACAGTAGGGGACACACTTTGACAGAATCTGAGTAGTTTCTGTCAAAATACGACAATTGGGGGAGTGTGTTTACGGAGGTTATGGTTTGAGCTGGGTGATTGTAAAGCAAGGATTGCATGTGAGAAACTAGTTAGAGTTGAGCAGAGTTTACGACAAAATAGCTTTGTGGTGATGCCACAGGAAGTTGAAGTTCTTGGAGAGCCTTGACAATAGACCGATCACCTTGGTAAATGAGCTTTTTCTGTTACTTCATAGCTTTTGCTCAGGAGAAAGTATTTACCTGAGAGGTAACTAATTTTTTTTTTTTTGCTTCTTGTCAGTAATAATGTACACAGTAATACGAATATACCTAGTTCCTGAATATTCAGAAAAGGACAAGACATTTTTCATTTAAGTTGTCACATGCAAATGAACTTAAGTTCTTAAAGTGTAACCATAAGGAAGATTGATGTAAAGGGCAAAAACTTACCCTGTTAAATGAAAAGAAATGGGCTTTCTCTTCCTTGCTAGTCTTTTTTTTATTTTTTAATAATTAGATGAATGTGGTGGAATTTTTTGTATTATTGTTATTCTAACATAATTTTATTTGGATGCAAAGTAAAATATAATGTGTTTTTTTTTTTCCTGAAGCAGAGTTATAGACCTTTCTAATGAAAGCAATTTTTTAAAGCCGATTGTTGTTGGAATCATCCTGCTAAGTTTGCAGACATGAGTTTTCTCTTATGTTTTCCATACTCCGGCTCGCCTGGGCTGGCCACATCTCTGGCCTCGGCACTCAGGCCTGAGATGTGCACACTTCTCATGCTTTTCCCTTAAACTTGTCTGCGCTGAACCCAAATATACTAAAATTCCTGGAGTCATTCCAGTGGATTGCAAGTGACTGCCTGTTCTCTATTTTTGTTTCTTACTTTTTTTAATTTGTTAGGGTGACATTGGTTAATAAAATTGTATAGGTTTCAGACATACAGTTCTATAATACACCATGTTCTCTATTTTAATAGATCTGTAATAGCCGGGGTATTTTAATTTTGGAGGCAATTGTTTTTGTTATTATAATATATTTTTGTTACAAACACATTTTTGCATCCATAAATTTCAGCCATCAAAAACGTAGCTTATGACCATTATTCTCAAATGTGCGAAGAGAAGTAAAGCATTTCATTGGATATACCCACATAACAAACGTTAAATTTATTTCAGTCATCCTATCCGTAAGCTACATTCTGAGGCAAATATTCAGGTGAAGTTTTCTGTCTGCTCCTTCCTCAAATATTTCTTGAGTGACTGATAAGAAGATGGAAATATATAATCTAGACGCTGGGAATTTGGAGTTGGAAAGTCAGTGGTGAACTGAACGGAACCTGTGCCTGTTCGCAGAGAGTGTGTGTTCTAGTGAGGGAGACAGATGTTAAGCCCAGAGGATGAGATACATAAGTTTAGTATTATTAGAGCTCTAAGCCACATGAAAGAGGGTGATCTGATGTTATAAAAGCCATGACCACAGTAACATGCCAGGTTAAGAAAGGTTTTAATAAGGAGATGCAAGTTGAACTGAGGCTTGAAGGAGAATGGGAGGAATAGAAGACAATAGGGCATAAAGTAATCTATGTGGAGAAGAGAGACTTGCAAAAACCCCTTAGGAAGTCAGTGGCCTGGCTGGACAGCTTAGTTGGTTAGAATTCTCCCAATATGCCAGTGCGTGAGTTCCACCCCTGGACAGAATCAACCAATAAATGCATAAATGGGCAGAACAATAAATCAATCTCTCTCTCTCTCTCTCTCTCTCTCTCTCTCTCTCTTTCTCTTTCTCTCTCTCTCCTGCCAGACTCTCTGTCATTTGTCATACTTGTGTCCTTTAAATGGTCTTTTTAAAAATGTTAATGATTTTAATGAGATTTTTTAAGCATTTCAAAACATTTAATCTATACAAAGATGAAATGCTTTTACTAATTTCTCTAAATGTTTCAGAACTTTACTCTTTGTGATTTTAAATATTTGTGAATGCCCTTACCATGTCCTTCATAAAGACTCAGCGCTCATCTGCATACTTGCCAAGAGAAATAGTGCTTTCACATTAAATAAACAAACCTAGAATTTAGGAGGTACCATTATGTTAATTGCTGCCTTGAAATGGTTATTTACTGTCATTTTGTTTATTGACAGTGACTAAAATTACACCAGCATTATAATCATCCTAAAGAATAGTGAGGCTTTTCTTTTAATCAGGAGAATTATACTTCTAATTTAATAAAATTTCTTCTAAAGGAGAATTGGATATTAATTCAAAGAAATATTACTTTTTTTTTTTACCCTGTGCTTAAGCAGAACATTAGAGAAATCCCAAAATCTCTAAATCTTCGGTAAAATTGAAAAGGCAGCGATAAAATTGCCTCTGTAATCTAATTATTTCTCACCATAGAAGTTATCTTCATGTAAACATTGCATTTCATGTATAGTGCCTTATTAGGTCTGATAGATACAATTTTACATTGATCCTTGTTTATCTTGTTAGAGAAATAGTGGACAGAGTTACTACAAAGAGGTGAGTCAGTTAAATTCTAATTGGATCCTTGGTGACGTGATTCTGATAGTGCCTCCATAGGCCAGGTCAGAGGATCCCACCTGACTTAGCACCACGACCAGTCCTCTGCTGCTGTTAGCAGTGGGTGGATGAAGCTCTCCAGATCCACTCTCAAAACCACTGTGCATTTGCGCCTGACATAGAGGGAGCAAAGTACCACACAGTGTCTACTGAGGCATAGCAGTCAGAGATGTGTCTTGATTAGTAGGTCTATCCAAGTTACTTTTAAATGAGCTTAGGGACTATAGTTCTAGCATCTGTTCTAGGACCTCAGACTCAGTGTGTTCAAAAGGGACCATTCAGTGGCCACTGAAGTCAGAACTTCATTGTATCCTCTGATTAGTTTTGGAGGTCCGTGGTCTGTCACCTCCCTATGCCTCAATTAGATGAGAGACTTGGTGGAGTAGGAATAAAAGAGAACCAGTCATTTCTGCTTCCTAAAGCGCTCTGTGCCCCCAGGTGATCCCAAACACACAGCTTCCCTGATGTGTGATGATTTTGCTGAATATTATCTGCCCCCCAACTCTGCAGATCTACAAATCTCTGTTTTTGAAGGTGTCCTAGGTCCACACCTCTTCCACTCTTTCTCCCACCCTAGCTAAGAGTTGTATTCTGCACTTTGAGCCTCATTTCTAGGACTACTCATCAGATTCTGTCTCATGTTGGAATTAATTGTATAAGTCCCTCTCAACTCTGACTTCTTAGAGAGCGAAGTTATGACCTTGTTTGGTTTTGTGTCTGACAGAGCCTTTGTACTCAGCCAGACCATCAGCCAGCCTCTGGAGTTGAGTATACCATGAGTGGCAGCACTGTAGAAGCGGGGCAGGGCTTGAGCTCTGGGCCAGGCTGGCCGGGTCTAGATCTCAGCTCCACCAATTATTATTGTTATTGTTACTATTATTATTATTATTATATTTTAGTGTCTTGTATGACCTTGGACTAGTTTCTGTACCTTAGTTTCCTCATTGGTCATGAGTTTTTTATGAAACAGCATGCATAGAGTACTGATTGCCATATTTGGGATTTAGTAAGTGCCCACAAAACATTAACAAGTATAATGGACAGGAATTCATAATGTGCAAGAAGCCTAAACATCGCTGTCTACTCTTTTACACATTTGCAGCTCTGTGCTAGACTATGCTGATCACAGAGACTGAAAATGGACGCTGTTTTGTAACATGGAAGGGAAGGCTGAGTACCACCTACAAGGGCTCAGCGTGGTTGATCATGGGACTCTTCGGTGGCAGAGGCATGAGGGAGTGAAATCCATGGTAATGGAGAGCATATGTACCATAACATGAGTGCCATTTGACCTTGGTATTTCATAAGCACTTGAAAATGGGTAAGGACCTGGATCACAACATTAATAGATGATATATGATCTCTAGTTTAGCCAAGTTTGAACTCCTTGATGATGAAGCCTATTATCAGATCCTAGAGGCCCAATGCATGAAATTTATGCAAGGACCTTGGCTCCAGTCCCCGCCCGCCACCTCAGCTGGGGCCTTTGCTGCCTGCATCTTTGTCAGGAAGGACATCTGGTCTAATTAGCACATTAAGCTGTTATTATTATAGATGTTAATTGGAAATAAGTTCAACTGAGGTTTTAGTTTCTCATCTTTCTGTGCTAGCTTGCCAGTGATAGTAAGTTCATATCGACCTCAAAGATGACAAGAAAAGGTAGCCCCGAACAGCAATTGTCTGCTATATCATTCCACACATTCTAGATAATAGACAACAGGAAGAAAATCCCCAATGGTTAGAGGTGATTCTGGTGGAGCAGCCATTCTGTCTTTGAAAGTTGTCTTTGAAAGTTGTCTTTGATGCTCCTTGTATCTCCTGGTGAAAGAGGAGAATCTTTGGTACAGCCTGCTGCATGCCATGGACTAATAGCCAGATAGGCTTTCTTGGAGAAAATGTGGCCCTTTCAGTGTCCACCCCTGTGCTTCTGTGTGATTCTCTCTCTCCACTGCTCCCTCATTCTCACTCTCTCCCTTCCACACTTTGAAATGGCTAACGCGGAACTAATCTTTGAAGTTGGATATAGTGCCCTGCTTTGAATCATGGCCCATTTTAATTTGAGCTTTTTCCTACCTCGTTTTTGCTGAAAAATCCTTCCATTTGACTTTTAATAGAGGGTTATTCTGTGAACAATATTTCAGACGCAGTTACAGTTTTCAAAGTTTTGCATTTATATGATAATTTAGAGTGCAAGGGCTTTTATGTTTGCACATGCATTATGAATTCCGCTGCCGTTCCCCGAAAGGGGAAACGGCCTCCCTCTTCCCGCTGCAGGTGAGCTCACTGAGGCAGATGCCCTGACTGGAGTGAAATGTGGAATCTGTTTCAGGAAGATAGAACTTCCTCACTGTGCAAGCAATAGAAACCCGATCAGGGTAACTTCCGCCAAAATGAAGGTTTTATGTTAAGGACACAGAAATACCTCATGCAGTAGAAAATAGTGTATGGAGGCCTCACCAGGCAAGGCAGAGCAGAACTGCATCATGGTGTGGATCTCTGCCTCACTATTGCTTTTCTCTTTACCAGCCTTCCTATCGCTCTTTGGGCTCCACTTTCCTGCATGACACCCTCCTAGGCCACCTGGTTTCTATCACCTGGGTTCCTTAGAGCAGTAGAAACAAATTCATCCTTGGAATTCTGATTCTCAATTCTCTATATGGAGAGAAACTGATTGGCTGGCTCAGTGTGGGTCAGAGGTAGACCTTCAGTCATTTCCGTTCTGGGTACATATGGAGTCTTCTAAAGTTTATAACTAACTAGAGGCTCAGTGCACAAAATTCATGCATGGAGTGGGAGGGGGAGAAGAGATGTTGCCCAGCCTGCACCCTCTCCAATCTGGGACATCCCTCTCACAATCTAGGACTGCTAACTCCCAACTGCTCACCTACCTGCCTGCCTGCCTGATTGCCCCTAACCTCTTCTGCCTGCCAGCCTGATCACCCCCTAATCATTCCCCTACCAGCTTGATTGACACCTAACTGCTCCCCTGCCAGCCCAATTGCCCCTAATTGCCCTCCCTTACTGGCCTGGTCACCCCTAAATGTTCTCCCCTGCCAGCCTCATTGACCTTAACTATCCTCTCTTACAAGCCTGGTCACTCCCAACTACCCTCCCCTGTTGGCCCCATAATCCCTAACTGCTCTCCCTTGCCAGCCTGGTTGCCTCTATCTGCCCTCCCCTGCAGGCCTGGACACCCCTAACTGCCCTTCCCTACTGACCTGGTCACCCCCAACTACCCTCCCCGGCAGGCCTGATTACCCACAACTGCCTTCCCCTGCAGACCATCTTGTGGTGGCCATCATGTGTCCACATGGGGGCAGCCATCTTGTGTGTTGGAGTAATGATCAATTTGCATATTACTCTTTTATTAGGATTGCAGGTTCAGATTCTGTTCATCCCTAAACATTTAACTCCTTAATTTCTTTATAATTTGGAATGCATTTTTTAAATAAAGCTACTCATTTTTCCTTCTGACTCCACATAACACTGTGGATTGCTCTCTTGCCCTTCACTTTGTCTGACACACTTCTGCCTGTTGCTTTCATGGACTGAGCTTCTTGAGGGCAGTGGCTCTGTGTGTTCATCCTTCTGATCCTCGGTGCCTGGCACAATGCTAGCATGCTGTAAGTGCTCAGTAAACACTGGTCACGTGCAGAAACAGATACAAGGTTGTATCTATCAAAGGCATCTCTTTGTGTTCACGCACTTATAAAATCTGTTTTGTGTTTAAATCATGAACAACTAAAAGATAACTTGACCAAAATATCTGACTTAAGTGATGAGAAAAAGCATCTTCTGTGCTGTCCTGCCCCATAATGCAGGCACAGAGCAGTAGGAAATGCCCAGAACAGCCCATGGAGAACCCCAGGCAGTGTAGCTGCTGGTTGGTGGGAGAAAACTATGTACAGTCCAAAGGAACTGTGGATCTCAAATGAGAAGACAGTAAAAATCCAGTGAGGTTTCAAAGAATTTGAAGACGTGGTCTCTTCCTCCATTGTCAATGCCAGCATGGCTGTCAAGTCCCTCTCCCTGCTTATTACTGTGGCCTTGTCATTCTGCCTCTTCCATGTTTCAGGATCCTTGTGATGACACTGGACCCACCTCGATGACACAGGACAATCTTCCTGCTTTAAGTTCAGCTGATAAGCAACCTTAACTGCAACAGCAGACTTAGTGCCCTGTGCCATGCAGAGCAGCTGTTCCCAGGTTCCATAGGGAAGGAGTGGACATCTTTAGGGGCTCTGACCACACCTGTTGTGCACAGAGCCAGGTCCTATAGAGGATATGAAGGGAAACACTATATTACAATTAAGGAGATTTGTTGTCTAATGAAAAGCCTACTCCAGATCATCTAATAAAACCTGGTAGCAAATCCTCTGTCTCAGCATTTCCCGCACCTCTTACTGAAATGTCCAGTTTTCCTCCCAGGTCATGTTTTCCAGCCATAATTTGTGAGGTGCACTAATTGTCATTACATTAAGACATGTTGCTGTAAACAAGGTATCACTTTTTGACTAGACAATTGAAAATATTAAATAAATTATAACATAAAGTAAGTTCTCCTGAGAATAGGAGGAAAAATTTGTGATTATCCCAAAGTTAAGTTATATTTAACATCCTCAGTCTAAATGCTGTAAGAGATACAGATTTGTAAACATAAAAATATTAGGCTAAGAACATAAAAGTTTGGACTCATTTTCAAGGAGTTAATGCAATGGTGTGTCAATGGCAGATTTCTTTCTTTCTTTCTTTCTTTCTTTTTTGTTTTTTGTTTTGTTATCTTCTTTGCCCATTTAGTTTTCAAGGACAGGTTTGAGGATCTATGACTGATATCCATAGTTTGCATTTAAATTTGAAGATTATTTATTAAGTGAGTTGCAAATGGTCCTCCTGGTTAGTGATTACGTGGAGTCATTTTTAATACATGTGAAAGACAGGTGAATCAGAATATTTATAGTTTAGCACTTTTAAAAATGCCCTTCAAATATGTGTGCATGCAATAGCTTCATAGACTATTAAGTCCAAATTTTATAGGATTTAGGCTGAAAATCAAACTCAGCCTCAGTAAATGCATCTGCACCCCTATGACCACAGTGGTTGATAATCTAGTAAAACATATGTAATACCAGAAAAATAATTTGGGTAGCAACCTGGGTCATATGTTTTTACTTAACCTAAATTGACTGTTACTAAGCCTCTAATATTTTTGAGTGAATGGATGAATGATATATAGGATAGAAAGTGCTAAGATAGAAGGCTAGTCAAATGCTAGTTAAGCCCTTGTGCTACTCCATCTGTGATTTTGTAGCATCATTGGCATGGTGTAAGGGGGCCCAGGGAGGCATAGGATAAACACTGTGCATATTCTTAGAAAGGATTGTTCTTGCCCTGGCTAGTGTTGTTGGGTGGTTAGGATGTCAGCCTGCACACTGAGGGTTCAGGAGTTTGATTCCCAGTCAAGGGTATGTGCCTGGTTGGGTTACAAGTGTAATCCCTTGCCCTGATCTCTCTCTCTCTCTCTCTCTCTCTCTCTCTCTCTCTCTCTCTCTCTCTCTCCCCTTCTCTTTTCTCCTTCCTTCCCACTCTCTCTAAAAGTCAATGGAAAAAGTATCCTCAGGTAAGAATTAATAGCAACAAATGTACTTGTTCTATAGTTGAACACTTTTACTTACTGAGTAATTTAAAATATTGTGTTTTTTCTAATATATTTTTATTGATTTCCGAGAGGAAGGGAGAGATAGAAACATCAATGATGAGAGAGAATCATTGATTGGCTGCTCCCCACGTGCCTCATACTGGGGATCAAGGCCCAAACCCAGGCATGTGTCCTAAATAGGAATTGATCTCTTGCTTTACAGGTTGATGCTCAATCACTGAGCCACATGGCCAGGCAAAATATTGTTATAGTATTACAAAAATTATATTAAAAATCATTGGGAACAAAATTTACACAGTTTTTATAATAGCTTTTTTGTTACCTTGTTTTTATCAGGCTTTTGAAATGTATTACTAAACAGCTTGCAATCACTTTCCATCAGTTGTGTGTATGAAACCAAATGACTCTACAAGTTTTGTTGTTTTAGAAAAACAACTATACAATGTCATTCCCTTTTTCTCTCCCTCCCCATCGCTTGTTTCTACTGATATTTTGGGATTTCCTCCATATATCTGAATAATATTTTTATTCAGCTACTTTTCTCTTTTTTAATTTAAATCTTTTTCTATCAATTTTCCACTGTGGAAACAGAGGACCTAACTACCCTTCACCCCTTTACTGTATTCCATGTGGTTCACTTCCTTTCCCTCTTCATCCCAAGACGGTTTTACACTAAGTTTTAGAAAATCAGTACTCAATACTTACATTACTGTACTGTTTAAATGCCAGTGGAGGTAAACCATGGAGTCCCTCCCATCACAGTTTCTCTCCAGCCTATTTTTTTTTTTTTGTGGGGGGGAATAGCAACTGTCTTGTTTTTTAAATTTGTTTGGTTTTCTAAATACTTACCACTGTCTTAGCCCTAAGTTCTTGACCAGTTGTCTCAATACCTTCCTTTTGGTATCCTGTCAAATTCATATTCCAGAAGTCTCTTCTGGGACCCCTACTCTCCACTGTCAGGTGTTCTCTGCGCCCAGTAACCTTGGACAAGACAAAGTCTAAGCCATCGGCAAGCTTGGAGCAAGGGGCCTCCTGGCTCTGGGAATGGGAGAGAGGATCTGGGGATCTGATTGCTTCTTTTCTCTTTGTTTTTATTTTCTTCATCACAGCTTTATTCAAATATAACTTATGTACCAAACCATTGCCCATCTGAAGTGTACAATTCATAATTTTTAGTGCATTCATGCAGTTGTGCAACCACCAGCACAATCGATTTTAGAGCATTTTCATCACCCATTTAGCATTCCCTCTCCATTTCTCAGTAACCTCGCTAAGTGTGCTGTCATACACTTTTTTGTTTGTTTCATTTTTGAAAGCCAGAGCTTTTCTGGCCACTGGTTATAGTATGTCTCATGTAAAGCAAATTATTAGTAGAAAGGCTTTCTACCACTAGCATCTGTCTAGCCCTGCTTTTTATTTTGTTACTTTATCATGTCTGCACAGGATGATTTTGTACTTGCCTATGAGGATGCCACTACCTATAGAGTTTTGGAAAATATTTCCCCCAAGATGTATTGAAAAGTAAGGATAAATGGAAGCATGTGGTGGAAAGCTATCTCTTAAAACCCATCTCTGTTAAACTTTCTTGCCCATTTTGGTGAATGCAATGGAAGACAATGGCAAATATTTTGTTGTAGTATGATTAGCCAACTACTTCAAGACATAGCAAGTATGATGTCAACAGATAAAAGTGATTTAAAAATATTTTAGATATTTGGGAGAGTCCCCAAATAAACCTAGAATGTCTCCAGTTAAAAAGAAAAAAGAAACTTGCACTTTTTCCAAGACCAGTTTCCTGGGAGGCTACAAATGAGTCCAGGGTGATCAGCTAGACTGTAAAGAAAGAACATGTGGGAAACTGTGTTAAAGCCAAAGACCTTGTATCTTTAGCTTTTAAAAATATATCATTTACACAGAAGAAAAAAAAACACCCATTTTAAGTGCACTGTGCATTGAATTGTGTTAAATGTATATATCTGTGCAACCACCTACGATGTAGAAATAAAAAGCAATATTTCCTCTGAATCCTTTTGCACAACCTTCACCACTGACCTCAAACTCCTGCCAATCTGCTCTCTGTCACTATGGCTTTGGTTAGGCTCTTCTAGAATTTCCTATATATGGAATTATGTAGTATGTGCCTTTTGGTGTCTGTCTTCTTTTCTTCTTCTTGTTATCCGTGTTTATTTCTTTTTATTGCTGGATAATGTGGTAAGATTAGACAACAGTTTATTTATCTAGTTACCCAGCATTGGACATAAGGGTTGTTTCTACTTCATGAATATTATGAAGAAAGCTGTTACCATTTTTCACATACAAGTCTTTTTGGAAAATGTGTTTGCATTTTTTCTTGGATAAGCAATACATAGAAGTGGAAGTACAGAATCATGTTGTATATTTATAATTAACTTTATAAGAAATTGCCAACTGTTTTTCTAAAGTGGTTATACTGATGGTTATACTCCATCAGCTACATATTCAAGTTCCAGTTGCTGATTATCCTTGACAATGCTTAATATTGTCAGACTTTTTCATTTTAGCTTTTTTTCTATTGGTTGTACTATCTCATTTGGATTTTAATTTGCATTTCCCTAATCACTAATGATAAGCATCTTTTCTTGTGCTTATTTATGTCTTATTTTGTGCAAGGTCGTTTATAGTCTTTTGCCTGTTTTTAATTGAGCTGTCTTTCAATTGAGCTGTAAGAGTTATATATTATTCTGAATGCAAGTCCTCTAACAAATATATGCGTTGCAAATATTTTCTTCTAGTTTGTGACTTGCCTTTTTACTTCTTAACTGTGTCTTTTAAAATGCTATAGGATTTCCCCAAATAAATAAATGCTTGAGATTTATTTCTTTTCCCTAAGAATAATGACTTGTATCAGGGCCATTTGTTGAAAAACAAAACAAAAAACCCACAACTGTATTTTACCCATTAAAATAGCTTGTCCCCTTTGCTGAAACGATTGCCCATAAATGCATTGCTATCTTTCTTGATTCTCTGTTCTGTTCTCTTGAGCTACTTATCTATCCTTATGACAGTACCCATACTGTCCTGATTACTCTTTCTTTTTGTTAAGTTTTGACAGTAGGTAATGTAAGTCTTCATACTTTGTTTTTTCACAGTCATTTTGGCTATTTCCTTTGTGATAACATCCTACCTAATAAAAGAGTAATATGCAAATTAACTACCACTCCACTATACCCAGAAACCATGCCCACCAGCCAATAGAGTGAGTATGCAAATTAACCCCAACCAAGAGGACTGCAGCCACAGCGAGCAGGAGAGAGGCTTGGGTTTCCCAGGCAATAAAGCAAGCCGAGCTTTTGGAGCCCTGGCCAGCCTAGGCCTCCACTCCAGGCTACAAAGTTTCAATTATAGAAAGTATACAAATCCAAACAGAAATGGCGGCAGCCACGGAGCAAGCAGGAGGCTTGGTTCTGCTCCAGGCTATAAAGATTCAATTGTAGAAGGTAAATAAATTCCAGATACCAGAGCCTTTGCTTGGGTCACCTGGGGAGCATGGCCGGCTTGCAAACCACCACAGGCCCCTCACCCAGGCCACACACCCCTGCCCCAAGGGAATCCCCACCTGATCTGGGATACCCTTCAGGGCAAACCAGCTGGCCCACACCCATGCACTAGACCTCTATCCTATCTAATAAAAGAGTAATATGGAGATTGACCATCACTCCAACACACAAGATGGCAGCCCCCATGTGGTTAAAGGTCCTTCCCCCATGTGGACACAAGATGGCCACCACAAGATGTCCAGGAGAGGAGGGTAGTTGGGAGCTACCGGGCCTGAAACGGAGGGCAGTTAAGAGGGATCAGGTCTGCAAGGGAGGGCAGTTGGCACCGATCAACCCTACAGGGGAGGGCAGTTACGGGTGACCAGGACGGCAGAGAAGGGAATTTGAGGGCAAACAGGCTGGCAGGGAGAAGTTAGACATCAATCAGGCTAGCATGGGAGTGGTTAGGGGTAATCAGGCTAGCAGGCAGAAGAGGTTAGGGACAATTAGGAAGGCAGGCAGGTGAGCAGTTGGGAAGCAGCAGTCCTAGATTGTGAGAGGGATGTCCGACTGCCCAGTGGGATCGGGTCCAAACGGGCAGTTGGACATCCCTGGAGAGGTCCCAGATTGGAGAGGGTGCAGGCTGGGCTGAGGGACAAACCCCCACACCATGCACGAAATTCGGGCCTCTAGTACATTTTATAATAGGCAATTTTTACAATTCAAGATACAAAATACTAGTAGCAGTAGAGAGGGTCCTTTCATAGTGATAAAACGGTCAGTTCATCAGAAGACCTAAGGATCTTAACCTTCGAAGGTATAGTGAGACTAGTGCTCCAGTGCAAGATTCGTGCACATTGAAAGGAAATTACTTAGAGGTGGCTGGCGGGTGGGACTGGCCAAGATGGACCGGGTACATCCTGGAGCCATCCTCCAGTGGTTCCTCCCCAGCTGGCCGCACCTGGGGTGGCACCATGGCTCGAAGGACATCTGCAGAGTGAGCAGGGTTCCTCCAGCAGGTGGGGTCTTGTGGCTCAGCCAGTGGGGATCAGGCCAAAACTGGCTCTTTGAGGGGTTCTGGATTGTGAGAGGGCAGTTCTTGGTTGATGCACCCCAGAATTGGACTCCCTCTTCTCTGGTTCCAGGATGTGTCACCCAAGAACCGCTGCTGCCAAGTCACTGCAGCTCAACAGAAAAAAAGGAAAACTTGTGCCCTGTTGTTAGAGCTTTTCCCAAGTCCGCTGTTCTCATTAGCCTTTGGCTCCAACTAATTCATCCATGAGAGCTATTCTGGTGCTCCTCATAATTTTGCTCTTTTCCTCACGAATAAAATGAATTTTGACACTTTTACTTTATATTGGTGTGAAAGCAATGCTCTTAACTTACAAAAAAAATTATACTTTGCCATGCCTTAGGTTTTGGTGTGTACTATATATACTGGTTAGGTTAGGTAGGTGTATGTATAGAGCCAAGTTTGTCCCTTTAAAAGTGTCTCCTCAATTTAATTGACCAGGAAGGAGTTTTTATGCTACATAGTTCTGGTATTGGCTGGTTTCTTTCTCTATGTCTTGAAGTTTGTGCTTGCTTGACTCCTGACACATCATGGGGTTCTCTCATGTAGGAGTAGAGAACCAGTCAAAAGGCTGCGTGTGATGAGTGAGGGACTCCCTCACTGGTGGCTGTCATAATTCATTGCACTTGGTTGATTCTGAGATGCACGTATTTTCACACGTTCCCTCTTTGAAATCACTGTTTCTTACAGTAAGTAGTACATCCTTAGAATTGATGGAATATTGTAAATACGTCTTCTGTTTTCCTTTTCTCCTCTGCCATGGACACAATAAACAAAGTGGTATAATAAATAATGTTATTAGGACTCATTAGGATTTTAGAAGCCTTTATTTGCAATACACTGTGTTAATTCTAAAGCCATACTAATTGTTTTCTGTTTGATAGTCTGTTTATTGTTAAAAATTTTCAAATTGCTAAATAAAAGTGAATCTGCCAAGCTGCTTCTTAACACTCTTGCTGTAGGTGGCGGGAATGGCACCAGGTGTCTGACCAGTGGGGTTCAGCAACCTCAGTACATGGGTTCTGGCCAGGAAAGAATTCAGAGCCAAGACCCAAACTATAAGAGAACTTTTAGTGGGTAAATCACAGAGGTAGAAAAAGTGATTCCTAGAAGAAGTGGGCTGAGGAAACAAGTTACAGAGGTGAAGGAAGGGCCCTTGGAGCTTGGGAGTGAGGAAGGTGATAGTAATGTGTGTGTATGGCCCGGGGGTGGGGGGTGGGGGGACACAAGCCTGCTCCAGGGAGCATACTGGGTCCTCCCTCCTAATGGTTTTCAGCGCAGAAGAGTTAGGGGCAGAAGAGCTTAACAGACTATTCAGCACCTTCTAGGTGTGTCTCTGCAGGGCGTGGTCTCCACTGACTGCCTTGTTGGCTTCCAGGGCAGGGTCATTATTCAGAGAAGCTGGTCTTGTCAGCAGCCTTGGCTGTTTGCTGCTTTTCTGGGACTGGAGCTAAAGTACACCCTGAGGCCTAGCTGTCATTTCTAGGAAGGAAAAGTCAGGGGCTCTAAACCTCAGGACCAGCAATATGCCAGGGGGAAAGGGTCACCCTGGGGTCGCGGTTCCACCCTCCAATTGATTGTCCTTTGCTAGGCACCGGGCTTTCCACCCTGGTGACCTTCTGAACCCACCCACAGACCTTTCTCTGCTCCTATCGTCTCACTGCCTACAACACTCTCCCCTTGGATGAAGAAAATAACTTCCATATTTCACTCTTTGTCTCACCACATTTTATTTATTTATTTATTTATTTTTTTTTTTTTTGAGAGAGAGGAAAGATGCCTGCAGTGGCAGGGATCCAGTAATGGAGGTATTGAACTGGCTCACCATGGCAAGCACTAGTTGGCAGTAGGAATATTTAATTGGCATGCCCTGATGTATATGAACCAGGCTCCCACACCCCAGTGGCCTTAGACCTGTGAAAACTTTCCTAAGGACACAATTTTTTTTCTCAGGTAACTAAACTGCAGTAAACTAGATGCACGGCATTCAGCCTTGAGTTTTCACAGGTGTTTACAGATGCTTTGAGTGTTGTCAGATCTTAAACCTAAGGGAGGAAAAATCTTTCCCTTTACTCATCTGTTTCTCTGGCTGGGGCTCTGTAATGAGGCTGGCCAAAGAGGGACTAAGGAGAGAAAACGAAACAACTTCGTTAATGTAAGCTTCATGCATGTAACACATGGGAGTTCCCAGAGATGAGTAACTCAAAAGGAAGGTTAGAACAAGGGCTTATGTACCATATGGGGCTAAAGAAAAGGGAATTTTAGGTTTTTTGAGCAGAGGAGTTTAGTAAAAGGTTTGGCTAGTGAGGTTCGTTATGCAGATTAAGCTGTTCTTTTCCACTGATGAGTTAAGAGTCCTCTGTCTAGTTCTGTAATAGATACCTTTATAAGTGAAAATTCCCTTTGCGGAAGAAAGGTTTGTGCTCTGTTTTTAGAGCTTTTCCTGTGTCTGTTGGTTCTCGATAGAGTGCACTCCAAACAATCCATAGCCAAAGAGTTTGCCTCTGTATCTGCATAGTTGTATTGCCTCGCAACTCTGAGGGAGATGTCTGAACTCTGTCAGCCTGAGTTTGCTCAGCTATTAAATGGCATGAAAATACTACACACATTCTCCTATTGTAGTATTGTGAAATTTAAATAAGATAGTGCACAATAAGCTTTGCTCATAGAAAAAAGGTCAATAAATTTTAGCTGCTATTGTTTATTATTATCTTCCTTTTTTCTTTTCATTCCAAATAGTGAAAACCAAGGAATGAATGGAATCATTACCTGATTTTTTTTTTAAAAGGTGGGGGGTGGCGGCTGATTCCATCTAGTAGGCAGGAGAAAGGGAACAAAAAGTATGGGCTGAGTAGGGTAAGGAGAGAGTTGATCTTGGGAGAGTCAGAGACAGGAAATTAACCAAACCAATAATATTGTATGATGCAATAGAAGATTCAAGAAAGAAAGATGAATTTAGTAGGAACAAGAGAATTTAGGGATCTTGATGTTGAGGTGAGAGCTTTGGGGACACGAGATGTGCAATGCTTCTGGGAAAGTAAAGCATGTGAATGCTGGGGAAAGACACAAGGTCTCATAATTTGCTAATTTCAGTGACTAATGGCCTCTAGAATAGGCACTACAGGGATTTTAAGAGTCAGAGTTTAGCTGAGTACTAGTGAGCACAGTGGAGGCCACGGAGCTCAAGTTCATTGTGTGAAGGCGTCATGCAGTTTCCCTACAATTGACTTCCGAAAACCAGGCTAATCAAGCAGATCGAGTGTACCAGCCCAAAGCGTTTCACGTGGGGGCTGAGTTCCCTGCAAGGACGGGGCATGAAATAAGCCAAAGCAGTGATCATCAACCCGATACAGACCTCTCTCTCCCATCCAGGGCTGCCGACTGATGTCCACATGGCAAACTGGAGGCCACAGACTACTTTCCTTCGCGTTATTGGCTGTTTTTTCTTTTTTAAAGAAAATATGAAACAGCTTGCAATTTTTTAACAGGGCATACAAAATTAAGGTTTTCACTTATTTTAAAAAATCGGATACTCTGGCTGCACAGGGAGTGCATTCCATGTCTGAGAGCAGCCAGCCTGGGCCACCTCTGAATGACGCTTGCTCTCTCCAGTCTGCTGCCGTCCCCACTGCTCCCTATTGGCCTTAGAGCAACTCACTGACCTTCCCTGCCAGACCCTGGAGACATCTATCTGTGCAAACCTTGATTCAGCCTAGGTAGTCATTATTCGGGGTCTGGATTTGTTTCTTTGTGGTTAATGTGAAAACCCTGGAAACTCTCTTTACCCTCCTTAGCACTGAACTGTATTCCCAGGGCCCATTATGTTCATCTAAGACGAGACAGAGTTGTTTACACCTCCATGAGAAAAACAATACATCATATCTATTAAATGCATTAACTTTGTGGAAAAGTTAGGCAGGAGGATTCTCGTGACATTTTATTCTTAACCTAAATCATATGGAAAAGTTATTATAATTCTGCCATCTGTTCCAGTTTTTAAAGCCATTTTGGTAAACTTAATGCTAATGCAAAATACATGCCTTAGCACTAATTAACCAAAAAATCTGTTCCATTCTTCTCAGATAATGAAAAAATATGTCAAAAGCATGTTTTCTTAAAGAAAATCTAATTTATGACAATCTCTTAGGCCTTTAAACCACCTTTGTGGTTTGCTCATGAACACAAACATAAGAATAACAGTCACATCAAATATCCCCATTAGGAAAATCCCCAGACTACAAGCTTTAGATATTTGCAGTTGTAATTTAGATTGCTGTTTCCACTTTTAGGTTTTGTATTGATATAGATGGAGGCGGGGGATTTGGTAGGCAAACTGAGGCTCACGAGCCACATGAGGTTCTTTGGCCCCTTGAGTGTGGCTCTTCCACAAAATACCACGTGAGGGCATGCCCTACAGTATGATTGAAACTTTGTGGCCCATGCACAGAAGTCGGTTTTCGGCTCTCAAAAGAAATTTCAATCGTTGTACTATTGATATTTGTCTCTGTTGACTAATGGGTTTGCAGACCACTGCGTTGGAGAACTTGAGGAACATGGGGAGTGTCTATAAGACCAATATTGATTTAATATCCAAGTTCAAATACCACATTGTTCCTCAAGAAACCTAATTAATTGAAATGTGTTATTTGAGTACATTATACAAAATATTGTTGGCCAATGATTTTTCAAAACTCTTTAGTAGTCTTTTATAATAGGAGTAGAATGGATCCATTTTCATTAGGCTTTTGCTAATACTCTCTGTGTTTTTTAAGTTGCTGGGTTTTCCTGTCACTGTTCTCTTATTTCTACTGTGTCTTTGGTGTCTTATCCCAAATTATCCTAGAAAAATACCATTTTAATTTGATTACAAACCTACTCAAAAATCCTATAGTGATTCTTTTTTATTATTATTACATCTAGACTCCTTAGAGTCCTTACCACCTGCCTTTCCAGTTATATATCCTATTGTCTTCTGTGCTAAACTCTGCACTTCTGGGAGATTATTTTACTGAAGATGCTAGATATACCTCACACAAGCCCTGGGTCTCACTCTGTTCTACAGGGTGGTAGAACCTTTCTTTCATCCTTTCTTTCCGGAAAACCCAAGCCATCCTGCCATAGGAGCAGCTGGCAGCTGGAGAAATAATGATGATAGCAACAGTGTGTGTGTGTGTGTGTGTGTGTGTGTGTGTGTGTGTGTGTGTGTTAGATGGCAGAATGTGAACAATTGAGAAAGAAGATTCAGGTATTTCTTGTATTCTTACTATGAGTTTGAACTATTTTCAAAATAAGAGTTGTAAGGAAAAGAAGGAATCGAGATTACATCTGTCACTCACAAGTGAACTTTGGCCTGTTTGGGGATATATAACCAATCAAATATATGTAATTACCAGCAATATTCATGGGTTCCATATGCTCTCTGGAAAAGGTACTGTGTTTTGTTCTGGTCCTTTATTTCACCACGAGAGGCCCGATGCATGAAATTTGTGCAAGAGTAGGCCTTCCTTCCCCCGGCTCTCCTCTTGTACCCGGGACCCAGGCTTCCCTCACAGCCCTGGCTTCTTCCAGAAGGATGACCAGTCTAATTAGCATATTACACTTTTATTATTATAGATTTTTTCATTATTTTTCTTTGAGAAATTACATATTGGTTGAGAAGGTGACTTTTATAATATTAATTTTCAGAATGAGATTGTGACTTCTTCCCTTCCTTGTTGCCATGATGCCAGTCATGTATTGAATGTAGGACAATGGCTGTTGTCTTCTAGAGATCTAGTGATGAGCGTAGTGTCTGTCCTGGGAGCTCACAGAATTGGGGAGGACAAATGAAGTCAGGGGTAGCCAAACAAGGAAAGTCTAGTATTTTCTGCTGTTTCTTATGCATGTTTTTTCCCAGCCTTTCTGCAATTTTGACTCTACATGTATGTGATAGCTCATGCTCAGTGCAGCACTTTTATAGAATGTTGCCAACTGATCACCACACTGAATGTAATGAGAAATATATTTTGCCACATTTTATATCAGTTCAAATTAACACTCAAAGCCATTGTTCTTAATAATTGCAAACAGGCTGGGATATTTCTCATCCATATATCTTGTTCTTTTTATAATATTTACTCAGAATACCATGATGAAGCTTCCTTTTCTGACAATCATTGATGATCTGCTAATGATAGCTTTCATTGTAAGTAAAACGTGTAATAATTATGATTAGCCTTCATGAGGGGGTATTTTAGTTTGCTAAGTTGATTATAGAATGGAAATAAAAACTTAGAAATGTAAGTAGTTTGAATACTTCAATATTATGTTTTTCCTTTGCTATATGGTAGACTAGAAATTCCCAGTCTGAATTTTCTATTTAATTTTTCATTTGGAAACTGCTATTTCCCAGGGGCATTGGTAGCTGCTGGGTTAAGGATGTCTACCCACCATTCAAATTCTTCCGCAGGGGAACTTCAAAACTTTACCAAATGTGGATGTTTAGGGCAGGAGAGATCCTTAAAAGACATCTCTTTTCACCATCCAGAAGCAAATGACATCACAATACCCTCACATATAGATTTTTTAAATCCCCAAGGTAAAACACTGCTCTTGTTTCCTGTGGTCTCAGTCATTTTTGTTGTGTCCAGTGTCAAACACAGCTGCTTCTTAAACAGTGTAGTTGTTGCAAAAAATATTTTCAAATGAATATATTATTATGCTTGTATTCAGATGTTGTATTTTACCTGATGATTACGTTAGGTACATCCAGAAATTCCTGGCACATGTTTGGCACTCATGAAATGAGTTTTCTCCCTTTATTCTATTTTGATATCTTTGGAGTACATTTTCTAGAGTTAGATTGAATTTTGGTTGTTCTTGGAATGCACGGAATGCCTTCCTAAGTTTGGAGACACTGTCATCTACCCTGTATAATTCTGGGGTGTTTAGGGAAGGAACTATGTCTACCTCAGTGCTGTGCTTGTCAGGTCCTGTACACGGTTGTCACCTCAGAAATTCTTGTGGAAAGAAGTAGTAACGGGAGCTTTGAGGTGTAAGAATGTTCTCAGTTGGTAGAAATGGGAAGGCAAGAAAGTGTGTGCCACATAGAGGAAGTGGCAAGTGCAATGACCACAGTCTGGGCAAAGATAAGATTAGTTGAAGGAGTCTCTAACTAGAAATGTCTGGACTTGGTCAAGGATGGATTTAGAGATACTTGTAACATAGGTGGATTATCTCTTCTACAGAGTCAGTAACTAGAATGACTGCTGTTAGGTTCAGGTTCTAACACTTGAAATACAATTGAAAAATCAGCCTTGGGAATCAGAGAGATGGGGTTTCACGAATGAGTTGGATGATTATAGGCAAGATCACTAATTTTTTTTTCTATTTTCTCATTCAAAACAAAACAAAACCAAATGGAGCTGTTAATACCTTTCCTTAAGGATTGCATACCTGGATGGACTGAGTCCTCAGTGGTGGTTGATGATTGTTTGTGTCATCATTCCCTACCTATTCACCCTATGGAATAGCTGAATATTCTGCAAATTCAACACATCCTATTATAGCTTCTCATAAGGACATATAAGAGTCAGTACTATCGGCCTAAAATTTAAAGGCCTCTGGCTGTTTTTTATGGATGTGATGTACTTTGTTGCTAGAAGTAAATGCAATTGGAATACCTTGATCCAATGAGAGCTATCTTTCCTATCTATTGTATAAAGCTCAAAAGGTATGTCTTCATAAAAACTGTACTGGTAAGGAATAGATAAAAAACCCCAGGCAAGTAATAGACTTTGCACATTTCCCAGAGGTTACTTAAAACTCTATCTCTTGTGTAAAGGATACTGAATAATCATAATGTGTGTTTTCATTTTTTTGTTTTGGTGTTGAATACCCACTCAGACAAGTTAATAATTTTCTTGGAGGCTCTCTCTTTGGTTGGGTGGGGCCAGGATGGAGCTTAAACAATCTTATTGGAACAACTCATTCAGAGGTTGATGTGCACATCAGCATTCATCACTCAGCAGGCAGCAAAACCTAGTCTAAACAGTGGTTGAAAATGGGATGGTCTTTTTTTTCTCTCTCTCTCTCAAATAAGGTACCCTGGAATAGTGGGTAATTGCCAACCCTAAAGAAGAAAATTATAATAAAAATAAAAAAGAAGAAAATTACTTAATTATAACATAGCTACTCCAGAAATCTTCAAGATGAATGGGGAAATTTAGCAGCACTCTTAAACATCACTGTAATTTAGCCCCATGCCCCAGAAATTCTCAGTTGTAATTGACCCTAATTATATAAATACCACTGGTGAGAAAAGATTTGTTTCGTAGGAGGCCTGACTGCTGCTGAACTACACTAGCAAGTCACTTATGACTTCCACAGATGTTTTGTATTATTTTGGCCAAGGGGGTCCTTCAGAACCAACTTTCCTCTCCATTTGGCAGCAAATGACATAATAATGCTCTCAGAGTGTCAGTATATGAGGTGAAAAATGGGCTCTTTCAGTGATTGCTCAGACTATTCTTCTTTGCCTGTTATTATGTTAGGATAATCTCACTTATAATCAGAAAAAAAAACACAAATAAAAAACCCTGAAAACCCATTCTATCTTAGGTAAACAGTGAAATTTATTGGCTCGAATACCTTAAAAATACTGTGTTACATTGGGATTTTGGTGTTGCTCTCCCTCTTCCTCTCCTTCTCCCTCTCCTTCTCCCTCTCCCTCCCCCTCTCCCCCTTCCTCTCCCCCCATGGCTTCTCCCTTCCCCTCCCCTCCTCTCTCCTTCTTCCTCTCCCTCTCAGTCTCCCCCTCCCCCTCCTTCTTGCGCTCGCGCGCGCTCTCTCTCTCTCTCTCTCTCTCTCTCTCTCTCTCTCTCTGTGTGTGTGTGTGTGTGTGTGTGTGTGTGTGTGTGTCTGCATCTCTCTCTTTCTCAACTCCATTTCCATGAAAATGAGTTCAGTTTCCAGAAAACTCTCCAATTATGGTCTTAATATTATCACTCTCAGCTCCAGGCTTGTCTTTCCCATAACTATTGAACAAAAAGCATGCATTCTGATTTGTCAAAATTTAGTTTCTTCCTTATCCCTGAGCCAATCAAAATGACCAGAGGACAGTATTATTCTCATTGTCCTAGGAGGGAACTGTGGAGGCCCTAGTGAACAGTCAGCTTCCCCCAGAGCACATAGCTTTTGTGGGGAAGAAGATGCTATAACCAAGGAAATAGCATTAGATATTTAGTGTGTCAGTAAGAAAACTCTCCAGAATTTTGGTTTTTTAACTTTTTAGCAACAGGTTTCCTCCCAACCTTTTGTTATAAAAATCGTCAAACATATGGGATGTTGCAATAATAGTAAAATGAACACCTGAACACCAACTGTTTAGATTGAACAATTGTTAATGTTTTCTCGCATCCTACCTTAAGTGGCAAGCTGTATCATATTTCACACCCACTCTAAGCAAATTTCTCAGCATTTCTTCAGATGAAGATTTATGAAGTTCAATACTTTAGAATTCAAATGGAAACTAAATGTCACTCCCGTGGTCTGTCCCATTCCTGCCTTCTCTCTTTTGTTCTCTTTCCGAATATAGATAGGCATCATTCTATTTTCCAACAAGCTGCCTTGTGCACCCTGAAGGGAATATTATAAGATTAAATGCAGAGTAGCATTCCTCTACAAGGTGAATGCTTCTCATTACTGAGATCCCAGTTGATCTCCTAAATGAATTCCCAGATAATGTGAAACTTCTGAATTATTTATTATCTCATATTAGATCAGGAATATTTGATAAATTTGTAATCATCAGCAAATCAACTTTTGAAAGTTTCCTGTATCAAAGAATAAACCAGGGAGTAGATTTTGGACTCTTAAGGGGGGGAAAGCTGAAATTATTTATTTCGAGGCTTTTTTATATCAAGTTGGCTTCAAATGCAGATGAAGAACCATACACTGAAGAATTACAATTTGTAGATATGGTTATAAGCAATTCACCTAGTGGTGTGTTATTTAGAATAAGTCTGACTATGATTCAAAAATATAGTAAAAATTCTCCACTGAAGTAATGAATTACCAATGTTGCCTATTTACTCTTGAAGGTGACCTCTCTTTGCCTCCGATCATTCCATGTGATATTGGTAAAAATGGAAATGTACTGGCATTAAGTTGTGGTTAATAATAGCAAAAGGAGTTATCTTTTCTTAAATCCTTCTTATGTGCTAAGCATTTCACTGAGTCCCTAACTACCTTCTTTCATTTAATTTTGTTAACAACCCACTGAAATAGGTACTGCTATTTCTCCCATTTTATAGATCAGGAAACTGAGACATAAAATATTATGGAACTTTCTCAAGGCCAAACAGGACCTGAACATATGTTAATATTAAATGCTGTTTATTCAATCCATCAAAATTTGCCCCGGTGACAGAGGTGTACAATTGAGAATCTGAGGCTGAGTGTAAATGATCATCATGACATTTAAGCAAGATCCCTGCTATTTGCAGACATGCAAGCAAGAATGTTTAATTTTGTAAATCTAAGTTTTTCCATAGCAGAAAAGATTTAACAAATTCCTACTTACATATAAGTATAAATTTTAAAATGTTTATTTATTGATTTTAGAAAAAAGGGAGAGAGAGAGAGAGAGAGAGAGAGAGAGAGAGAGAGATTTGTTGTTCCACTTACTTATGCATTCATTGGTTGATTCTTGTATTTCCTTGACTGGGGATCAAACCCACAACCTTGGCATATCAGGACAGAACTCAAAGCAATTCAGCTACCTGGCCAGGGTAAGTACTTTTGATAGACTTTATTTTTTAGAACATTTTTAGATCCACAGCAAAATTGAGCAGAACGTACAAAGATTTCCCATATTCTCCTTGCTTCTACATAGGCCCGTGATTTCAACCTTTTTCAACTCATGGCATACATAAAGCAATCACTAAAATTTAGTGGCTCGCCAAAACATATATTTGCCAAAGTGACAAAAACATAGGTATAATTTTGATTCACACTAACAACAGCCAACATTTGATTCACAAATGTTGGCTGTTGTCATTTTTCTCTTTGAAATCTAAGGGAAAAGAGGTCAGTGCCCCTGGCTAAATAATCAGGTATTGCATACTTTAAACTTTCTTGTAGCTCACAGGTTGCAAATTGCTGGCATATGCTGAGCTTCCCCCATTATCCACATCTCCCAGCAGAGTGATAACCCTTGTTACAACTGATGAACTTTCATTGACACATCACAGCACCCAAAGTCTGTAGTTTACCTTATGGTCCATTTTTGGTATTGTGCATTCTATGGCTTTAGACAAATGTACAATGCCATGTATCCACTATTACAGTATCATAGCAGATGCCATATGTTAAGTCATTATAACTTCATAATCTTTATTAAACTGTTTGGGAGGATCATTTTCAGGACCCGGTTAGGGAAAGAGGAGCATTTAACATGTCAAGAATTTGCCTCAACTGCAGCAAAGAGGGTTGTGGCTGTGTGGAAAATTGTAATAATTTTTAAGTTGGTAAATTCCAACCCCAGCCAAAGAGAAGGCCAATTCACACTACATAGAGTAAACACAGTTTAGCAAACCTGGCACCCAGCTTAAACTCCACTCTAGAGATGACTACTCGGAGAAGTTCACTCACCCTTAAAATGCTTGCCGGAGTTCAAGTCTGTAATTTCTCGACAGAGATGTGGCCCAGGTTCACTCACCCTGTGGTTCTCCGCCACCTGCTGCGTAATGAAGGACTCCCATTTTCTGCTCTGCTGGCCCCATAACTTACAGTGAACACAATCCGCAGAACATCTGGTGGAGAGTTAAATAAGCAAACCCGAGAGCCATCTTCCCCTCCTGGGAAGCACGAGAGACCTTGCCCTGTTTGCTCTCCTGCCATTTTAGGACTTTTTTCTTCCCTCCAAAACTAAAGGAACTCTACAGAAATGATTTTGTTTCTCTCCTTTAAAGGCAAGCCTTTAGATATGTGTGTGTGTGTGTGTGTATGTGTGTGTGTGTGTGTGTGTGTGTGTAGATGCACCTTTTTAAAAATTCTTCATTGTTGAAAGTATTACCTATATCTCCTTTTCCCCACTAACCTCTCCCCACCCACTCCCACCCCCACCCACCAAGCCTCATCCCCCCACTGTCTGTGTCCATTGGTTATGCTGCTTTATTTCTTAGTATTATTGTTCCAAAAATCAATTTCTCTACCTTTAGTATTTTCATCTTTTTTTTTCCTATTTCCCTTTCTATGCCATTTGCCTGTGTTACTGCAGCGCTTTGTAACTGGTCGGTCTCACTCCATACTCCCCTGTTGTCTTTCCTAAAGCACAGTCAGGATAAACTAGGAAACTTACAATAGAAAAATAAACATTTTAATCAGAAAATTATGAGGTGCATTAATGTAATTTACATTAGCATAATTACAAAGTTTAAAAAAACTTTATTGTTTGTTTTTCAATTTTACAGTTATTTCATAAAAATGCATTTATTGCCTAGTAATTTGGTTTTTGGCATAGAGACTATCATACATGCATATGGTTGTATCTAATTCTGAAGTCCATTGTGTCACTAGAAGATAATTTATTGATGAATTCCCAGCAATGAGATTAATGTTTCCCCCTGATATTTAAAACATTTATGTAATAAACATCCTGGTATATAAAGTTGTGCCCACGCGTGTTACACTTCAGAAGAAAGTTGACTGGAGCTGGATGAAAGATGAGAACATTATGCCTATTACTTAATTATCTTCGTAAAGAGTTATATCCTGCTCACTAACACTATTTGCTTTTTTAAATTACCAAAGAGATTTCTCCCTAATATAATAAATGGGAAAAAAATTTCTCAATGAACATGTAAAGTTCAAGTAAGCAGTTGTTGGAGAAGTTGGTTAACTTTACTCATTTATTGACTATTTGTGTTTCTTTAGGTTAAAGGATAATTATGAGCAAGTATGTTGAATATTGAGCTGGGATTTCAGAACTTTTGGAGGATCATCTGTTATGAGAATCTGTATAGCCTCCTCAGGAGCGGAGCTTAAGCTACGGGCCCTCTAGAACACCTGTGTGCATTGATGGTTAACAATATACATGAAAGGCCTTTTTGCTACATTCAAATGCAAAATCATTAGCTGCAGGGACATGAAAAGTGAGGCAACATTCAGAAAATCTTTGATGTACAATACATTTCTATACGGGTTTATTATGGTTATTCTCATTACATTCATTAAATGAGTTTCACAACTTCTTGAACTCATATCCAAATTCTTTTATCCTCGGGGATCTCACTGACTCAGGCTGAATTTCTGTCAGCCATAGTGGATTAGTTGCAGTTTTTCCCTTTAATTAAACAGCTGCTGCCACTAAACACAGTTTTGAATTATTTAACATCCATATTACTTTAGTCAATGTACACTGCTTGAGTTTTTTAATTATATGAAACTATACATTTTTTATGATATAGCTTTCCAAAGAATGAGTTGACAGACAATAATAATTTATTCTTTTGAGATGTCAGGAATATTTTAGGATATTTAAAAAGAATTATAATTAAAATTAAAAGCCAAACTGATAAAATACAAGGTAGTTTGCTTTAATTAAATAAATGTGGCCTGTCTGGTGTGGCTCAATGGTTGAGCATTGACCTATGAACCAGGAGGTCATGGTTCAACTCCTGGTCAGGGCTGATGTCCATGTTGCAGGCTCAATTCGCAGTGGGGGGTGTGCAAGAGGCAACCAATAAATAATTCTTTCTCATTATTGATATATATCCCCCTTTCTCTCTAAAATCAATAAAAATGTATTTTTAAAAATAAATGTGAAGTGTACAGGATTTTAAATAAAACTCCCATGTAAGATGTTGTTTACATTCTCTGGCTCATAAATAAGCCACACATGTAATAAATACTTTTGTACACTATTTGGACCCTGGAGATGATCCTAGAGATTGAGGTTTTCATTGAGGCCTTATTTCAGAATGAATTGCTTTACAATCTTGTGGCTTTCTTGCCAACAGACTATGTACAGGTGATGCTGTCATCTAGAAACAGAAATTAGTAAGTCAGTCCCAAAGCTGTATATGGTTAATCAACATGAATTTTTGTGATGGACTCATGATTATCTTGTTGCATTATTCTGAGTTATAGTCAGGGGTATTACTTACATTTCTAATTTTAATAATATTAAATGAATAATTCACTATAGCTTTGAAGATTTTTAAAAAGTAACAATGATGTGATCTTCTCAACTCTATTTTTTTCCAAAACTAGTCTTATTGTTATTCATATACACGGTATGTGTGTTTATACATACATATCTATACAACTTTATACACACACACACACACGTGTGTGTGTGTGTGTGTGTGTGTGTGTGTGTGTGTATCTTATAGACAGCCTCTCCTCGTTGCTTTATAGGGTGAAATATGAAGTATAATACTTTAAGTACTGAACATAGGAATGAACAGTTGAAAATACATCTGTTTTTATATTTAGGTTCATAACTGTGCTTGAACTTTCTGAGAATTATTGTGATCAGAAACGCTATCTCTAATGTCTCAGTCTGACAATAACTACTATCTTTAACTTTAGCCTTTGATTGAATTTCTTTAAGTGCTACTGTAAGTAAAGGAGAATGATGCACGCTCCATCCAGTGTTTTTAACAATGCAAACTATTTCACAGAGTGTAGATGATGGTAAGGGGCAGGATTCCTGGCATAAATTATTTCTGCTCTCAGTGCTGACTCCTGTAGAAATATCATTTAGAGACTGCATCTGGTCCTGCGTGTCTGCTCTGTGTTGACATCTTATCGATTCTTTATTTCCTCTCCTGGCTTAAAAAAAAAGTTTATTGTAGAACTGGGTGGTGAGCAATACTGAGAAAGAATGCAGAGTATCACCAGCCACTGTTCTTTTTAAAAAATATTTTTTATTAAATTATTATCTGTGTACATATATTACCATCCCCCCCTTCCATACATGCCCTCCCTCCCCAGAGTTTTGTGTCCATTGGTTGTACTTATATGCATGTATTCAGGTCCTTGGGTTGTTCTCTTATCTCTCCCAGATCTCCCAACCCTCCCCCGCTGTAATTTGACACTGTTCTTTTGTTGTTGTTAATCCTTGCCCAAGGATATTTTTTTCCCATTGATTTGTAGAGAGAGTAAAGGCAAGGGGAGAAGAGAGAGAGAAAAGAGAGAGAGAGAGAAAGAAAGAGAGAGAGAGAGAGAGAGAGAGAGAGAGAGAGAGAGAGAGAGAGAGAGAGATGTATATGAGAGAGACACATTGATCAGAATTGATTGCTTCCTGCACACCCCCTGACCAGGGTCTGGGATTGACCTGCAACCCAGGTACATGCCCTTGACCAGGAATCAAACCTTGCACTCTTCATTACCTGCCACTCTTTTAAGGTTACACCTTTGGAGTGTAAGATAACAGTCCCTGCCATTGAAGTGGTGTTTTTAGATTAAGTAAGATATGTTGCTTCTGTTTTATAAAGGAATTTAATATCTTAGGACATCTGATGGAATATAATAAAAAAACATAACCATTTATTGAGTTTTTTTAAAAGTCATTATTTCACCTCAGTCTGCACAGTGTATGTAAGCACAGGCCAAATGCTACCAACCCTTCACCTCCCTCCCTTTACCACCACAAATAGTTCTTGGCCATACTAATTTATCTGCCAGTGGCGTCAAATTCTACAGAAAATAATTGATTTTTGTTTGTTTCTTTGTGTCCCCGTTAGAATGCAAACTTTATGAGTGCAGCTACCACGTCAGTTTTGTTCAGCAGCCGTGTCATTGAAAGATTATATGAATGTTACTACTTCCAGCGTCTCCGAGTGGGGAAAATGAGGATGAGACATAACCCTGTGTTTCTATTTGAACAATGGCAATATATTGTAGCAAAGGAAAAAGCAAGCAGTCCGTCCTCTATGTTCAGTGTCACTTAGAGAGTCCCAAGTCCAAATTGTTCAGTTTTGGCTGAGCATTGTCCTCATAGCGATAGCATAAGAAAGCTGATTCAAAACCACTGTGGTTCGCTTGAAAAGGTGCCTATTGAGTCAAGGAAAAAGCTGTCAGTGGAGAGGGTAGGTTAATATCTGTTCCTCCCAGCCTGTCTATATATATTGAGGAAAAAAGGAAATGGAACCTAGAGAAGTCTGTGTGTTTGTGTGTGTGTCCATGTCCCTGTGTAGATGTATGTATGTGAACAAATGTGTCTGTACCAGGGGAAGGAACAGTCTAATTTAGTGATGCTAAATCAGCCTTGTAGCTAGCAAAAAAGAAGGGAAGGAGAAAGAAATGGTAAAAAACAGTCAGCCTGAGATTGGAAGGTGTGGTGTGTGTTTGAGGCAGCCATACACCCAGCTAAAACTCAAGAAGGCAGTTCCAAGGAGGATGAGCTAGCGAGGTTGGCTAACCAGTCAGGCATTGTGCGAGGGTTGATGCTACAGCAGTGAAAAAAGCTTATGAAAAAAGTTCTCCTCAAGCTTATGTGGGTTGGGGAGAGGCAAGTAAACACACATGAATGTATGATATGCCTGGTAGGAATATGTACTTTGCCAAAAAACAAAAAGAAACATTCACACAGGTCTTGTGAAAATGTAAATGAGACAAGCACTTAAGTCCTGAGAAATGATTTAGGAGTGAAATAGAATTTCAAGCCAACAAGAAACATTGTTGGATTTTATACAAATTTGCTGTGAAAACAAATATCTATTGTATTTGAAATGCTCAAGGACAGATAGGAAAAAAATTGATCACATGATGCTACATGGTTTCTTTGGTTTTGGTAGAATGCTTTTATATACATTCTTATTAATATTAGGAAAGGAAAGAGAACATAAAATGTGAACTAGAAAAAGGTGAAATGTGTGCAAGTTTATTTTTGCAGTTGCTTCCCAACATAAAGCTCCAATCAATAAAGTTTTAGTGTAATTACAAAGCCTCCTTTTATAACGGTTACTTCTCCTCGGTTTCCAATTTTTTAACCATTAATTGTGATGAGTCATTTGGTTGTTACCAAAATTCTTCTCTACCCAGAAGCTAAGGAATATATTAAGATCCTTTGGAAACTTAGGTAAATAACAATAACGAATTACCAAATTACTGGAGGGGGGGGTGATAGTGAATGATCAAGAGAATAATAAAATGTAATTACAATAAGTCCTTACTTTTTAAAATGATAATCCTTTCTGTTCTGAAAGTAAGAAAAACTGGCTTCTTCTTAGCTCTGAAAGTTGGTAACTCATCTCTTCCCCTCCGTGGTTAGGAATACAGGGACCCATAGGGATGGGCTGATGGCGTTGGCATTCAAATTCTTTCCAGGTGGTTCCCTCACATTTGAGAACCTGTTTGTCCACCATCGCCTTGTCTCTTCTCCCCCCTATAACGTGCTGCTTCCCACTTCCTTTAAAGCTTTAAGGAAAAGGCAAAATACTATCAATTAAAAGGGAGACTATACCTTGATGTAAAACAAGTTTCTTGACTCATCTGTTATAAACCCATGTAAATAAACACATTTACGAGTGTTTACATATTTAGTGCCATACTGATTACTAAAAACTGTTGAGGAGAGAATTGAACATTCCTAGAAAATTTAAGATTTCCAATATAGCTGTAATTGAAAACCGTTAGGCGAGGGTGATTAAAACAAACATGACTTGTATGCAGGGAGCTTTTTCCGTGTATGAGACAGTGCTGGCATGGAGAGTCTCAATGAAAAATGCTGCTGGCGTCTCCTGGCCGGGGGGGTGGGGTGGGGTGGGGTGGGTGTTAGAGGATTGGACGCAGACTGTTTTGGGGACTTGGTTCCACAGACAGGGGAGCAGGTGTGTCCTCTCCTTCTCACACCATGCGGGGGCCCCTTCTCTCTCAGTGTGTCCTTGGTCCCCCATCCCTAGTCCTGCGTTCTGTGGCTTGGCCTTGGCCAGAATGAAGTTTCACTCAGACCCAGTGCTCTTTTGGGGCTAGTTTACTTGTGCCCATGTGTCTCCTCTCATTCTGCAGCAGCTCTAAGGACAGCGCACGCTCCCATTGCAATGAAGGGTCAGAGCCCAGATATGGAGGCTTCTTTGGCCATTTTGCATCTGTTTAGGCTGTAGTTTAGGTGAATCTTTTGTTCTGATGATGGAATTTAAAGGGGCTAGTTAATAGTTAATAGTTGTTGGTTTTCTAATTTCTAACTGTAGCTTAATGGCTACCTAACTGTTTTTGACTAGTAAGTATTAACAACAGCAAAATAAATTTAACAGGAAATCTTTCTCCCTTTCTCTCCTGTTCAAGCTCTGATTGTCTCTTAAAAGAATCAGAGCATCAGAAGGGCTTTGGCTGGTCAGCAATCCAGTTTCCGGTGCTGTGTAACTTGCCTCTGATCTGTGTGATAGATACATGCTTAATGGTATTGGGCATCTAGCTTTGTAAACTACAAATGGTAACTATAACACCATTTGCTTGTTTAAATAATATATAGTTTTCCAACTGTTTCTTATCCATAGTTGTACTTAATCCTTATGCTAACAGTCTGGTGACGCTGCTCTCATATGCTACTATCCCACTTTACCATAAAAGATGGGGACTCACACTGGTTACTTGCCCATCAAAGGGCATAACTAAAGGTGCAGACTCGCTGACAGCCCAGCGAGTGGTCACAGGGACAGTAGAGAGTAGAGGACCCGCCTGGGATATTGTGTCTGTGGACATGGCTCCCCTTCTGGGCTCAAAGCAGAAGTGAATTTACTCAGGTCCAGCAAGGAGGTGACCTTTTCTTCCCTTAAATATTCTGTGTGCTTATTTATTAAGTGGGAATTGGACAAAGGTGAGCTTTGTGAATGGTTCTACTTTAAAGAAAATTTAAATCTAGACATGTCTCCAAGCTTTGGGGAAACTTTCTCACTGAACATCCTGTGAAATCCTAGGGACTCTACAGCCACTTCACTGTGTTTATCATATCCCAAACAAAAGGACGCATTTCACATGAAGTATTAATTGCTCATCCAGCTAACAGATATTCGTGAAATAGACACAAGTATGTAGTTCCCCTCTCTTTAGATATTTGATTTCAAAATATCGATATGTTTAAGGGAGAAATGAAGGACAAAACTCTGGAAAGGCAGGCTTTTAACAATGTCTCTCAAGCTCAGATGACCTTATGCTTACAAACAATGGTTCCTGGAAAGGCTGTGGATAGAACAGACATGTGTGAATATGCACACACTTAGAAAAAGGCCAGGGATGTTCCTAATGTTTTCTGCAATTATCTCTGGAACTCCATGGGCCATGTTTTAGAAAATGGTTTTAATTTTCTTGGAGGGATTATCATAATTGAAAAGGTTACAGGGATCAGCTCCATTGCTAATGCATTTGTACTTGCCAAGGCTCAGGCCTGGGGAATCTCTCTGGTTTTCACATCCAATACTTCTCTCTTTGTTTAGTTGTATGAAAAGCGAGAAGAAAGGGTTGGCACGACGGGGAAGTGAATCTGGTGCCAACGATTTTTTGTTGTTCCTGCAGCTCTGATCTTTGCCTTTGCTGAGCCTTGTCATCTGTCAGGCAAAGGAAGAATACTACAGCAGAAAGGCTTTAAAAATGAATCGATCACTCCATATTTCCGGAGAGCACATTCAAGCAATCTTTAAAGTACATTCTCATGTAGGCAGTAGCTTCAAGGCCCCAGCATAACATATGCATCGAGAAATTTGTAACCTTTCATTTCATGCTTTCAGCATTTTAGAAAGCATTTTTCTGTTCACTTTACTTGGTGCTAAGAGATGTGACTTTTTTTTTCTCTGTAGAACTAGTTAGATGATGTGAAATTTATTTTGTTTCCTCAGTACAGATTTTTTGTTTGTATATTAGGGAAATTTTCTTTAGTTAACAGTGGGCTTATTTTATTTATTTTGGGCCAGGATAGAATTCTTAAATATTTAATAATATTAAATATTGCCAAGATTGTAGGTACACATTCTCATGTACTTTATGTTAATCATTGAAGGCTCTATTCTCTGCCACTTCATGCTTTGGATATTAGTTTGGGGGGAAACCGGAAGAACTCATTATAAAATGGTAGATATCCAATGAAATTCGTTTTTGTTGCTGTGGTATAAATATATTTGTCTGCTTCTAGCATCTATCCTGCTGAGAGTGTTTTTTAAGGCCACAGTATTTATTAAAAATAATAAATGGAGCCACTTTTGCTTTGGGTGTGGATATTGCTATGTAATAACAGGATCTTAGGCACCTAGGAAGAATAAAAACCTGGAAGAGTTTAAACCCAGAGTAACCCTGGAGCAATTTCCTGATGTGTGGCCTATTAATAGAGCACTCTGAGTTGTGGAATAGAGCTTAGAAAGCCAGCTTCAGTCTGGCCGCATGTAAAACAAGGGTAAAAGTTTCACTTTCATTGGTTGTTCAGAAGATGAAAACAGGCTAGTGTATATGAAGTCACTTCTGATCTTTAAACATGAACTGATTTTGAATTCTTGTTTAAGTCACTGGGATGTGTGCTGAAAGGTGTTCAGTGGGAGACCTTTGGTGTCTATGTTGTGTCTTCAGTTGAGCCTGTGTGCCAATCACAGTGCACCATACTAGGTATGAATATAGGTATTTCTTCATCATGCTCGGTCATGTAGAAGATGGTGTTGTCAGAAAGACCAAACATTATCAGTTATATTTATAAGATGTGGAGAAACAGTCTCATACTCTCTGAAGCTTGTCTGGGCATACTCTTTAACCCAGTAATTCCTGGCCCCTTTATATAAAGAGACATGTTCATGCCCATCTATATTGTTGGACCTAGAGGGTGTTATGCTAAGTGAAATAAGTAAGATAGAGAAAGACAAATGCCTTAGAGTTTGCTTATATAATGAATTAAAAAACTAAATGAACAAACAAAACAAATAAACTCACAATTACAGAGAATAAATTGATAGTTATAAGATGGGAGGGGGTTTCGTGGGATGGGTGAAAAATGTGAAAGGATTAAGAACAAATTGCCAGTTATAAAAATAGTCACAGGAGTGTAAAGTACAGCATAGGAAATATGATCAATAATCCTATATAATAAAGAGGTAATATGCAAATTGACCATTACTCCAACACACAAGATGTGGTCAAAGATGGTCTCCACAAGCTGACCAACAGGTGAAGGAAGTTGTGGGTGATCAGGCCTACAGGGGAGGATAGTTCGGAGGGACCAGGCCTACAGAGGAAATTAGTTAGGGGTGACCAGGCCTGCAGGGGAGAGCAGTTGGCGGGTGACCAGGCCTACAGGGAATAGCAGTTGGGGGGGACAAGGCCTGCAGAGGAGATCAGTTAGCAGTGATCAGGCCTGCAGGGGAGGGCAGTTGGGGGAAGGACCATGCCTGCAGGGAAGGGACGTTGGGGTCAATCAGGTCTGTAGGGGAGGACAGTTGGGGGAACCAGACCTGTATTACTTGTATATATAACTTTAGAAAAGGAAATAAAATGCTCAGTTGTTTTGCAAAATCAGTAGCATCTAATGGATGGATACATGAGCGTACACATTCACAAAGAACAACTACTGATTTAAACATACACAAATGTAAAGCATTCCTTAAAGAAGCCATGATGATCAGTTACTCAGTTGTAGACCAGGAGACTTCAGCAATCTTTAGTGATTAAAACCTTCAAAGTTTAATAATGTTTAAGGCTGACAAGGTAAGTAAGCAATGCACTCTAGCAGGCATGAAGTAGAAGCATGGTGGTGGGCCTTGGATACAAACTGGGAATTAATGATTCACCAGCTTGCTTCATTCACTCAGGCCTCTGTTCACTTTTGTATTCTTCCAATCAGCATTTTCTGAGAAGGCACCTAGTGCCAGTCCCTAAGCAACTGGGGCCAAAGAACCAATTCAGGCGCCATCTTTGTCCTCAAGGGCCTCATCCAAGAGGAATGGTGTTTAGACAGTGAGTTACCATTTATTGTGACAGCACACTCAGTAAAATCAAAGCATCTAGAAGAGTGGGATCGACTTGAAAATGAGACACAATTCAGGAAAGTCTTCTGAAGGAGGCAGCCTCTAACTTGGGTTTTGGTATAAGTAGGTGGTCAGTGTAGGAGTGTGAGCAGAGCTGTGCACACTGGAAGTGTGTGCTGGGGAATTACATGTGGACTGGGATTGCTGGAGACAAAATGCAAAGGGCCCTGTGGGTTTGTCAGAAAAGGGGTTCCAGTCCAGCACTACTGTGAGCACAAGAAAGCGATGAATGGATTCTTTTAAAATCAAACAGTAGGAGAATCTCTGTAGTGAGTTCTGCTTTTTGCTTTTATTTATTGTACCTTGGAGTTGGAACCAACTAGTTTATGAAACATACTACATCCTCTTTAATCCAAAAGAGTGACAGCTTCCTGTTGTGATGTTTTCAAGCTTCCCTTCAGGAAAATGGCATCAAACTGGGCACTGTTGCCATTAAATCACTTGATTATACAGTGTGAGGTTTGCTGTGTAAACTTGGAGGTCCAATATGAGTCTTTATACAATGCTCTCTTCTTGATGTCCTCATAGTTCTCATAAGTCTGGAAAAGAAAGCAATATTTAATAGTATATACATTTCAAAACTCCTTAACACAGAAGGATCTTGGCAGTTGCTTTAGTTGACTGGGGAGGGGGAAGATGGGGAAGGGCATTTGAAGGTTATGAAATGGATAGGATGGAGGCTAGTCTGATTTTAGGGACATGGACATATTTGAGGTGCTATGCCTTCTTTTATAATATATATTTTTATTGACTTCAGAGAGGAAGGGAGAAGAGATAGAACTGATGGGAGAAAACCACCTATTATTGGCTGCCTCTCACATGTCTCCCACTGGGGATTGAACCTGCAACCCTGGGCATGTGCCCTGACCAGGAATTGAACCATGATTTCCTGGTTCATAGGTGGATGCTCAACCACTGAGTCATGCTGGCCAGGCAACTGTGCCCTCTTTTTATTACTGTTTTTGTCTCATTAGGGTTTATACATTAGAAAGCACAGTTTGAGTGGGTTTATATATATAAAGCATAATTTGAGTGGGTTTATATATATTTTACAATCTCCCCTCCATTTATTCAGTTTACCAGTGAAGAAGCCACATATTAATTGAACATGAATATAAATTTAAAATTGGGAAGGTAGGTGTTATTAGAATTAAACATATACTTTATTGAATCTGTGATAACTGGGTACAATTACCCTTGAATGAATGATGCTGAACCAGCATTATTAAAACAACATTTCAAAGACAGTTTAAAATCTACCAGTCAATAGTTGGGCCCCTGTCCTATCTCTAATGCACGTGTGTTTCTCCAGAGACACTCACAGAGCAAGTTGTGAAGGTGACATCAGAACAATGGGCAAGGAATGTAAGCTCAGCTAGGATCTTTGAGATTAAGAAGAGCTATCTCTTCTTCACAGCCTTCTAGGTCAATGGGAAAAATCTTACAAATCAATTCCTTCAGCAGCCAGGAGCATCTGAAAGGAAATCAAAACTTGCCTTTTATGCTGACATGGTTTAACACCAGCTAAGAATCTTAGCAATGAATTTGAAAGACTGAGGACCAGCAGCAATACATTGAGCAAAATATCTTGCTAGCAATGTAGCAATCATAAATTGTCATATTCTTCCTACATCAACCCAATCATCTTGCATGTTTGGTTTTAAGATAATGACTCTGTGTGTGTGTGTGTGTGTGTGTGTGTGTGTGTGTGTGTGTGCATGTAATGTGGATACATTGTATATAATTCACAGATAATCCATAGGCTTTAATGAATCATTAATTGTATTAATAATTATTAATTATGTTGATATATACTTAATTAAAAGGATATCTATAGGTACTAATTATTGCATATATATATATGATTTTATATATATATATATATATATATATATATATATATATATAATTTTCTGATTAGGTTTTTTTTCAATGTTCATGTACTATGTACTGAACCTTAATGGTCATGTCTAATAGGGGATTCATTTAAGGGTGTTCATGGAAATCCTATTTTTGTGCTAAGCACCAGTGTAGGCACAGGGAGTATGCAAGTGAACTAGACAGACAAGGCTCCCATTTTGTCTTAGCATGTATTCTAGTGGTGGAGTAAACACTGACAAATGACTTATTTTAAAGATGACATATTTAAGAATTAAGTTGATTTCAAAAAATGGTAAGCATTGTGAAGAAAATAAAGCAAAATTATGAAAGAAAATAAGAGGCCAAGTGGGATATGTGTGAAGCAGATGGGCAGGAGAAGGGCCAGGGGGGAGATGCCTCCAATAGCATGGTCAGGGAAGGCTCTCCTGAGGAGTGATGCCACCTAAGGGGAAGGGGCCACCGTGAGAACAGCCAGGAAAGGGAACCTGCCCCCCCCAGGCTGATGGAGATGCTTATATAAAAGCCCGATATGGTAGAGGTTGGTGTGACAGAGGCATAGGGATGGCCTTGCAGCCCTTTGCTAGTTCATGGGCAGAGCTGGGCACCCGAGGCTGCTGAGCAGCAGTCAGAGCGTACAAAACCTTTTGGGCCAAGGCAAGTACGTAAAATGTTACTCTAAGTGCAGTTGGGAGCCATTGGAGACTTAAAAACATTTTGTTATAAAACCTTCAAACATAAACAAACATAAACAAAAATGAAAGAGGACTCCCCATGTACCAATTACCCAGCTTCAGTAATTATCAACTCATGGCCATATTAGTATACCACATGATTTTAATCAAGCAGCTTGCCATTCGCTGTTGAATATTTTACTATATATCTAAAAAACATAGCCACTGTACCATTATCATACCTATCGCTTTGCAGTAATTCTTCAGTATCAATGAGATTTACCCAATCCCCACTATGAAAAGGGTGCCCTAGAGATCCTTGTCTGGGTTTTTGGTGTTAGTGTGGGCTGGACAGAGGTGTTTGTGTTGGAGATGTAGGGAAGTGGCAAGTTGTTTGATGATCTTAGAGGCAGAACCCAGTTAATGACTATTACTATGATTTTTGCTTAAAAAATTGAGTTAATGTGGAGGATTAACAATTGAGATGGAGAAGACTTAGGGAGGAATAGCTTTGGGAGGAAAAATGAAGAAATCCATTAATTTCACCTCTAAGCATGGAAAATACTTTTTAAATTAGCCTTGAACAGAAAAAGGGAAGACAAATGGTATTCTGTATTTGTATCTACTGAGACTTCCTTACAGTCAATCCTACTAAATGACATATGTTAATTGGAATGGAATTATGGAAGAAATAGTTTCTGTTCTTAAAAAAAAAAAAATCTCAAGGTTGACTTTAGATCTGCCTCCTCAGTCCATTCAGGCTTCGCCTGAGATGCTTCGAAAGGCGATAGCAAGTCTGAGACGTCTGACTGACTGTCCAAAACACCTCCTCTCACCACCTACCACAGATGCGGTGGCCTCACTTTCTGAACCCGGAACCTGGCCACAGGTTCAGAGTGTAGTTACAGGGTGTAGTTACAGGGACAATATGCAAGAATACAGGACATCGGGGCTGGCTGGAGAAAAATAAACTAAAAGTTTTCTTTACAACGATGATGCCTACTACTTCTGCCATTAGTTCCCACTTAAAAATGATAGATGAATACTTGTCTTGAACCAGTTTACCATCTGTTATTAGAATGTATAAATCTGTGTGTGATCATTGCTCATTGCTATTTATTCTGGGGAAATTCCCTCTCCGCCCTCCTTTTCCTTTTCCTCTTCTTAGAAGCCTCAACCCTGCTTGTATGGCCTTTCAGTGACTAAGCCAGGCCCATCCAGGATAGTCTCTGTCATTTAGAATCCACTGGTGAGGGATTTGAGTTCCTCCTGCAAAATCCCTGTATAGCAGCACCTGGAGTAAGTGTTTAAGTGGATAAGCGGGCACTGTGGCCTAACCACGTTGGCACATCAGTGCCCTATCTGTTTAATAGGATCACACTTTCTTGATAGTCTTGTTTTGGAAATTAAATGCGTTAAGGCTTTTAAAGCACTTAGCATCGTACTTGATACATAATACCTGCTCATTAAGAATTAGTTCTAAGTGGCGAGGAGAGGAAGCATTAAATGGCTACCTTTTGGCAACAAAGGGGCACTGTCAGAACTGAATGGTATCTTACTGAGCAGCAGAAGCCGGGCACAGAACAGTGAGATAGGAAAACAGTCAGAGTCAGTGTGGGTGAGCCGTGAGGGGTGGTCCCTGGAGGCTGCATGAGGCAGGCTCTGCGGTGTTAATAATATCCTGTTTTTTAATCTGGTGTTGGTTACATGGAAGTATGATAAACAAATTTATGTATGTATGTATGTCAATTATACTTACATAAAAATCTAAATACAAGTAGATGATAAATAACTTCATGGATGAATAATCTTGTGTGGTGTGTGAGGGGAGGGGTGGGCGTGTGTGTGCATTTTATCATTGCAAAGTAGGAAAATAGATAGAAAAATAATCTTTCTTCCCATATTACAAATATGACAGTGGCTCTGAGGGAAAATGGGGGAAGAGCTTCATTAGGATATTTGACTCTATCTCCTAAGATTATTTTATTTCTGGCAGTTGCCACGGCCATCTTTACCAAATTGGAATATTTGTCGAAACATTTTGAGAATTCTTTTGGACAAAAATGGTATCTACTCACAAGGCTATTAATTCAGGGACCAGAGCAATTGACTTTCCTCCTATGTCCTGAATTTTTTTTCCCAAGACCAATAAATTGTATTTCTTTCAAAGCAGAGATGCAATGTGCTGCTTGCTCATTATCTGTTTGTCTTATGCTACCTGAGTTTCCTTTTTTATGATAAGAGTCTAGAAAAGCAATATTTTTCTGAAAAAAAAATGCAGTGTCTGCACCACAGTAATATGATCAGAGATTATTATCTTAAAAGTGTAAATGAGAATTATAGTGTTATTTTACAACAGAGGTGAGCATTTATATTTCTAGATGTTTACTTGGATACCAAAGCCCATTTTAAGGCCCATAACTAAAATGTGATGTTTGCCCTCAGTGTTTGCTGTGGTGTGATTCTATATTTCAGATGAGCGCTGTCCAGGAGCGTTTCTGCGTGATGGCCGTGCTTTATTGTCTGAGCTGTCTAGTATGGCAGCTGCCGGCCACAGGGGCTGCTGGCCCCTTGGCTGGGCCTAATGAACTGAGGGGCCATGACTTTAATGTTATTTAACTTTATTCTATTTAAATAATAGCCCCCACTGGCTAGTGGCTATAGTGTTGGGCAAAGAGGTCTAAAATGTAAGTAAAATATGCCATTTTGACTGAGGTTAGTGGTGGATGTACCAAGTTCTTTTCATAAAACTTCTCAAAAGTGCATCTGCAGAATGTTTTTCTGAGCCCAGTTACCCTGGTGTTCGGGTGGTGAGGTTCCCTTGTGGAGACAGAAGGAGGCCTCCCGGTTTTTAATCACAGGCTAAGACAGCCACCTTTGTGGTTTCCCCTCTGTGCCCTGGTGGCTGGGCCCCGTCCTTTCTCATGAGGTGCAGGCAATGGCTGCCTTGCAGCTCGTGTCCCTGAAGGTTCTGGCACCTGGTAGAAGGGGGTAGGCAGGGCCTGTCCACACGGGGCTGCTAACGGGTGTGAGCTTCATTTCTGACATTCATTCCACGTAGTGTCTCTGCAACTGAGTCTACTTCCTCGCCTTTTACAGAGGTCTTCTCATCTCTACAATCAGACACTTTCTCCTCACATCATGGAATTGTGACGGGGGTTAGATAATAATAAAAGGCAAACATTTGGAGTGTTCACCGAATGCTTTGGCTGGTCTTGGCAATGTACACCCATGCCTTCCTTTGGTCCTGCAGCCTCTGTTCGGGACACAGCCCCTGCTTCGCACGTGAGGGAGCTCGGGTTGGAAAACTTGGTGAGTGGCATGGCGGGGGCTGCAGCTGGGCAGTGTGCTTCAGGGCAGTTGGTTGCTTTGTTTTATTTTTTCACTGTATTTTTTTGTTATTGTTGTTGAGATGTAATTCGTATACCAAAAATTTCGCTCTTGAAGATGGTACAGTTCCATGGTTTTTCATTTATTTGCAAGATTGTGCAACCGTGACCGCTCCTGACCAGTTATGGAATATTTTCATCGCCCCAAAATAAATCCCAGTTCCCATGAAGAAGTCGTTTATATTCCCAGCTCCCCCAGCCCCTTGGCAGTGACTGTCCAACTTTCTGTGGCTATGAATTTGTCCATTCTGGACATGGTGCAAAAACATGAGATCATATATGTTAGGGCCAGAGGCTTCAAACCTTACTTTGCTCTGTTTCCAGTGATGTGGATACAGGCCTGGCACATAGAGGGAGATTGAGAATGAATAGCGTTTTAGTATCATCATTATTATAATTATTATTATCATTATTATTATTGCCACCTTGAAGCGCAGGCTGGTGCAACAAGCACAGGCTATTGTTTATTGTAAGGCAAGAAGTGTGGAGGTTTATCACACTAAAATTAAGTGATAAACAAACTCCCTGGTCACGTGACTCAGGTAGTAGAAGCCTCTTCTCAGTACACGAAAAGGCTGAGGGTTCCATTCTGGGTCAGGACACATATCTACATAGTGGGTTCACCCGCAATTTGGGGTGCATGCAGGAGGCAACTGATTGATGTGTCCGTGTCACTTTGATGCCCCTCTGTTTCTCTCTCATTTTGTCTCCCTCTTTCCCTCCCTTCCTCTTATAATCAACAAAAACATATCCTCAGGTAAGCACTATAAAAAACAAACAAACACTAAGACCAAAAACAAAACCTAGCAGGTCTCCCTCTTGCAATGTCCACCCTCTCTACAGTGTAAAAAAAAATTACTAATTGACTATAAAACATTTTCCATCTTGATAAATTGTCAGGAGGGGCAGGCAGCAATAGAGGGGACTATGTAACTGCAGCGAGATCAGCCCTAGGAGGGTCAGTCCGGCATTCTGCAGCCCCTGGGAGCGCAAAGCCACATGGGGCATCCACCTCCTCATTGTGAGCGTGAGTTGACTTACGCACAGGGACCATACATGACCCCCAGTTCAGAGCACTAGCTGGTATCTAATACTAGTTTTATTCCAGGGATTTAAAAAATATTTTGGAACAGTGACCCAGTTTTCCTAGTGGGGATCAATGCTGTACGTGTTAAAGCAGGATCCCAAGAGGTGTTCAGAAAAGACAATTTTTCCCTTTTCTAGGAAACGAGGGAACAAAGGCAGTAAAACAAGGTGCCACGAGATTGGAAGACAGCCCTCACATTGCCAAGGAGAGGCAGACAGTGAAAATCAACACACTTGCATTACCAGGGGTGGGCAAACTTTTTGACTCGAGGGCCACAATGGGTTCTTAAACTGGACCGGAGGGCCGGAACAAAAGCAACCTGACCATGCTGGCACTCTCATCTTGGGCTGCTGGTGAAGGAGCAGAGGGGAGAGCAAGAGAACCCTCCACTCTTTTGTCTCCGCTGGCTGGATAGAACAGCTAAATGGGCCGGATCCGGCCCTCGGGCCATAGTTTGCCCACGACTGCATAGACTATTCCCATGACAAGAGGCGGGAACCTCCCTTTCCTCCTTCGGAGACTTGGGTGAGGCACATGTTCCCAGGGGTGTGAGGGTCCTGGGGGTCCCCATCTCACTGCCAGGCCAAGGTAAGGCATTTGAGGTCAGAAATGTATGCCAAAAAGTCCACTAACCTGTGAAACAGCTACACATGGGTATTGTATTAGGACTCCCAGTAAATGCTCTTTTCCGGAACCCTGCATTTGTGGACCTGGTGGGGATTCCTCGGAATCCCTGGTGGTCACGGCTCCCTGTCCCAGCCCGTCTCTCTGATACACAGTATGCTGTGTGGCTTAGGCCGAGAAGAAGCTTATTTTGGCTTTATTTCTTTACACGAATGGGGAGAGTTTTGATTTGCTATGTATCTCGGAGCTCTTGTAGATTTTTCATCATCATAACTGCTAGTTTACCGAGATGAAGTGTTTTCTTATGTGGGCTGTGGATTTTTCTTTAAATTAAATCTGATTCAATGCCCGCATTAGGTAGATGTTCCTGCCAGAGGAGAAGACAGAGGCTCGCATTCACGTGGAGGGAGCATGGCAGCGGCCAGGAGGTGGGCCCGAGGTGTTCCCAGAGGGACGCCGGCTGGGAACAGCCCTCCTCATGGAAGAGGGGCTGCAGCACTAGCACGCTCCTGCGCGTCTTCTGTGTTGTCTCCTCCTTTAAATATAGACTCTGGTGACAATTTACTGTTGTTTTCTTCCAACTCGGATGCTGCCTCAGCTTTTCCTTTTCCCAAAGTGTTTCTTACCTGCAGTTGTGGAGTTTAGAAGATCCACTGAAGACCTAGGTTAAAGGGGGGGACCAGCGGATGGAACCGCACAGGGCCCATGAGGGCAACTGTGCTGTGGAAAGTGCTGGTCCTGGCTGCTGCAGAGCGTGTCCCAGATCACATCCGTGTCTCCCTCCATCTGTGACACATCATTTCCCCAAGTGTGGGAAGAGATCACTTCAGGTGAAAAAAAATAGCAATGTATAGGTGCAAATATATGTATGTGTGTTTTAATAGCCAAAGGTTCATTGTCACATACTTTGGAAAATAACATATATGCATGTACTATATGTATGTATGTATGTATGTATGTATGATATATATACTGTCCCCAAAAATGCACACACACTTTGAATAATGATAAACACAGTGTTTATTAAAATACATTTCATTTTGAAAATTGAGCTATAGGCTGCTATAGTGTATATACATTTTGAAGGGACACCCTGTATATAAACAGTCTATATATAGGTAGGAATAGACAGCCCCAGCAAACTATTTCATAAAGATGGCTACTGCATGTGAGGGTAGAGTAAGAACGCTGTATGTGTGGCGACTGTGTGAGGAGCCCACCTGTTCTCTGGTGCCTGTAGGAGGACTGAGCATTTTCTGGGGATAGGGATGCTTATTCCTTGTGGTGTTAAGTGGAACTGCAACCAGCTGCACCTCATGTTTTCACAGAAAACAGTCATGGGCAAGACAGACAAGGCCTCTGTCCCGAGGGGATGTTAACTGTGTGTGTGTGTGTGTGTGTGTGTGTGTGTGTGTGTGTGAATAATAAAGCACACACAGAGTGACATCACATACAGAATGCAATGAAAACACTTAAAACAGTGAGAGAGAACAGTGGATGCACCGCTCTAAGCAGGATGGTCGCTGAGAAGGTGGCATTGCCAACCTCTGAAGCAGGAGGCGGCCCCCCCATTACAAGAGCTGTGGGCAGGATGTTCCACGCTGAGGCAGCGCCGGGCATCAAGTTTCGAATGGCAGTGACTTGAATGCTCTGGGTTTAGTCATGAGAATGTTGTAGTGGAAGTTGCAGAGACAGGTGGGTGGGCAGATCAGGGAGGAGCCTTGTGGGCCATGGCTCCTCCTTTGCCCCTTATCCTAAGAACATAGTGAAGGCACTGGAGAATGTAGGCATGTGATATGACCTGGCATTTTTGGAGGTGACTGACGCTATTGAATGGGGAGCAGAGAGTAGGGGCTCAGGTGGAGGACCCAGCCCTAACATGCTGTCACCAGCGAGGTGACGACAGGAGGTATTCTGCTTTCTTTATACTGACCTGATCTTCTAGTGCGACCATTTCTCTCCCATCCAGAATCCTCACTCTCTACTCAAGAGTTCTTCTGTTTGCACAAAACAAAACCTATTGGTCATAACAAGTACTGAGTTAGTGGAGAAAGCAAGAAAGCTGGATGAAGCAGCCACTCAAAAAATATTTTTAAGAGATATTTAGCTTTCCATTTAGCATTTGGGACCAGTTGAATTCACAGTTACATGATTCTCGGGAGCCGTGAGGACACATTAAGAATAATAAGGAGTCTGGCTAAACGCTCTAGGCTTTATGTAACCATAATGGAGCACATGTGCCATTGTTAATTTGTGGTCCTAGCCCACCCTTCTGAAAGCAGCCGGGAGCCATAAGGACACATGCTGTGGATATTTATTAAAACAACCCTCCCAAGTTGCCCTCATGGTGTTGGCTAATTGGATATTACTCGGGATCAAGAAAGGCTTGGGAGCACCTAGAGGGGAATGGCATGGGCCCTGGCTCTTCGTTTCTAACACTGCTGTGGAGGAACTGCCCGCTCTAACCCTTTCATCTCTTTTGCCCCCACCTCCCACTCCAGCCCCCACTTGTGCTCTGTGCTCTGGCCTAGGAAACAAGAGTTTTGGCCCCCAATCCTTGGACTTGTAACCTCGAAGGATGTTCCTTAGGTCCAAGTACATGTAGTAAAAAGTATGAATAGATAAATTCAGACACTGTAAGTTTACTAAAGTATTTAAAACGAGGTTAGGCAGGTCCAGGTTTGATAGGATGCGAAGCTTATGCCATCTTACCTATGGGCAAAGCCTGCACAGTTCCACCCAACAGTGAGATGCAGGGTCTGGGAAGGGGCCTTCACCCCGGGGCTGAGAAGTCTGGCTTCACTAGCCTCTGGGTGAAGGGACAAGCTCTGGGGAGAAACTCGTAGCTTGTCTTCCACGGATTCATTCAGGGACATGGAGGTATCCCTCACAGCGGCGTTCCAAGATGAAAACATTCCCTCACGTGACCTTAAAGTCCTCTTTCTGTTTAAATATGTTTAAGTGGCATTTTCCCGAACATTCTGACTGCTTCCAAGGCTCCTCCCTCAAACCAGGGTTAGCCATTTTAATGAGGAGGCTGTCAGGCTAAATAACACCGTGCATTTCAAGAACACAGTGTCTCTGTTTAACATAAAGGCATTGATCATGGATAGAATTTTCTTTGAATTACTGGAGACTCCAAACTCTGGTTATTTATAGCCTCTGCTACACAAACAGATGAAGAAGATATTGAGCGAAGCACAGGACCATGGAGAAAGTGAAGAATTCTCAGACTTCGCTTTCCAGCAGTCCAATGGCTGAGGGACATTAATACCTGGTATCGAATGCCCGCCAGAAGGACTACCACTACGCAGCACCCAGCATCGCCAGGAAGTCTTCAGGAGCAGTGAAAGCTGAAAAGAGAAAACCAGATGTAACGGCAACATTGGGTAGTTGTTACTGAACTATCAGGACACGAAAGGCCAGCAACATAGGTAAAAGGACTCAAGGTAAATACATGACATTAAGGTGTAAATTCCTTGACTCAGCTTTGGTTAAAGTTACAGCATGTCCTTAAATAATGTTGTTTCACCCCATGGGATTTTGTTATAAAGCCCATGAGATGAATTTGACTCATGCTTGTATCAGCCTGTGGTAGAACTGGTTTTGTTACATATTGTGAGGACCCTGAGGACTTACTGTAGAACGGATTGTTCATTTCAGGGCTGCTTCCGGGGCTTTTGAAGGAGCTGTAGGAATGAGTTTTTGGAGATAATAAGGCCTTGAAGGGGTTAGCTCTTCCTTGTGCTTAGAATCAGGGTGATAAAGGAGGTGAGTATATATTACATTTATGCAGTATAGGGCTGAGCTCAGACCCTGCATTCAAATCCCACCATTTGCACTCAAACTGTGGATCTAGGGCTAGTTCTATACACGAGGGTAGATAGTAATAGAAACTAAGGTTGTTGCAAAGATTTAAAAAGTTAAAATTTGTGCTGAAGCCAGTTTGGCTCAGTGGTAGAGCTTTGGCCTGCGGACTGAAGGGTCCCAGGTTCGATTCCGGTCAAGGGCATGTACATTGGTTGTGGGCACATCCCCGGTAGGGGGTGTGCAGAGGCAGCTGGTCGATGTTTCTCATCGACGTTTCTAGCTCTCTATCTCTCTCCCTTTTTCTCTGTAAAATATCAATAAAATATATTTAAAAAAATAAATAAAATAAAATAAAAAGTTAAAATTTGCAAAGCTCAGAACACCACCATGTATGGGCTTATTGATATAGGAATGATTACAGCAGTCCTGTTGGACACACATTTCCTATCTTGTCATCATGAAATTGTGTCTTCTGCTGAGATCTATTCTGTGCTATCAAAGGTTTGTTTTAATTGTGATCTTTGCCTTGAAAGTGCAAGGCTGTGTGTGTTTGATATTAAACGTGATATCTGTAAGGTTGCTTTTCTTTTCTTTTTTTATTACATTTATTGAGGTGACATTGGTTATTGTATAAATCTAGGATCATCTAGATTTCAAGTGTACATTCCTCTGATACAAGATCTGTACAGATATACACACCCCTGTGTCCACTGCAGCACTTTCCACAGTGACCAAGACATGGAGACAACTTTTAAAAGTTTTTGCTTTTAAAGGTGAAAACTGTTCATTCAAAGTCGCAAACTGTTTGTCATAGGAAATTAAATTTTCTTATCAACTCTGTTATAACAAACACCTTGTTTATGACCTAACCTAGCCGATCCTGGTTCCATTCACACCTCACACCGCAATATTTAAGGCGTTAGCATGTCTTTCCAAGTTAGCAATTTTATATGAAAGCATTCTTTCTCACATAAACTGTTTTTAAGTTAAATTTTAAATAAGTAATTCTAGAAGAATTAACTTCAAGTATAATGCACCATCTCATTCTTTCGAATCCTAGAATATACTTTTTTAGTACAGTGGTTCTTAAACTTTTTGGTCTCAGGATCCTTAAAGATCTTAAAAATTACTGAAGACCCACAGGGTTTTGTTTATTTGGTTATATCTGTTGATATTTATCATAATAGAAATTAAAATCATGAAAAGTTTAAAATATCGATTTATTTAAAATCATAGTAATAAACCCATTATACATGAACATAACATTAAAAACATTTTGAAAACAAAAATATGAAAATGACATTGTTTTATAGTTTTGCAAGGCTCTTTAAATGTTTAACTTAATATGTTAATTAAATTCTGTTGTAAAAACTGCTACAAAGAATAATTACATGATCCCATGAGAGGTATAAAAGGATACCTAGCATATGCCAGTCTAGTGAAGAGCAATTCTCTCAGGAGCTGAGATCTGAGCATGAACGGGAAGGAACTAGGCAAAGCGAACTGAGAACCAAGAACCAAGTGTAGGGAAGCCTAGGGCATGCATGGAGGGCATAGGGAAACCTTGTGCATGCTTAGGGGATGGAGGAGGGTTTGATGTATTTGGAGAAAATGGAAGGCAGGCCAGTGTGGTTGAAATGTGTTGAGTGAGAGGACAAGAGACTCACAATGAGGCTGGAAAAAGGAGTTTGTTTCAGGGTCACACAAGGCTTTGGTTTCCATGTAGACAAGTGTGGGTTTTATTCTATGAGAAAGGAGAGCCACTAATGGGATTTAGGAAGGGAACAGCAGATATGGCATGACCCAGTTTTCTCTTTAAAAAAAAAAAAGAAATATATATATATTCATTTCAGAGAGGCAGGGAGAGGGAGAGGAAGATAGAAACATCAATGATGAGAATCACTGATTGGCTGCCTCCTGCATGCCCCCTATTGGGGTTTGAGCCCACAACCTGGCATGTGCCCTTGACCGGAATCAAACCAGGGACCGTTCAGTCCGCAGGCCAACACTCTGTCCGCAGGGCCAGTTTGTCACTCTGACTGCCTATAGAGAATAAATATAAATATCAGGAAGAATGTATACAGGGAAACAGTTTTAAAATGATGATAGCCGAATATGCAGTAGATATGTACTTAGGAAGTAGTGCAAAGTGGAACTGGTGATTGATTGGATATGGGTGATGAGCTCAAAAAAAGTGATTTATGCTTTGTTTTTCTTCAACTCATCCATGTCCATCTAAAACATAAGTCTTTATTTTTAAATCTAGGAAAATAATACAACAAAACAAAAACCATGAAATTAGACCATAAACAGAAATCCTGTGTTTGCGTTAGGGGCTTAGATTTGCTCTCACCACCTGGGTAGAAATTTAGGAAGCGTGTCATCATTTATTCTTTCAGAATAATGACCTTTGTAAATTCTGTGCCGCCTTGCAGCCATAACAAAGCCATGCTTTTCAAAGAAATGGTCCTGAATTTGAAGGCTTTGATGCAGCCATTACTTGAGCTAGTGTTTGGTTAGCAGGTGAAGCTTTTCTCCCCACCCCCCTTTGCTGATTTTATATTTTCAGAACTGGGCAGTTGGATCAAATGGAATCTGTCCATCATAACAGTAGCCGCCCTGAGTATCCAGATGTCGGGGAGTTTCTGCCAGGAAGGGAGACAGCTGTTTGGATTGGGAAGGAGTAGAGGAAACTGCAAAACATGTCAAGAGTTTTATCAGGGGAGCGAGATGACAGTTGGTAGCAGGAGAAGGGTGAGCAGGCACTGGAACATGCCTGGAAAAAATCAATTTTGCCTGTGGCTTAGGTGATATCCAAAGACATTCAGAAATGCTTTGTGTTATGGAATCCTGCATTTGTCTGGATTATCTACCGACCTGCCCGGTTTAAGTACCAGCCATAGGATTAGTAGATTGTAAACACGTTCTGATCAATTCCAGCCTAGTATTCTTACAGGGAGTAGTTTTGTAAAGGGTTTGTGAAAGATTTTGCTTGTGACTCTAATGCATTTGGGAAAATGAAATATTGTATATAAATCACAACGAGGAAATAGAAGCTGACCTATCACTATTAAAAAGAACTTCAGACATGGCCAAATGAAGTAGATCTTCAGGGGCTTAGCTTTTCATTGACTAGTACTTTAGTTGTAACTCTTGCTTGTATTAGTATTTGATTCTTATTGTCTCTGAATTACAAGGTTAACAAACAAACAACATAGCTATCCTGGGGAGGTCTTCTCAGAGAACTCAAAAACTTCTTCAACTTGTTCAAAGTGTACATATACAATACTTTTTTGATTTTGAACTGTCTTAAAATACAAAAATAGCAGGTGATATCATGAGCAACTGGCCAGCATTTTTTCTTTTCTGGTCCAAACTTTCAGTTGGTATTCCGAAATAGAGTTGTTTGAGTCTTGACTTGCCTTCCATCACTGGAAATGGAAAATATTTTCTTATTGCCATCATGAGTTATGGAGAAGTGCTTTATATGGTGTATGTTCAACTTTACGATGATTACACACACCAAGTACCTGCATTGTATGTCTTTATTTATCACTGGAGACCCAGTGCATGAAACTCATGCACAGTTGGGTCTCTAGGCCTGGCTGGCGATCAGGGCTGATCAGGTTTCCCACCTCCCCACCTTCCTCCTACTCCTTCCCTCTCTGCCTGCACCCCCAAGTTCCACATCCCAGCCCAAGGCCCACCCCCCCCCCCCCCAATCAGGCAATCTGGACCTGCTAGCCAGGGGGGGAGGGACCAGGAGGTTGGCTGACAGGCCCCATTGGCAATTGGGGCCTGCAGGCCTGCTGGCCTGGGGCAACTTCTGCATTGAGCGTCTGCCCCCTGGTGGTCAGTGCGTGTCATAGTGACCAGTTGTTCCAGTCATTCCATTGTAATGGCTTAGGCTTTTATGAATACAGATGGTAATTGATTCGTCTTCTAAAACTTTATTTAGGTTTAGAAAATAGATTCAAAGTTACTGCACATATTATTACTTTTACTTGTAAAGTCTGTAAATGTTGCTTTAACTATCATTGAAAATTTTATATCATGAAGCCCAGGCATTACATATTTATGCAAATGAAAGTATTGTAAAATAATATTTAAATATCATTTACACCTGATTCTAAATGTTGTCAACCAAAGTGATTGCTAGAACTATTCACTTTAGTTAAGTAGCCTATTGCATTGATACTCAGAAGAGGGCATGCAGATATCTCTTGCTGCTTATTATGTCTGAATATGATACCAGTGTTGCTTTTAGAAGCTTTGAGAGTTCAGGCAGGCTCTTGAGAATGCTGATAAGCCCAGCTTAAATATTTATATGTAGTGTAAGAACTCATAGAATGCTACGCCTTTTTTTAATCTTTGCGAAATCAAGTTAGAAAAGGCAGCCTGGTGAAGGAATGCTGGACTGAGATTTGGATGATCGCAAATTTAGTCTAGGCCTGCAGTTTAGGAGCTGTTTCATACTTAGTAAAATGAGGTGATTAAATACCATTTTTGATTACTTGTGTGCATTTTTTATTGGCAGTATAATTCTTTTTCAAATAAAATCTTATGTGAACCTGTTAAATAAGAATGAGAAATAGCTGAATCTGGTTTGGCTCATTGGGTAGAGCATCATCAGCCTGTGGACTGAAAGGTCCCAGGTTCGATTCCGGTCTAGGGCATGTACCTTGGTTGTGGGCACATCCCCAGTAGGGGGTGTGCAGGAGGCAGCTGATCTATGTTTCTCTCTCATCGATGTTTCTATCTCTCTCCCTTCCTCTCTCTAAACAATCAATTATATATATATATATATATATATATATATATATATATATATATGTGTGTGTGTGTGTGTGTGTGTGTGTGTGTGTGTGTGTGTATATATATATATATATATATATATATATATATATATATATTAAAAAGAATGAGAATCATATACAAACCTTGATCTTCTGTTTGCAAAGAGAGCAGGGCCTAGAATTGTGCTCACAGTCTCTCCCCTGTCACCACACCAAGGACCACCTTCTGAACCTCTCACTTTGGGAGAGAATTCTACAACCCTGTGTTCCACATACTATTTGCAAGATCCCTGGATTACATGAACTATCCCATTTTCAGCTCTAAAAACCTTTGTATTTTAGTTTAGTTTTTAATTTTCCTTCTTAAAAATGTTTTTATTGATTGATTTGAGAGAGAGACAGAGGAAGAGAGAGAAGAAGGGAGGGAAGAAAGGAGAGAGACAGACAGACAGACAGATAGAGAGAGATCAGTTGTTATTCCACTTATTTTTATGTGTTTATTGGTTGCTTCTTGTATGTGTCCTTACCGGGGATCGAATCCACAACCTTGTGCATTGGGAGGACACTCTAACCAACAGCAACCTGGACAGGACTAAATCTTTGTATTTTAAATTATTTCAGTTAATAACTTAGAGACAGAAAATAAGGATACACATGCTTTCTACTGATTGTCAAATTGACATGTCTTTGTCTCTCTCATGTCCCTGGTACTCTAAGACCTTTTCATGTGCTAGTTGGGTGGTAACAGTCACTGAATCTTGCAGGAACATGTTTGCAGTCAGTAGGAATTATTCCTTGAGAATGCCTACAATAAAAATTCTGGTGCATGTCTGCTTTCTCAGAGGACATGTATTAGGGAGGTGCTATGTTAAAGTGTATATAAGGCCAAGAGTGTTTGAAAAAGCCCTGCCCTCAGTGGGCTAATAGTGTTATCCTGGGTTTGATTCCAGTCAAGGGCATGTACTTTAGTTGCAGGCTTTTCCCCAACCCAAGCCCTGGTTGGGCTCATGCGGACGCAACCAGTTGATGTGCTTCCCTCACATTGATGTTTCTCTCTGTCTTCCCCTCTCAATTCCACTCTCCCTAAAAATCAATGGGAAAATACCCTCAGGTGAGGATTATCAAATATAAAAGAGAATCGAAGACAAATAGGACTGGAGATGGAAAGAGAGGATGGGGTAGAGAGAACAAGGATGGGTATGTACCTTGACCCAGATTTGCCTGGTGTTCTACCTTTAGAACTAAAAAGCACTGAATGGGGTGGTAATATTAACTGTGGTTTTATAATAAACCTACATTTTCTTATAACCTAGCTATACTAGGGCTGAAATAAAATATTTAAAAATATGTTAATCACTTGGTTCATAGGGCCTGGATAAACGTTTTAGCATTTGTTTTGCAAGTCCTATATCGAATGCTCTACATGGAGTCCCTTATTCTCAGAATTTCTGTGTTTTATAAACATTCTTTGTCTCTGAGTTGGATCAGATAGGAAGCAGTAGATTGCAAGTTTCCTTAAAGGCAGAATCAGTGTATTTTCTGTCACCTCACCACCTCGCTCTATACCTGATATATTGCTGAGGTTCTCTTAATATCTATCAAATGAATGAATGAATGCTATCTCCATTTTACAGCTTGTCATGGAAACTTAGAGCTAAATGGCTCTCTCATGTCATTCAGCTAAAAGAAAAGTCTAAAACTTTTGCCCACACAGAAATCTATTGCCTTTCCTAGAGATTATATTCTTTTATATTCTCAGAGCTATTCTTTTATTTTTCAGAAACATGGAATCATACTATTGAGAAACCAAGCTTTTGTTGAAAAATAATAACCAATGCTTTGAGAAGATAGAGGACTCTTTCTTAACAGAAATTGAAAATACATATATTGTATATAAAAGAATGAGACTGAATTTATTCTTAATAGGTGACATGCAAAAAAAATAAAGAGCTAAACTTAATTTTAAATATATACTCACCATATTGGCTGCTGTCTTAGCTTTTCTTCCCATGATGTAGGCATTTAGAATTTTCAACTTCTCAACCGCAGTAGCCAAGTTTGTCTTGCATAAGATGCTTAAATGTCAACACCTAATTTCTCAAAGTGAGTTTGCATTCCGGGGTAGGTGACTTTAGGGTGCAGTTTGCTCGCATCAGACCTGGCAATGGACAAAGAAAATGTGTCAAGTTCTGAAACTTGCATCTCTTAATAAGCATTTCCAATAAAAATGGATTAAAATGCTTCATAAGGTTAGGATTTTGCCTGTGGCAGATCGAATTTCTTTAGCTTAACACATCATCAGTATGGCATGTCATGCCTGGCTCTGTCAGCAATCCTTGTACGCAGATTAAGTGTAAATACTTTTCAAAGGACAGATTTAAGTGTGTCCCGGTACTAGAGGGCCTGCAGGTAAAACAGCACCGGGAGGGAAGGCGTTTCTCATAAAAACATTGTCAAGCACCCACCCAATCTGGGTGGGCCCCATTGTGTGCTGGGCATATTGTCCCATGCAGTTTGTTCTTAGTCCCTAGCCTTTTCCAGGTGTGAGCTTTACTCTAGAAAGATACCATATCTAACATGTGCACATAAAACTAACTGTGTCTGAAAAGTGAATGCAGCCATTGTTGTAGGCAGACATTACCTTGACTGTACCTGCACAACTAACATCTGGAGGTTCCATACTTTGTGCGCCCAACATTTTTCACTTGGTATCAGCATAATGCCAAAAACGTCACACCAGAAGTATCATTTGAATAAGGGGCATGGAGTGGAATTACATATAGGTACATTCCACAGCTTTTGGATTTTTTCTGGAGTGTTAAATTGATGTTCTCCATTTTTCCTAGATGTTTGTTGGTGTACACACTTACACACACACTCTCTCCACAGGCACACACTCTGGTTCCCTGCTTAGCACATCTATCTGAGGCAGCACTCTGCTGGACAAGGAAGTGAATCTGGCTTTCCTAGGTGTATTCTGAGTTGTTGTTTTTTTAAAAAAAAAAATTTTTTTTACACATCCCTGAAGCTCCCTTTCATCCCACTTGTGTGGTAGCAGTGTGTGTGTGTGTGTGTGTGTGTGTGTGTGTGTGTGTGTGTGGCAGCACATACGGATAATCTTTTGAAGTTTGTCTAGTGGAAGGAATATATTCTTCCTCTTTACTGAGATAAGAGTTTCAGTGAAATAATGAAAATATATGTGAAAATAAACTAGAATAGTAATTGGGACAGAAATGAACTATGAAAGGTATAGTCGACTGCAAATTAAAGTAACAAAAGTATATGGTGTTAGGATTTTTATGGAAACTTAGAATGTCCACTTAGAGATGTTTACCCAGGCTGCATTTTCCCCAAACAGAATGATTTCATTGCAAACCTGTGTAACTGTGTACTTGCAAATCATACAAGTCCTGCACTGCGGGATGGAACAGTTCATTTTTGGTCCAGCCTTTACCTCCTTTATGCCTTGGAGAGCTTATCTATAATGGATTAGGTTTAATTCTTACAGTCTTGTGTTGTTTTTCTCCCATGTGAAGTCAAAACAGAAGGAAAAAAAGATTTCGCTTGGGGCAATAAATCAGGGCCTCCTGGGAAAGGCAATCTACCCAGATTGGCTGGGCACCTACAAACCCTCGCCGCCCTGGGATCTGGAAGAGACTCTTCCTTCGTAGCTTAGACACCGGGTTTTCTATCACAATCACCCGACTCCTCGAAGTCAGTGAGGAGAAGTACTAAGTTATCTTAATTTTCACAGCAAGAAGAAGAAATCCTGGGGAGAACTTCTTGGCACATCACCTACTTGGACTCATTTTTAGGTGTTATTTTTAAGACACAAAATACATTTTTGAAACATAATCTCACCTTACGAGAATGTGTAAATATGATTCTGCAGCTCATATATATGGCTGCACATGTGTACATTTTTGTATACCTGTCTGTAATGTATGCGTATATATTTCTCTACATCCAGGCCCTCCCTGCCTGTTTTCACTCAGTACTATCCTGTTCCCTTTCTCATCCCTCCAGCCATTGCCTCCACCACCTCCATCCATCCACCTCTTCCCTTTGCAGATGCCCCTCCAGAAACAGGCTCTTTGGCACCAGGCAGCTCCTGTGCTCAGCAGTTCATTCTTGGGTGTCTGAGCCTGGGCTGGTCACTCTGGCTGTGCACACTCGCCGTCCCTCTACCCCAGGGTGTCGTGTAAAAGTTATTTGTACCTGGATGTGAAGATAGTTCGCAAATCCTGACCTGTGATTATGTTCCCATGTTGTTCAATATTCTAATGTATCGGTATAACAACACATACCTGTAAACCTGTGTATTATTAACACATACATACCAAGAGGGATATTTTTGTCATTGTTTTACGAAATATGGACATTTGTTTACTTTCTTTTGTTTCAATAATTGTTTATGGCGATCCCCTCAAGGACATGGAAGTAGCTCTAATTCATGAGTTCATTCTTTTGAGTGGCTGTGACATCATTTTACAATTGTTCTCTGGCCGGAGGTGTTTCATTTGTGTTGACTGATTTGTTGCATCACTACAAGAAAAGCATATGTAATATGCTTTCATTGAGATATAATGGACACATAATATAATATATTTTTAATTAGATATATTGTCATACAGGGGAGCACTATCCACTTTTTAATCTTCATAGATGTCAGATTGTACTTCAAAAATACGTAAACATTCAGATTTTAACCTACGATGTATCAGAATACCAATTCTTCTGAATCTCCCACCGGGAGCAGATATTTCCACTTATTTTTATTTTTGTCAACCTGATAGATGTGAATTGTATTTTCTTGTTTTGTCCATTTACGCTGCCCTGACTTATAGAGAGTTTGTGCATCGCTTCATTCCCAATGGCTGTTTATAATAGCTCTCCTTTAAACCATCCCTTCATTTCTTTGCCCATTTTGTATTGAAGTTATTTGTCCCCCTCTTGTTTAGTTGTGAAATCACTTTACCTCTTTTTGATATTAGCTCTGTCACTTCCATTGCAATTTTTTTTTTCCTAAAGCAAGTGTTTTGAGAGTGATTTGTTCTTACCGGTATGTGTATGTAGTTATTTATATTCTTTGCACAGCCGCTCCGGTGGGCAGACACACTCCGAGAAGATGACAGTTACAATATAGTTCCACAGAGCACTGCATCTAGAGACATGGGCACATTGCTGACGTCTTTCTTGTCAAAACCATTTGTTTCATGAAAGTGCTGTCAGTAATCCCTGCTGGCATGATCTGGGGTGGGAAGGTCACCTCAGGTCCTTTAAATATTTTCAAAAGAGGTAGTATTTGTCTTCTGGGGGGTCAAAATTGGTGACATTTGTGCCTTCATGCAAAGATATTAACTTTATTATCATGACAAAATGTGTTTTAAAGGAAAGATATTCAGAGAGAATTAGGACTCTCATTACACAACGTCACAACTTTTCCAGCTACTTTTTGAATCTTATTTTTAAACTAGAGGCCCAGTGCATGAAATTTGTGTACTGGGGGAGGGGGGGGCAGTCCCACCTGAGCCCTCTTGCAGCCCGGGACCCCTCAGGGGTTGTCCACCTCTCCCACCCCCACCGCCTCTGCAGAAGGCAGGGTGCTGGGACTGCCATGGCTGGCCTGGCAGCGCAGGCTTGCTGGCCCCACACCCCACTCACTGATTGTTCTAGAAGGTCATTCCGCCATCAGGTCTAATTAGCATATTAGCTCTATTACATAGGATGGATGAGTTTATTTACCATTTGGAGATTCTCATTATTTTTAACTTTGTTTTGTTAAATAATTGTAGAGTCACAGGAGTTGCCGAGCTGTCCAGGGAGGAGCCCTGAACACTTCACACAGCGCCCCCTAGTGCCTATGTCTTGCATAACTACAGTGTGGTATCAAAATGAGGCCACTGTCCTCATGTGTGCCACGGAACTTACCCCCTAGTTTTACATGCATGTATGTGCATGTGTTTGTGTGTGTGTGTAGCTCTGTATCTATACATGACACAGATTCTTTCATCACTCATTAATGGTAGTAGATAGAACGGAGGTCAGGGGAAAAGGAGGTGCTGGGGTGCTTTCCTGGGTGATACTGTGGAATGCCATTTTGTGTGTAACTTAAATCAGCAAGTGGCTCCAAGGCTCTGTGCTGACCCGCCTGCAGGCAGGATGTGCACAGAATGCCCTCTCAGGACCCCAGAGGTGCAGTTCTTTGCCTCCTGATGGGAAACAGAGCTCAGCATTTTCTGCTGGGCCAGGGAGGGGGGACCATCTCCTACTTAGGAATCACTAAATAAATAATGAGAATTTGTGGGAAGAGGCGTTCTGCAGGCTACAGTGACTCCTGCTGTGATTGCTCGGATTATAATTGTATAGCAGGCATTTCCTAAACTAATTGCAGAGCCACAATCAGGCAACCGCAGCTACCCTTCTGAAGGAAGGTGTCATGTACAACTGAGAATAAGTAAATCCGTGCCAGCCAGCATCAGGCCGCCCGCTGTGACAAAGAATGTGTGTTTGGGCAGCAGCACCTCCTCCTCTTTCTGAGGTGGCTTAGGGGGGGTCTTAGTACTGTAACTCACACAGGAAAAGAGGAGGGCGTGTTTCTGACCCCCCGCTGGAAACGCGGCCTTGAAAGATTTCCCTATTAATGTTATCCCTGAGCCACCAGCCATGGAGACAGAAACCCACCCTCAGAGCTTGCTGGTCCACTCCTTGGTTTTTCTCGTAAGTAAACATGGTCCGGAAAAGTGAAATGGCATCCTTAAAGGCACAAGGACAAAGGCACAGGGTGACAAATCCGGGGATTTTCCTCGGGGAAGATGTTCTCGCCACTATAGCAGTATAGTACGCTCTTCATTTTAATGGATTTAATCAATGCATTAAAACAGCCTCACAGCCTGTAGACAGTCTATAAAAATGTCAGAGTATTTTTTCTCTTCTCTGTCCCTTTGAGTATTCTTAGGGGCCCTGGGCGGTAGACCCTGGGACAGGCAGCCACCCCGTAATAGAATTGACTGCAGGAGTGAGGTTGGTGGCTCTGGTGCTCCTACCAGGCTAACACAGCATAATCCAGAGTGTCCTAACGCATTCTTGTGTTCCTCCCCGAGACTCCAAAATAAACTTGATTGTGTCTGGCTAGGGTTTTGCTGAAGGTTTGGGTAGTCTCCAAATACAATAGGCCTTGGGCTAACTCAGCTGTTGGTTAATACTGACAGCCAAATATTGTGAAGTATTTCAAACAACCATGCAGAAGTAGAGTGACTAATGTAACACATTCCTACCTAGGCCTTGGCATTCAGGTCAGTAGTAGGTGCCATATGTTGCTTTTAAAAGAAGTTCATATGAATGATCTGTTTCCTTGCAGAAAGCCCTTACGCTTTGATTGGTGGGGGGTTGCAGGACAAAGGCTCTGGATGGTTGTCAAGCGGTTATTTTCCTCTGGCTGTCTGCCTGATGCATCGTCTCTCTTTCTCTGTGGGCCTGAACAGGACTGTAAGATGCTACTCGGGTTAGTGGTGACACTTGGAGATTAGGACACGTGGACATTAGGATAATGGTTGAAATCTGTGGGTGACCACGTTTATGTGGAAGGACACCAGAGGGAGCCACATTGTCCAGAGGGACCTGGTTGGGAAAATCAGCAGCGAGTGTTTGAAGTGCAGAGAGGGTGTTGGAGGGACAGTGACTAAACCAAAGGTGAAGTCCGTGTTACAGGGGACGGGAAAGCCTCGCTACCTGTGGCTTAGTGCCATTAAGCCACGTTGTTCTGAGTTAGGCAAGTAACGTCTTCTGGCTGGACTTTTAATGAGCCCTGTTGCTCCTTGTCTCCCCCTAATGTCTGGCCATAAATACTGGAAATTTGTTGAATGAATGAATGAATAGATAGATAGATGGACGTGTAACTAGACAAAGGAGTAACTAAAGTCATCTTGGGAAATAGAACTGAATGGTAGTCTCAGAATTTTTTTCCTCTTTATTTCTTTGTACTCGATTTTAGATGTCCAAGCCACATCAGAGCATTTTTAAATGCCCGTTTTTAAGTAGATGCAGCATTAAAATATGCCGTTTTTTTAAATTATCTCAGGTCGCAATTTTGAAACCACATTAAAAGTTTGGGTACAGGCTTTAGAAAAAAAGAAAAAGGCAACAAAAGGATTCTGATACCAGAAGAAACACACTAATACCCGGATGCTACTCCAGTTTATTGTGTCCTTCAAGGGTGAAAGATGGCTGCTGGGTAGAGAGGAGATCTTGTTAGAAGAACATTTTCACATTATAGTAAATTTACTTGTCTTGGACCCATTTTATACAAAACTCTATTCTGTAAAAGTAATTTCGGTAATGTGCAGAATAATTCTAGTGATAGATCCTAGAGGAGGCTGAGGGCTAAAATTAGATTGTGACATGGTAGGGAATATTGTGTTCTGCTCAGTATTACCCACAACAGTAAATTGAACATGGTAGAACCAAATCATAGAATTCATGTACCTCATTAGGCTACTGTCAAATATCAGGCCCTGATCTATTTGAAGGGAACTCAGCTATCATTTTTCACGTTTGCAGATGAGGATGAGTAGAAGGGGCTTTAACGTACCCAGTCCTGTGGCTCATAAAACCTTCAGGGGCACCCTCCATCCCGTACCTCTGCCTTCTCACCTGGGCCCAGTACTACCTCTGGATAGAGGAGCTATGTTCCTAAACCCGGGTCTTACCTTCTGTGTTTAATATGGATGATTTCTTCTTCCATTTGTTATCTTAGGAGATGTTTTCTATTTGACTCATCTTCTTCTGGAAATAAAACAGTATATTAATTAGTGAGAGGCTTAACATGGTTAGGGATGGAACACTAGGGTGTGGGATAAAATAAAAGAGTATTTAATTAAGGCAGAGGAATTAGTGTGTAATGTTTCACACTTTTAGCCACCAATGTCTGGCATCTCCAATATAAAATACAAGAATAATGGTCTCTACTTTGTCTCTAGCACAGAGCCAGCATAACTGCCTACTCAGAGTGCTCATGGAGTTACTTTAATCCTTGAGTGTCTTTTCAAATTTATACTTAAGTAAGCCTTTTTAATATACTTGAAATTTATACAAAATGTTTTAGAAATTCACATACTTAAGGCTAAAAAAATACCAAAAACAAAAAATTAAAAGAATCCAAAAGGCCAGTCTTGGAAAAACTACAGAATTGTATGCCTTTTCTATCTTATTCTCCTACTATCCTCTCTGCTACCTCTTTTCTGGCCCCTCACTTGAAGCTAGGGACCCCTGACATTTGGAACACTCCCCTCTGAGGGTCCACGCTTAAATGGCAATAAAATGAGATGATGGTCTCCCAACGTCCATGATTTCTAAGGTTCTCTCATCCAGAATGTCTCCAACTGCTGGTTATGACTCAGTTTTCCACTGAATATGATTCAGTGGAAATCAAATGGACTCACTGGACTTGAAAAGAAAAGGAAATGATACAGAATAAGTGTGTCAGAGAGCATCACACATTGTAAGTATTGTTTTACAATAATTTTATGACATCAACTCCCTCCAGATTATGATGGGGAAAGTCCTTCTAACAGGCTGCATGAGTCCATCAACCTGCTGAATGGATTGCTGAATCACAGGGATGAACACTCACTCTTAACCCACAGTAACTTCATTATCTGGCTTTGCTTGGCCCACTGCCAAAACTGCTGTGCCGGTTTGCTCCTCTTTGGCAGGGAGCAATGCAGCACCAAGCCTTTCCCGTGCTAACAGTGGCATCACTGCTCTGATGACTCCTTTAGAAAACAATGCCTTCACCCAGTGGCTTCCAACCTCTTTTTGGCCATGCCCCACCTAAGCATCTCTAAAATCCTGACGGCACCCCACGCCCTGTGACATATAATTCTTATTGTTCAAAAGGTGAACTCCTGTTCACATGGAGGAAGCCTAAAAGGCCATTGACTTGGTCTAAATTCCAAAAAACATGGCATCCATGAAAGAAAAAAATAAAAAAACGAAAGGACAGTTGAAATACTGTGGAAGAAATCACTAGGATATTGTTTGTAAAAATGATAATAATATGAAGTGATGTGAGAAAATAGCAAATAAAGTTTTAAAACATGTAATAAAGAACTGGAATGCATAAATATGTCACAATATATTTGTGACTGGGTATACTATATATGAGGCCCTTAGGACCATAAAGAATGAAAAAAGTTCACTGTTTATAACTCTTTCTCGAATTGCCCCCCTTAAAAATCACATTGTTCCCCTGTGAGGCGTGTGTCCCATGTTTGGAACCATGCCTTACCCCGAGCATGCTGAAAAGAAGTAAATATTTCAGACTTCTACTTTCCCCTTTACCCACGAGGGAAATATTTTAATGATCTTGTGCTCAACATGGTTTAAATTTATAGTTTAAATTTTGTTCTCTGCCATAACACTGCTGCAGATATTAATAAGCTTTTATTCCTTGTGAGACAATGTGTTTCCTTTACACCGGTGACAATGCATTTTTCAGTGATTCTCTTGAATTATTCTGTCCAAATAGGAAGAATTTGCCAAGGAGATAGAGACTGAGAAGTTGAGACTTGGTTAGTTAGAACATGGCGCCAGAGTTGGACCTTCTCCTGTGGCTATTTCTCATAAGTAGACAGGGATGGTGTTTTGCAGGTGGCTTTTGGACAAATAAAAGGGGAGACCACCCTCAGTCCTAAGGAATGTCCCAGAGGCATTATGTGTGCAGGCACTCTCTCTAGAAGACCAATGACATCAACGCACAAAGCTGTCCCGCGCATCTCACCTGGGAAGGTGAGCATGCAGTGGGACAGGCACTGCCTCACCTTAATCAGCCTCCCGAAGTTATTACCTTCACGAGGAAATGTAATTCAGATGTGATTACTTTTTAATTTACTCTGTAATCACATTCCAAGTGAACGGGCCAAGCTTAAAATGAAATTTAAAAGTAAAATACTGCTTTGTATTAGGAATTCAAATTTTTTTATATGCATTTAGGTTAATAAAGATTTTATAATAACCATTTGTGACTGGGTATATGATAATTTTTTATGAAAATTAGTGCCATCTCTTAGATAAAATGTATTGGATTCCCATCCAACTACTCACCTGGACCGGGGAGTCTCAGAACTTGATTCTGTGTTGAATTTCTGCTTCATCTAAACTTTATTTGGAAAACAAATCCCAACATTTTTCAATCCCAGATCTGAAGGTGCAATGAACGCATGTATGTTTAATGCCCAGGGTGCCTGGGAGATGTATCCACTTATTTTCTCCACCACAGAATGTATGCACTGAGCCTCATAGAAGCTGACAAGCTGGTTGAGAGGGAGGGCCAGGCCTGGGGTAAGATTCTTTCTCTGACAATGTGGCCTTTTCAGTGGGTGAAGTTACAAAGCTGCAGCGTTAGTTTCACCAGTTTCACCAGCGCCTTCTGCTTTCACGCTGAAGCTTCAAAAGCCCCAAACCAGCTAGTTGTGGGGGGTAGAGATTAGGTTTGTGTTTCTGATTCCTCAGCCAGAGCTGAAGCCAGGGGAGAGAAATAAACGAAGGATGTCCAGATTTCCAGTCAATACAAGGAAAACCTTTCATCATTTGGTTCTCTCTGACACTGGACTGAACAGCCTCAGAAGTGCGAAGATCTCTTTTCCAGAACACATTCCAAGGCTGGATTCTGTTTTCCAGTGTGCTTTGTAGAGTTGACAAACATCAGTTATGAACTGCCCGTTTCAAGATATTTGTGATATCCTTTGTGAAAACTCTATTATTTACTTTAGCTCAACTCACTTTGTTTTAACTAATGTAGTATTTTGCCATCGGCCTAAGTCAGGACTATTTAATAAAATACACTGTGCGGCACATATGGAATTTTCTGGTAGTCACATTAAAGGAAAAAAATTAATTATGATAACATCTTTTATTATTGTTTCAAAATGTGATAAATACAAACAATTTTAAATGAGATAAGTTACATTCTCTCCTGCATGCCAGGCTTTGGAAATCTTTGTGTATTTGCACCTACAGCACATCTCGGTTTGGACTAGTCCCATCTGAAGCACTCAGGAGCTTCATGTGTAGTGGACACCGTGGTGTTGAGCTGTGGCATTCATAGAATCATGACTGACATGCTGGTTATCTTTTTCTTACATGTACACTTGATTTAGAATTTCTGACTTAATCAGGAGGTTTTATTGGTGGTTTGGTAATAATATGCGTGCATGCTTTGGACTCTGCAAAGGGGTGGTCCTGAGCACAGGAGCCATAAAAAAAATGTTTTTTGGCTGATGCAGAAGTATAATGGAGTTTAAGGAATGAGACCAATGTAATCTTGCTTTATGTATTTTCTACAAATAAAATGATTACTATATATACAGGCTCAATGTTTACTATATATACTTACATGTAGGTACCATGTATAACATAGATAATGCTTATATATCACGTGACAACTCTTAATGCAATTAAATTCCTTATAATTCATTTCACAGCTAAGACCAACCGAGTTTTCACACAAGGCCTTAGAACTGAGACCCTCCTGGGGTCTCAGGCAGATGCCTCTTTCGTCTGCACTTAGGGCTGGTGGGTGATATCTAACCCCTGGGGTAGGCAGAATGATAGTATCCCAACGATGTGCACATCCTACTCTCTGAACCTGTGAATGGTGCCTTACACAGTAAAAGGTACTTTGAAAGTACAATTTAAGGCTCTTGAGATGGGAGATGATTCTGGATTACTAAGGCAGGCTCAATATAGTCATGGGAGTTCTTATAAATCAAAGAGGGAGGCAGGAGATTCAGAGTCCTGAGAAGGAGATGTAGTGATGGAAGCAGAGATCAAAGTGATAGGACATGAGAAACACTCCACATGCTGTTGCTGACTTTGAAAGTGGAGAAATGGTGCCAAGAAATCTGGGTGGCTCCCAGAAGCTGGACAAGTCAAGAAAAGGGATTCTTGTCTCCAGAAGAAACATATCCCTACTGACCTCTTGCTCTTTGCCCAGTGAGACCCATTTTGCACTTCTGATCTCCAGAACTGTAAAAATAAGTTTGTGTCTTGAGCCATTAAGTTTGTGGTGATTTGTCATCCTGAGTAATTAAAAAAAATGCATCACTGTCTACTTCTTTGCATAGGCAAAGGAGTCTTTCCTTGGAACCTAAGTCAAGCAGCTCTTTCCTTGCAGACCTTCCGAAACTCTCCTGGCCAACTCAAGGCTCTCTCCTTCCTTCTCTGCCCTCCCTGATCTCCGTGCGGGCCTCTGACACGGCATCCGTCTTACTGTGTTGTGATTATGTCTCCCCACTGCCCTGTTTGAGGGCCAGGATTTTGCTTTCCCACAGTTAGCCCCTGATTGCTCTGCAGAAGTTTCAGAATACGTTGAGTGTCTGCTTCAAGACCTAGCTCCAACTCATTCATGCAGTGGCTTAGCAAACACACAGTCATAGGTGTGTGTGTTCCTTGTTTTCCACCTTGTCCATATCAGTGTGGTTGAAGGTTATCCATTTACTTCTGAAATTATCCCAGGCCCTCTCAGGAACTGACATCAGAGAGCTCTTTAACCAAACAAATAATGTTAGTGTTTTTATTTTATTTGGTTTCCTTTTAGAAATTTATTATTGCTTTGCAAAATATTATTAGGAATCTGGTATGTAATCTGTCTGTTCATCTGTCAGCCTATAGAGGCATGTGCCTGAGGTCCCTGTAGCCCGAACGTTGAGTCTCAGAATCCATTGAGACCTCAGGGTACTAAGCCCAGCTCTGTTCCATGGTGTGTGGTTGGGGCAGGTCTGTGCTCAGCATTCCCTCATCTGGTCAGTGACTACACTCATTCCTGCATTTAGGTTTGGACAGGGTTATGGTAATTCTTATAAAATGCCTCTGTGTATTCTAAGTGTTCATATTTTTGAAGCGTGTATTGTGAGTTATACTCCTCATGGTTAAGGTTTTAAACTCTGGGAAGTATTCATTTTCCTTTTTAAGTGCAGTCTAGTACTTACAATTCTACCTATTATGTAAAATGTCATTCGCTTTACTTTGTGCTCATCCTACCCCATTGATATTTAGAAGGAATGATTTTAAAACGCATATGTAGTATTCTTTAGCTGGCACTGGGACAGTCACATCAGGAGGAACTTGTGTCACTCGGATTGCAGAGTTCACAAAAAAATGCAAGCATTATTTGAAAAAGTTCCTTGCTATTGCGGTTAGCAGAAGTAAAAATGAGGCATGAGTCATGTAGCCGGTGGTTTTTATCACTTCTCCTTTCATGAGCAGTGGTGGAATCATGCAAGACTGTGGGGAGTTAGGACTCTGAGGTAAAGTGTGGAATCAAATAGAGATAAATATACCCAAGTCGAAGTCCTACGTAGGTAAGCAGTGTATGGAATAAAGATGACAAATATGTGAGCCAGCCACTACTCGCTGTGGTTTATTGGACTTAGAAATCCCATTCACATAGCTAATGTCCATGGCCTTCAGATCCTTCCAAATTGATCCGAGCTAGCCATCAAATTTATACTTCCTGTAGTTGTTGGGGGTGAGTTTGTTTGTTAAAATAAGAGAGAATAAGAGACAGAAGCAGAAAGAATACAGAGGTGGGCAGTTCCACTCAGGCAAGTGGAAGGCAAGGTGCTCTTGAATTTGACAGATCAAGAATTAGGAAGGCATGTGGAAGTTGTGATGGCATAGACCCTGAAGGCCAAAATCAGCAATGTGGTCAGAGGCTGGCCCAGTTTAATAGGAGAGGATGAAACCTCAAACTTGACTGTACATGCGAAGAACTCCCTGGGGTACATGTGAAAATGCATAATCTGACTCACTTGCTCCCAGGGTTGGACTTGAGACACTGACTTTCTGACTGGCTTCCAGATAATGCCAGCACTGCTGCTGTGGGAACAACACTTTGAGGAGCAAGGATAGAGAGTCGGGTCAAGGCACCAATGCCAAACAGACCTTTATCAAGATAGATTTCTATTTCCACCAGGCCCTTCCCACTGGGACTGAGGCACCTCAGGGTTTAGGTCTGCCAGAGCCTGTAGGAAGATGCAGGTGTGGGTTTGCCCCTGAAACAAAACGATTTCACAGGTCAAAAATGTCTTGAATCTCCTAGGAGCCAAAGCCCCTCATCTGTTATATTTATTTCCAAATTGTCCAGAATTGTTCATCTTTCCATTTTTCCCAGAATGCTCTACTATTTATCTTTGTGTGTGAAGATGGATGTGCATGCTGTTTTGTTTGTCTTTTCATCTGCTTTTCCTTTTTAGTTACCTCTATCATCAAAGCATTCTTCATCATCTCTACAGACAGCTTTCCTAAGAGCTCTCACTTGAGTGGAATTAATAGAAGTCAACCAACCTAATTTAATCAGAAGAGGTGTAGGCATCTTAGTGACAACTCTAGGATTTTGATGTGGGACTGCCACTTCTGAGCCCCCACAGACCACACTTGGCGCCTCCACAGAATGTACCGTTAGGTCACTAGGACTCCAGGTGGACTTCACAAGGAGTTGGAGCCAAGATCTGGAAAGCTATCAGGGGCACAGTCAACTGCTCTGGGTCTTTCTCTCTGTGTCTTTGCCTCTCATGTTCTATTTGTCCTTCTCTCTGTGTGAAGATGGACAGTCTTGGCCTCTTCCTATAAGGAGAAAAGAAAGAGGAACGTTGCTTATTCTGTTGGTTCGGCTCCTAGTTCTACTTAATCTCTCTGTTTTCATTTCTGAATGCTCTGTAGAGGACACGGTTCAGTAAGCCTCTGGGTTGATTATTCCTGGGATAACTAACTACCACCTGTCAGTTATATACCCACAGAGGAGAGAGAGAGTCACAGAATGGAAACTCCACATCCATCTGGGAGGCAGGAGGAATGTCCTCTGCTGCCTTCATGAACAGCACCGTCGCCTGCCCTATCTCTAGCTCCAGCCTGTGTACAAAGCCCACACTCACATCTCTGCTGTCTGCCTGCGTTAGGGCTTTCTGAGGGACTCAACTTGCTACATACCAGCCCTTCAGATTCACTCAGCTTTGGCCTGTTTGTATTTTACCTTTATTAGTGTACGTTTTTTTCTTTGGTTTCTTTTCTGTATATTTGTTTTAAATCATATCAAACTTTTGGCTTCTATATTATTAGAGTTGTTAGTCTTTTTTTAGGTCTCATTGTAAAAATGTTTAAAAATATCATTCTAGTACTTTTATTATTTTAATGCTTTTATGTTTTAAATAAAACAATTCTAGAGTCTGGCCAGGTTGCCGCTAGACAAGAGCCTTGTCCCAATAAAACAAGGTTGCAGGTTCAATCAGGGCACATACAAGAATCAGCCAGCGAATACATAATTAATAGGACAGCAAATGAATGTCTCTTTTGCTCTTGTCACTTCTCTCAATTCAATAAATGAAACAATATTTGAATAAAACAATTTTAATATTTAAATATTTGATGTGTACTAAATTTATTTGGAATAAGATGTGAGCCAGTGGTCAAATTTATTTTTTCCATCGGCCTTGTGGTCCTAAATATCATTTGTCACTGAATCCATCTTTCCATCATAGATTGGAAATGCCGTCTTTCTCGTGTAATACTTTCTATGTGTTGGAGTCCATTTCCCTTTGGGTGGTGTGTAGGTACAATACTGTTTAAATCTCCATGGCTCTATGTTTCTCTGTGTGAAACATGTAAATTGTCCTTGCCTTCATATAGCACATTCATTCAAGTTAGTAGACTCGCTTTCTGCCCTTTCCCTTTCTACCTAGAAAGGCCCTGTGGTACAACAGGTGCCCCTCCCTAGGACTAAGCCAGTCAATAGATGGTCATTAAGTTCAAGAAATGAAGGTATTTTTATTTAAAATTATCTATTTTCCTAAGCCCTCTCATATACAATGAGTTATTGCAGCATTACTTCACTAGGCAAACATTTGGTTCCTTTGCTGCTAGCCCTTTGGGTTGCTGGCATTGGTACCAAGGCTGTATAGAATATGTTATTGTGCTGTTTCCTAGTTCATCCCTAGCCAACTCTTTGTGGAAAGGAACCATCTTCTTTCTGGTAGGATTCCACTTCAAGGGTATGGAGAAGATGAGAGCTTTAACATTCCGCACAATTTGCCCAGAGTATGAAACTAAACAACAGTGGTCGGCAAACTCATTAGTCAACAGAGCCATATATCAATAGTACAAATGATTGAAATTTCTTTTGAGAGCCAAATTTTTTAAACTTAAACTTCTTCTAATGCCACTTCTTCAAAATAGACTCACCCAGGCCGTGGTATTTTGTGGAAGAGCCACACTGAAGAGGCCAAAGAGCCGCATGTGGCTCAAGAGCCACAATTTGCCGACCATGGTATTAGAAGATTCCACTTCCAGGAAAGAAAGCAAATGCTCAATGAGATGCCTCAGCTTCCAAAGAAAGGGCCTCCAATAATAACAAAAAGATAAACTTCAAAATCGCCTTTAGCATTCCTACTGCGAAAGTCTTTGTCTCCTTGACAGTTGTGTGTACATCATCTTTGACCTTTGCTCACCCTTTTTTCTCTCTTTCAGTTTTTCTTTATTTCTAGCTTAATCCTACTCCCTTTCTGGCCATTGGCCACTTCAGGGTGTCACTTCTGAGCAAATGCTCACATTCCTCTCAGAAAAGCAGATCTGACTGCTCTGAGGCAACAGAAATAACTGAGTAAGAGGAGAATATGGGACATTATTTTGATTCCGTGATGTCATCAGTCAATCAGAGTTAGAATTTCCAAGTGTTATTTGCAGCTCTGTGTAGCATTGTGATATTTTGACTCGTTGGCTACTGCATGATGTTTTAGAATTATTAACTCTCCTCAAAATAGAAAAGAAGCCGAATGAAAAGAAGCCGACTTAAAATAAAATGCTCCAACGCTCAGTGGAATCTTCATTACCTGACCAGCCTGCGGGTCAGAGGGATTCCTAAGAGCAGAGTACATCCTTTGTCCTTGTTCCTTTTTTAAAGCTTGGAGAGGTGGCAGTTAGATGCACACACGCTTCCCACTCCAATTAGTAGTTTTGCTGAACAAGTGCTGGATTATAGAGAATTTAACCGACCAACTCCCAAGAATATAGACTATTTCACTTTCACTTTCATCGGGAGAACTTTCAGTCCTTGGCAAAGTAATTCTTCGTTTGAAGTGGAAAATAGTGGGTAGGTGTCAGGGAGCTGGAAAATTATTCATATCATTTCTAAAACATTCACACTCAACCAAAGCCCGTTGCCACCCAAATCCAGTCAATCCAGAATGACTGCGGGAACAGGTCAATGCCCAGGCTGGTGGGTACGAGCCTTGCCTTGCAGTCAAGCATCAAAGGCCGGGGTCCAGGAAGGTAACTCCTCTGCGGTCACTTTTGCCCTCTTCCCAGAAGGAGGGAGGGGAAAGAGGAGAGCTTTAACATTCAGCACAATTTCCCCTGAGTGTGAAACTAAAGGCCTGAATGATTGATGGTGGGAAGATTCCAGTGAATGATACTCAAATTAAAACATTAAGCAAGTGACTTTAAGCAAAATTGTATTGCCACGTGCGATTTATTCACTGAAAGGGCTTCTAAAAAATGAAAATGCTACCCCTCTCCAAAAAATAAAATAAACAAACAAACAAACAAACAAAAAACACATAACCCAAATCTGAGAACTTGTTGGGTAATACAGTTTTTCTTTTCTTTATTTTTTCTCCTCCCTTCTCCATCTCCAGCTTTTTAGGTTAAACACCTGTCAGACTCCCCCACCCCCACAACCACACACACCCCTTTCATTTCTCTGACTTGTTAGAGAAGAAAGGTCAGAACTGATCACCGACTTTACTTTTTAACAGACAGAGGCCTGTAATTGAGAGTAATTCCTCTGCAATTTTGCAGGCAGAGGCTGTCTCAGGCTGGCTTTCAAAAGCTGAGCCAGGAGAGAAACGCTGGCATTCTGTGAGTGAATGAACTTTATTCACCAGGCTGATCATTTCTGATTTTCACTGAAACACAGAAGCTACAGAGCTCACATTAGTGTCCTTCTTTTGGATGAATAGAAACGTAATCTATTTTTAACATCTACCAGGGTGCCCCGAGGCTGCAAAGAAATTGCTTTGTGAGAGGTAGCCCAGAAATACCTCTCTTTGAAATTCTGCTTTCTTAAGCACATCGAGTGATTTATTATTCTTTCTTTTCCTGAGAAGTTTGCGTCCCCGCACAATGAAAACTATGTGTGTTTGTCTTTAACAGATCAGATGAAATGGTTTTCATCATAGTGCGGTATGTAGTGTGATGTAATTTAGAGATGTGGGGAAGTTGCTGAGTTGATTTCTTTATAAAAATAGTTTCTGTCAAAATGTGAAGGATAATGAAGGCAATCTTTAACTCCCCGTATGAAACTTTGTCAAATCTGTGTCTGTGTCCAAAACTTTTACTGCTCATTAAGGATTTCATGTTCGCTCATTAAGGATTTCGTGTTCGAGGGGAGGTGCAAAATAAAAGGAATCTTTTAGATGAAAACTTACACACACTGAATCCAATTTAAACTGCCAGCCATGTCAAACTTTGCAAAAGAAGTCAATCTTTCAATTAAAAAACAAACCCAAAAGAACATAATATGTGATACAAGTATGCCCGCATCTATAGTATAATGTGCTCATTTTTATCAAGTAAAATGGTGAGGTAGAGGAAGAGAGCCAAGAACTGAGTGGAAATATCTAAATGTAAAGGAACTAGGTCCCGTTTCTCTTTAAGGTAAAAATTATTTTTAAAAAATAAAATAAAAAAACACAAAATTTTCAAGACCATTTGGCTTGCATAGATGTCCAGTATGACACTCAGAAAACAGTGCTGAGAAATGGTGCAAAAGGACAAGGTCATGTCATTAGTTACAGAAAGTGTGCTTGGATTCTGTGATGTATTCCATGTAACACATCATTTGGAAAATATATGCGATCATTTCATAGGTCACTTTGAACAACCTCTCTTTTCATTATTATCATTTCATAAGCATTCCCCTTAGAGCTGTAATATATAAAATTCCCTAAATAAATAAGTAGAGTCGTGATTTTAAAAACTCTATTTGAACCACAAAGCAAAGGCGTGATTACCAGCTTTGATCAGTGAGTCTGAATTATATCATACTTAGAGGAGAGACATGCAAATGAATGAATTAAATTAGGAACACAAATCTCTTCTTAAATCAGCATTTTTGACTGTCAGAACCTGGACTAGAGTGCATTATTCTTAATAGACTGTGATTTGTATTGAAATAGGGCCATAAATCTGTTCGCTGAAATTTATTTGCAGCTCGTTGTTCGGTCGTCCTGGCTCCGTGCATGATCCAGTGGGTGTAATGGGCAAGGCTGGTGATTCCAGGATGCATGCCATTTCTGTAAGTGACCACAAACGTTCTACAGACCAGACTGATTCGCAGGAAGATGGGATCAAATTCTGCATTCAGGCACAGCTGGCGTGGATCAGTGGTTGAACATTGACCTGTGAACCAGGAGGTCACATTTTGACTTCAGGTCAAGGCACATGTCCAGGTTGCAGGTTTGATCCCCAGTGGGGGATATGCAGGAGGCAGCTGACTGATTGATGATTCTCTGTCGTCATTGATGTTTCAGTCTCTCTTTCTACCTTGCCCTTCCTCTCTGAAATCAAGAAAAATATGTTTCTTAAAAAGTTTACTTTGCACTGACTCGCCCAAAGCATGTGAAGGCTTTTGAGGTACCAGGGATGGACTAACCTAAGTCCTCTCAGCCATGGCCTAAATAAAAGGAAGCTGATAGACTTGGTCCTCAGTAAAAGCTCTTCTCTGAAATTCAGCATCATCCACTTTAATTCTGTGTTATCTGTAGTCATGTCACCCATCCCTCTTATCACTTTACTTCATGAAAGCAGTTTAATAACAAGCCCGTGGCATGTTGATTCCAACTTGACATTAGGGGGTTTCACATTATATAGGCTGACTCCAGTGATATGCTTTTTATTTGTGATTCCTGGCCATAGTGGGTAAACATGCAGATGAGGAATTACTAAACAAATCACGGTCTGCACCATCGGATCCCCCACAGACCCCACTGAAAGACACACACACACACACACACACACACACACACACACACACACAAACAAGTTGCTTTGACCTTGTCTTGGTTTGTATGTTTTCAGCCAGCTCTAATAATCTCTTTCATTTTATAAAATATGTCTGAATTCTACATAGATGTGAACTGGTGAAATACAAAATGATCACATGGCTTTAATAAGAAATATATATTAGAAAAGAAAGATCCCATTGCAATTTCAATATCTTGTGCCTTCTAGTTTGAGGGAATATAGAATGTAGGGAGGAAATGAAAAGATGGTCATATTTGTTTTAAAAAGAATCACATGGCCCATTTATAATATAGGAGGGGCATTTTTCACCCTCTCTGCATCCTGTCTGCTGTAATTTCTCTTCCCCACCCCTAGCATTATGAATGTAATAACTTTCCTGCTACCAGAGCTAATGAGGCCCACCTATACTAGCAGAGCATTAATCAGCCATTATAAGTCATTTAGGAGGTGCAGAACATCCTGTCCATAGCCTGGCTCCATTAGGATTTTAATACTCTTGGTCTGACCTGCATACACAATGGTGATGCCAGTGACCAGCCATTATCAAGCTGCTCTTGGCTGAAAGTTGAACCTCCCCCATTCCTTTCTTTCTTTCTTTCTTTCTTTCTTTCTTTCTTTCTTTCTTTCTTTCTTTCTTTCTTTCTTTCTTTTTTATTTTCACCAATGCTGACCATTTCTTAAAAACAGTTGATTGATTCATGCAAATCCAGTCAGCTGATCTTTGAGAAAGGCACAAAAGCAGTTCAATGGAAAATGGATATTCTTATCAACAAATGGGGCAAGAATAATTGGACATCCATATCTACACTAATAAATGAGAAATATGCAAATTGGCTGTACCTTCACAACACACACTGGCCAATCAGGAGTGAGTATGCATATTAACCCAATAAAAGTGGTGTGTTGATTTGCATACACAGGCACGGAGCAAAGACTGAAGATTGAAGAGGATTGACTTCTCTGTTGCGGCCAGAGCAGAGAAGCCTTGAGGCTTGGTTTCTACACTGCAGCCCAGCAGAGAAGCCAAGCCTCACTGTGGCCGGAGTGAAGGAGCTTAGAAGCCAAGCCTCCAGGCTTCCTTGTTCCAGACACAGCAGAGAAGCCAAGCCTTGCTACAGCTGGAGTAGAAAAGCATAGCCTTGAGACTTGGCTTCTCCGCTGAGGCCTGAGCAAAGGCCTGGGTCCCAGGTGCCGGGGGAAAACCAGTGCCAGCATCCAGGGGAAGGAAGGCCTATTGCACGAATTTTCATGCAAGGGGGCTCTAGTACAAATATATGAACCTAGACATAGACCTTGAATATATAAAAAATTAACTCAAATATAAGATGGACCTAAATATAAAACTATAAAATTTCTCAAAGAAAAGATAGGAGAAAAATATAGCATCTTGGGCGTGCTGATGAGATTATAGATACAAGGCACAATCCACGAAAGAAAAATTGGTAATCTGTTCTGTGAAAGACACTATTAAGAGAATGAAAAGATAAAATAAACTGGGAGAAGACAGCCGAAACTGGTTTGGCTCAGTGGTAGAGCGTCGATCTGCCGACTGAAGGGTCCCGGGTTCGATTCCGGTCAAGGGCATGTACCTTGGTTGTGGGCACATCCGCAGTGGGTATTGTGCTGGAGGCAGCTGGTCGATGTTTCTCTCTCATCGACGTTTCTGGCTCTCTATCTCTCTCCCTTCCTCTCTGTAAAATATCAATAAAAAATAAAAAATAAAATAAAAACTGGGAGAAGACAGAACGAATATGAAAAAAGCACTTGTGTCCATCACATAGAAGGAATGCTTACAACTCAATAGTAAGAAACAAGATAATTCAAAAAATAAGCAAAAGATTAAATAGAGACCTTACTAAAACTAACCAGATGGAACAATTCACACATGAAAATATACTCAATATCATATGTAAATAGAGAATTACAAATTAAAACAGCAATGAAATGTCACCACACACCTATTAGAATGGCCCCAAACTAACAATACCATACTAGAGAGATCTGGAGCAACAGGAACCCTCACTCATTGCTTGATAGAATATAAAATGGCAGAGTTCTTTTTTGGAATAAATTTTCCACATTCTTACAAAGCTAACCATAGATTTACCATACAATTTAGCAATCATGTGCCTAGGTATTTATTGAACTGAAATAAAAATTTATATCCACAGAAAAACCTGTAGAGGGATCCTTATAAAAGCTTTATTCATAATTGCCAAAAACTGCAAACAAAGGAGATATCCTTTAATAGGTGGATAACTAAACAAACTGGAACATCTCTATAATGGAACATGCTTCAAAAATAAAAAGTAATGAGCTGTGCAGTAAAAATACAAGTGCCTTTAGACCCAGCAATCCTGCTTCTGGGAATATATCCTAAGAAACCTGGAACACTAATTTGAAAGAATATATGCACCACTATGTTCATTTCAGCATTATTTACAATAAACAAGATCTAAAAACAGTCCTAGTGTCCATCAATAAATGAGTGGATAAAAAAGCTGTGGTACATTTTCAGCTTAAAAAGAAAAGAAAGAAAGCAGGAAGGAAGCAAGGGAGAGAGGGAGGGAGGGAGGGAGGGAAAGGAAGGAAAGGAAGGAAAGGAAGGAAAGGAAAGAAGGAAAGAAGGAAGGAAGGAAGGAAGGAAGGAAGGAAGGAAGGAAGGAAGGAAGGAAGGAAGGAAGGATCTTGTGACAGCATGGATGGAACAGGAAATTATTATGCAAAGTGAAATGAGTTAGTCAGAGAAAGATAAATACCATATGACCTTACTTCTATGTGGAATCTAATGAATAAAATAAACTGATGAACAAAATAAAACCAAAAGCATGGATGCATGGAACAGACTGACAGCTGTCAGAGGGAAGGAAGGTTGGAGTATTGGATGAAGGGAGGTGAAAGGAATATATATATATATATATATATATATATTCACAAAAACACAGATAACAGAGTAGTAATAGGCAGAGAGGAAGGGCTTGGGGGCCTAGGTAAAGGTGGGCAAAGTGGAGGGGGAGCAGGGACAGAAAGAGAGTCTGCTTGGAGGGATGGGCACTCGATGCTGTGTGCAGGTGATGCTTTCTTGAGTTGTACACTTAAAACCAGTGTGGTTTTGTGAACCAATGTCACCCCAATACATTCAATGAAAAAATACTAAAATACAAAAAAAAACATGGGTGAATGTTAAATGCATATTGTTAAGGCAAGAAGCTAGTCTGAAAAGGATGCATACTGTCAGATCCAAATTACATGCATCCTAGTAAAGACAAAACCATAGAGATGGTAAGTAGATCAGTGGTTACTGGAAGTTCAGGGACTAGATACAGTAGGTAAAGTACAGGATATTTTTAAGGGAGATGAAAACTATTTTGTATGCTATTGGAATAACAATAGGTATATGACTCTACATTTATGAAAACCTGGAGAACTTTACATTTCAAAGAGTGAACCTTAATGTATAGGAACTTTAAACAATCCTTTAGGAGGTCAGGAGAATGCCAGGATGGAATCTAGTTATATTACAAATGTATGAAAACATCTGACTAAAAGGGGTTGGGGTGGGAGAAAAAAAGTGTTTATATGTGACTTTGGAAGACTAAAGGTCAAGGGAACTTACATAAACACTATATACTGCAGTTCATAACGTTGTTTTCCATGGGATTACAAGTTAACAATTCTAAAACCACTATAATACCCTATATAATAAAAGTGTTATATGCAAATCAACCGATGGCCAAACAGCAGAACAACCACCCAGACGACCATCCAGAATCACACTATGACACTCACTGGTGCCAGGCCAGCCAAAGTGGGTGTGATGCAATTGGTTGGAGGCCTGGCTGTTGCCCCATGATCACCCTACAAAGGGAGACCTAGGCCACCAATCAGGTGCCTGCTGGAGGCTGGAGGGAAGCCCCGGTCCCAGGTGCCAGAGGGAAGCTGGTGCTGGCAGCCAGGGAAAAGAAGGCCTACTCGTGCATGAATTTCATGCATCGGGCCTCTAGTGTATACTACAATTGAACATCAAGCAAATGAATGATGGGGGCCATATTACTCACTATTGTTGTAGGAGGTGACAGAAAGCAAGGGGAGAGGCTAGAATGAGGCATGTGGCAAATAATCAGAATTGGAGACATCCAACTCTATTTAGCATAATATAGATAATGATGATTGCACAGATATTTACAGATGTGTGTACATGCACGGATTAGAATATACCCACACACGTCCTTGCTCTGTCAGCTGGGAGGGCCTGGAAGCAATGCAGCCCTGGAAGCAATAAGTATGCCTAGCATCCAGATGTTCATTTATCTTCCTTTTTTTAAAGAAAATACTTTATATCATGAAAAGAGGCATCAGTCAACTAGATTCATATTTGTTTGAAAACTTACTAGACAGTATATGGGGATCCTGTTCCCCTGGGAATGAGAAGATCCTATAGATTCTCTAAGCACTGCACAGTCTGAAAAAAACACCAACCAATAAAAAAGGGAAGGGGAGGGTAAAAATCACGTGATCTTGAGAACCATCTCACATAATGAATAATCTACCTAGAAGCATTAAAAGAAAACCTTTGTTTCTATACTGGCTTTGAGTTTATAGTTGTTGGAATGTCTGCATCCCATTGAGGACATCTCAGTAACAGGAAGCTTCATTTTAGGAATCCCATGTGCAAATATTATTAATTGCATTAAAAAATATGCAACTTTCTGGGTTTTATCTCCTACCCACCATTTATAAAGAATAAAAGGACAATCTAGTGCCTTTTTGAGCAAGTTTTATGGAAGAAAGCCAACCAAGATTTTGCCTTCTGTAACTAGAGGCAGCTAAATGTGGAGGAAAGCAGTCTGCTGACATCTTACACTGGTTTTCCCCCCATAGCAGGAAGTATAGGAGGGTTGCTAAGACCTAGGTAGGCTATGAGGGAAGCAACAGCAGCTAGGAAACAGTGGAAGGCTATCTATACATAAAGGATATACCACATGTTCCTTTCGGAGTGAGGCATGGGATGGGTTTATCATAAACACCAAGTAAAATGTGAAGGATATAACGGTGTGAGAATGGGGTAACGTGGTACTTCTTTGTAAGTTGTAGAGAGCCAAGGAAATAGAAGTTAACATCAACAAATGCTGAAGGAATGCTTTGGAGCATTACAACTTGTCAATATGAGAATTGATCACTGTATTGAGCTTTAATATTCATTATTATAAAGAGGCTTTGTACTTACTAATATGTTTTTACCAACAACCTATACTCTACTCTGTTCCTTAAAGCCACCAGTAACTGGTGATTCCGACTCTAGAGGCGTTTGAGTCCCAGCCTCTTGGCTGGGTGTCCTTGAGGAGTTTCTCTGTCTCTCCATCCCTACCTTTAAGATGAAGACAATAATCTGCAATCTCTAGAATTTTTGTAGGGATTGATCATACTACCCATAGAATTTTTTATTTTGTGACTTTATATAGATGCTTGGTAAGGAGCAATGTGGCAGTTTGATTCATGATAGTCTACAGAGACATAATTTTTTTCTTCTCAAACCATATTTTAAAGCAGCAAATAAAATTTTTAAATCATCAAATGAAAATAGATGTTTAGTTTGTTGAACATATGTATTTTAAATGTTTGAATGCAAGGTATAGTAAGAAAAATCGGGATACTTGATTCTCTATATTTAATCTTACATCTAATAATTTAAAGAGCGATTGTAAGAATTATGTTTGGCCCACCTAGATGCAGATTTAAATTGGATCTTTTATTTAGATTCTGAAAAATCTAAATGTTCATTAGTTTTTAGAAAGAGCATCAATACCAAGTAAGACATGAAGTCCTCTACATCCTTACAACATATGCTCTGCTTTTCTAGCAGAGAATTAGAAACTAAAAATATACATCATGCCTAAAACAAACAAACAAAAAAAGAGTTAGAAATCATTTTAAAAAAATAGAGCTGTTAGAAATTGTTCTTGACAATATTTCTTCCAGAATAGAAAAATTCTCTCTGGCAGATGCAGCCTCGGCTTGATTTTGTCTCAGTGGAAGTTCCTTTAGCTTTTTTTCTCTTTTTTTCCCATTTCTGCTAAGGACTGGGATGGAGATGAGGGTTAAATGTGATCCTTAATTTTGACAAACCCAAAACCATCCCGCCTTGTTTTAATGATTCTACTGCAGGTGTGAAAAGTTTCCTCCTTTCTCCTTTTTATAACTTAAGCATAAACACAAGTTGGGTTATTTTTGTTGCAACAGCATGGTAGATTTTTCTACTTTTCATTTAAAAGTAGAAACTTTGCTCCCTGATTTTCCTAGTTAAAAAAAAAAAAAAACCTTGAAGATAACCTAGTGAATTTGCTATTGAAGGGCGTGTGTGCTTCTTTTCAAGTCTTTGTAGACTGTATTGGCTGTGTCAGTGGCATTGCCCACCATTCTGTCTGGAAATGCCTCTTTTCCAGTCCACATGGTTAACCCGTGGGAGGTTTTCATTGGCCATGTCTGTGCACTAGTCTCATGGAAGATTGCACCAAAGGTGGGGTCTGTTATTCAGGGAACTTGGAGCGGCGGGAAAGAGAACTACTGGAGAGCCAATGGTAGATGTTTCCATTCATGTAGCAGGAAACAACGGAAGCTCATGTAGCGGGACCCAGATGCCAGGAAGACATGAGGGATGGCTTGGCTTTTCCTTACTGATCTAGACATTTGTTTGATGTAGTTTGTGCCCCGGGCTTGCATGTTTTCCTGCTCTTGGGTTTCTTAGACCTAAGGAAACCTATTGCCTATTTTTTGTAACCTAAAGAAACCTACAACCTCATGCTGAGGTTCTGTAGCTGTATTTTCATTCTATAGAGCTTTCTGTCTTGGCAAAGGAGTTTTGTTCTTTAAAAGGGCATGTCCTCTAAAAACCTCAACATTGGTTTACCTTGGCATGTTCTTACAAATGCAAGGTCACAGAACAAGCTGAATTTCCATTTAATGGTTTAATTTCATTACATTAAGAATTGGAAGCAGAGGGAAACCATTAACAATATTGTGAGGTCACACAGGACAAAGTTTCAAAATGGCTTAGTTTTACATGAATCTGCATAGTGTATAAAGATTGCACCTGTGCTTTAAGAGCACAGGCCTTTCTTTTTTTTTCCGGCTGATATTAATTTTTAAAATTTATTTTTATTGATTATGGTATCACATAATTGTCCTTATCCCCCCATTCCCATCCCAAACCCCTCCCTACATATGCCCCCACCTCCCTGTTGTCCATGGCCACTGGCTAGGCCCATGTGCATGCACACAAGTCCTTTGGTTGATCTCTTCCCTTTACTCCCACCCTCCCCTACTTTCCCTCTGAGGCTTGAGAGTCTGAGTGCTGCTTCTCTTTCTCTGGGTCTGTTTTTGTTCACCAGTCTATGTTGTTCATTATTTCCTCTAGATGTGTGAGGTCATGTGATCCAAGAAATACCCTTGTAAGAACCTAAAATGCGACAAGCCTTAATGGTTATGCTGAGAGGCAAATGAATCAGTCTGTAGTGAGTTCCTTTCTGGGCCAACAATTCTTTTGAGTCCCAATCTCAATGTCAAATAGTTCCTTATGTGTACAAGTCAGCCATGATATTTCAGATCTGGTTGGTGGACAAATGGTGGTGATGCAGGTCCGACCTTCTCTGGTTTGGAAGAACAAAGGCCTTTCAATCCTTTTTCTTGACCATGTAACTGGGTTGTGTGACATGCCTGCACTTTGGTTTCCTCTTCTGCATACAGGACAATAGTGACACACTATGGAATTGTAGTCATGTACTGAGAGTGAAAACATCTAATGGATTCTACCTCACAACAGATGGCAATAAATGCTGTGTTTTGTTTGGTTTTTTTCCCCTCCTTCGTTTTCATACCTATAAAGAGCTAATTCTAAGGATACTTTGGTCTCTTATCTTATTTCAGTGTACCGTGTGATAAAAATCTTGTAGCAAAATTAGCTTAAGGCTGCCTCTACATATATGATGGTAATTGGGGTTTTATAGAGGCAACAGAGGAAAAGTGGTTCAGAGCCCAAACCCTTGGGAAGAATGCTAGTTGCAACAACAGGTCTTTGCTGTTGTTTTTACAGGGAACTCAGAGCCTTTAACATTCTTCTACCATGGTAAATATTCAGGAAGGTATTTGTATTTGAAATAGTCCTACCTTACTTGATCTGTGAAAACCTTTTTTCAATGTACAGCTTGTAGTACCAGAATGCTGAGGAAAAGATTGATTTTGGGGGGGTAAGGAAAGCTTGCTGGGCTGACCAGCAGACCTTGAGTGACGGATGAATGATTACTCTGACACAACATTTGCTGTGAAAGAGAGGGCCTAGGGACTGCCTGGCCAAAGGAACCAGACAGCCTCTATTGCCTGCCTTGTTAGGCTTTTTTGTAACAACAGTTTGAGATAAAATTTACCTTTTAGATACAATCAGTAGGGTAAGTAATCTTGGGAGGACACATGTGTTTGTAATGTCCTTTAAGCAAGGATACCCAATAATTAAGTGTTAGGATTCCAGTAAACACTCAGGGGTCTGCACATGCACAGACTTGTTTGGAAAGGTCAAGGAATAACTAGGGGCACCACCTTCAATACTCCCCTAAGTCAGAATTCCGATAAATGGGACAGGGGGCCTTCCTTTTCTCGGAATGTCTTCCTTACTAGCTTTCCAACCAAGTCTCCTGCTTCCCCACAAAAGCTTAGTGAACAAAGTGTTATATAAATCTCAGGGTTAATGAAGTATATTCAACTTGATAATTTTGTGCTTCCTTGCACTGGTGTTGGCTTCCCCTTGCTAACTCATTTGGGAACTTATCAAGTCTTGAATGAAAAGATGGACTTATCCCAGGTGCATACATGGAAGAATCAAGTAGGAATCGGGACTGTCAGTTATGTCTCCAGAGTTAATTAGCCCCGGGTCCTTCCTCAGTTCTCTGCAATTCTTCCTGAGCAGAAATTTCTTTTTCCAGTGTTCTATAAAATAGGTACTTGGGTCATGCCATGTTAAATTTAAGTCTGGTGCTACAGGCTACAAATATTAGGAAATAAATTTAAGTCTCCATTTCCATATCTAAGACTGTTTGCACTGTATTGCACTATTAACTCTTCTTTGTGATATTTATCCTGAGTAGTATACTAGCAACTATGTCCAACCTAAGCAAAATATTATGTGAAAAAGTGATACCATTGTAATTACCTAGTTATTAATGATAGGAAAGGAGCAAAGAGAGGCCAGACATAATAGGCATGTCATTTGAGCAGCTTCGCCAGGAAGCTGCAATGTTGCACTCCCCTGAGACCCCTGGTCTGTCCCCTGAAAAACTCTGTGGAGGCGGGGGAGAGGGGTTCCAACAGAGGGAAGATAGACACATGCCCAATGATCATTTTAGCACCTTGCACGGGACTATTTTGATTACCTTTGTGAAACGCAGGTGAGTTTTGCTTGAGGGTCTTTCTGCATTCTTTCCTTGTTAATATCTGACTAGTCCATGAACAGGACTTTGTCTGGGTCACAGTTTCCCTAGAGCTTCCCTAGAGCTTCTCTGTCCAATATAGTGTTTTTAGTCCAATGTGGCTATTTAGATGGAAAACTAAATCAGTTGCTATGAAATAAAATAAAAAAGTTTTCAGTCATAACAGTCCCATTTTTAAATGCTCAATTAATAAAGGTGGCTAGTGGCTACACTTTTGTTGTTGTTTTTTTCAATATATTCTTATTGATTTCAGAGAAGAAGGGAAAGGGAAAGAGAGAGATAGAAGCATCAATGATGAGGGAGAATCATTGATTGACCCCACTACCCAGACATGTGCCCTTAACCAGAATCAAACCCAGAACCTTTCAGTCCACAAGCGGGTGCTCTATCCACTGAGCCAAACCAGGGAGGACCCACTTTGGACAGAGCAACTATGGACTGTGGATGAAAAGGGGCCACATGCTAACCCGAGTAACTCAGGGAAAGTCTGTGTGGCAGCACTGCAAACTCATAGTCCTAAAGTTACCACAAGGGATGGTCTGAAATTAAAATCTTTTAATTAAAAAGCAGTTTATTAGTATAGTGGATAGTCATGTCCTAGGCCAGTATCTTCCCTGGCAGAGATCAATTATTTTAGGTTCATGGAGCCTATTGTCTTTTTGCATCTAAGATAAGATACTTGTGGAATGTCATGGCAACTTGTAACTTCCCTTTTCCAGACCCCTTAGGGCACAAAAAATGCAGAACCAAGACACAGGCCACAGATTCCCTCATTGATATTGTTATCTGTTAATTGTTGACTATTAACTATCCTGCATCTACCTAAGGAAAAAGAAGTGTGTCCATCATTTTACTTTTTATCCAATCCTAGAGGTTTCCCAACTTTGCTTTCTCTGGCCTCCCTAATCTGTCATCAGTGGAGTTCAAGTGTAACCCACTGTGTCTCCTCTTTGAATTGTAAATAAAACAAGGTGAAAACCCGCCTAGGGGGTTGAGTAGGGTGGGGGAGAAGATTACTGGGGGGAAAAGAGAGACTTCTGTAATACTTCCAACAATAGAGATAATTTTTTTTTTAAATGACCAAATATTAGGTCCTAACAGTCAGTTAAAGTGGCAATTTTACACTGGAATTTTACATTTGCTGAAGAACCACTCAAATGTTCAGCATCCAGTCAACATCTACAATTGGCCTTCATCGTTAAAGTCTCTCTTTTGGGAGAGGTTTGCTTTGTGATAAGAAAGAGGCAGCTGGCAGCAGGGTATACCTGAAGTATATCACGTGGCCAAATAAAACATCGCCAAAGGGTTCCAAGTGCACAAAGCTTCTTCTCATATGTAATTGAGTTTTTCTGTACAAAAGGAAGAGACATTTTATTTGCTGTAAAATGTAACATTAGAAGCAAGTCATTTCCAGGAAAAAAATATTTGTTTTGCTAGCAGAAGGAAAGAAGTTGTGTTAAATACAAAATTGAATCCCATAGAAATGCAACCCTGTCATAAACATTAGGAAAGAAGAGTGCAGTGGCAAAGTTAAATTAAAAATACACTGTTTTAATTTTCCCAAGGTAATAGAGAATACAGGGTCTTTGAGAAATGTTTCATTTAACCTGGTCCCCTGATTTCTACCTGAGGTTGGAAGTTGGCTTTTTTCTTTGTAACTAGGACTCAGTTCTCCCCCAAGAAATTGATTCCTTATTTTTGCTGGTCTAATTTACCACACCTAGACACCAGGAATTTGAGATTGCATACAATTTCTCGGCACTGTTGGTCTTGTTTGTGGGAGGGAAAAAAAAAGGATAATTATATAGCTTGTTCATTAAAAGATTGTCTATAGATTACCTATTCATAAACATCTGTCAAAAACTCAGTACTGTGTGCAAGTAATAATTTTTTGTGAGTCAGATGGACAGGGAGAATGATACTTTTTGTACAGTGTCTGATCTTGCTTCCATTTTGGCAAAAAGGACAAACCTGTTGTGGGGTCGAACCCTGGGTTCAAAATAAGACCACCGGAGGCTGATGAATGATTTAAAAAAGCAGGCAAGGATTTATTGAAAACTGGCCAGGATGGCCGTGGGAGCACTGCAGGCAGGTGGAGTCCACATTACCGCACCGTTCCAGGTGTAGGCAGTCTTTTTAAAGGTCTAAACCACAGGAATTTTCCTTTGTTCTAAATTCTAAATTCTAATGGCTGGGAACAGCCCCACAGGGGACATTGGAATGTGGCCCTATCTTGCGATAGCTGATAATACAGAAGCAGAGCTCAGGGTTAATCCCTAAAGGTTATCTACAGTTTCTACCCCTGAAGCTACTGAGTCAGTGAGAATCAATCTCCTGTAGTTCTGGTCCCAGGCACAGGAAAATTGCCTTAGCCTCCAGGTCTCCACCTGGAAGCTGCGGTAACTACCCTATGTTTAAGCAAGTGCAGAAGCCAAATAGCAGGGTTAAAATTCAAACAGCAGTTTTTACCCAAGTATGGTTGCTACCATATTTCAAAACCTGTTCTGATTATCTCTTCTTTTTAAAAGTTATGGATCTGGGAGATAATTCCTGAGTCAACAAAGGCAATATATATATATATATATATATATATATATATATAGTGTCTATTCATTGAATAATTATTTGGAGTCTTCTCCAGCAGTCATTCTAACTCTTGGGGCTATTCTGGTGAGCAGGAAATAGTCCTTTTGGGAAGGCAACCTGTTCTGGTAAAGGTCACTCCACATTTACACCTCCTGGAAAATGCATTAAAAATCAGAAGAGAGAAAAACGCATGCCAGACTAGCTTTTGTAAGAGAAGTTATTCATTTAAATAATGAGGACACCCAGCTTCATTCAGCTGCATTCAGGGACTCAAGTTGTCAGGTAATTCTGGCCAGCTTTCCACTTCAGTTTCTTTTGTGAGACCTTTATTATGTGGAAGGTTTTTCTTGTATGATGGCAAAAATGGTCACCTGTCTACATGCCTACCTGTCACTAGACCTGTTTCCAACTATCTTATTACACCACTTTCAAAAAAATGTCTTTCTCCCGCAAGTTTCAATGATAATGCATCAACTCTCACAGGCAGGATGAGGTCAGACGACACACAATGTTCAGTCTGGTCACCTGCTTGCACCTGGAAGGTTTCCTCTCAAATTACATGGACTGAAAGTAGAAAAAAACAAAAAAGATTCTCCCCAAGGAAAGAAACATCAGATAGGCTGTGTTACCAGAAACAGTGGATATTTATCTAAGTAGCATTATAGACTACTAGAGGCCTGATGCACAAAACTCATGCAAAAGTAGACCTTTGTAGCCGTGGCTGCCTAGATCCCTCCCATGCTGCATCAGTGGCTGCAGTCCCAGCTTCGTCCTGGAAGGACATTCAGTCTAATTAGCATATTATGTTTTTATTATTATAGATAAGGCATATGTTCACTGCATTATTTTCTTTCAATTTCAAGCAAATTTATAGGTTAGTGCTGTAGGCTATCTCTGTTTGCATTTTTATTCTTTACTAGGGCCTGGTGCATGGATTCATGCACCAGTAGGGTCCCCCTGTGTGGCCCGGGCAGATTGGGCCGAAACCAGCAATCTAACATCCCCTGAGAGATGTAGTAGTGCATGAAGCAGCAGACAGCTTGGGAGGAGCCAGAGCCAGGCCTAGCACAGCACTGCTCCTGCTTACCCTGACCCTGGCCACCTCTGCTTGGTAGGCTTGCTGCCGCTCCATTGTGATCTCCGTGCATCCATGACCAAGAAGCAGCTGTGTGCTTGTGCCCAATAAGTCCCCATGCTGGTCCCAATTCTGGTTCCCATCCTGGTGGGGGAGGAGCATGCAAGGGGAGTATCTGCAGGAGAGGCTCACACTCTGCAGCTGTGCTCACCAGCTATAAGCCTAGCATCTGGTACCCATTCGTCAGCTGATTGGCACTCCATCTGTGGGAGTGCACTGACCTCCAGGGGGAAGCCTCTGCATTGAGTGTCTGTCCGCTGGTGGTCAGTGCAGGTCATCACAACAGGTCGACGGGTCAAAAGGTCACTTAGGCTTTTATATATATAGATTCTCCTCCTGGCATTGCCTTTTCCCTTTGTAACATTCTTAAGTTGAAATGTGGGTCACCACATGGATTTGAGTTCTAACAGCTTTGATTTCGGTTGAATGTCACCAGACAGGCTGGTTTCTCTTTCCCAGCAGGCTTTGTCTCCTGAAGAATGTAAAAATCCCCACTGTCATTGACCTGTTATTGACTTGAGACATTACTTTCCTGACATGTACTGAGGATCATCCTAACCTTTAATGGAAGAACATGGGTAGTATCGCTTTTAAGAGACTTAATAGTTTTCTATTTCTCAATGGATTGTAAAGATTATCTGACTTTGGGTAGTTTGTCCATTTAAAAGAGTGATTACCACAACAAATGGTTCTTGGGATTTTATTTTTAGACATTGCCTCCCCATCCATTGAAACAAAGAACACAGTGTTAAAAACTTATAAAACAGCAAACATGTTTTTGCAGCTGTTACCTCTTCCTCCTGCCCTGTGAGTGACGCATCTTTGTTTCTACCTTATTTGTGGGGTTGAGAAGTACCACCCTGTTTTCAAGGGTATTACAGTACCCCAAAAGGTTACTGAGATTCTTGACATTTGCATGTTGTCTCATTTGAATTCTTTTTGGTCTTTTGGTTGAGGTTGTGGGATGGAATTTTGGGGCAGGGGACAGTTGTGGCCTAGTGTGTCTGCATGTTTTTCCATGATTCTGGCCCATGTCATTGGGCAGCCTTTCTATTAGCTGGGGAAGATGTGCTGACTCAAAGGATTTTTCTTTTTTGGCTGAAGAGAAGCCGGTGACATGTGGGTCATCCATGCACGTTTACCCTCCAGCTGAGTTTTCTGTGCCCCTGTAGGGGCTTCCAGCTGGTCAGTGAGTGGCATCTCACACCCCGATATGTCAAGTTGGTGTCTAAGGTTGGATGTCTGCTGGGGTTTGCAGCTCTTTCGCCCGAGAGCTTGACTAGGATGCACCAGAGCTCAGGAGAAAAGGAAGCCTCCCAAGGGGCTTGACTGCTGTGGCAGAAAGAGTAGCAATTGTCACAGAAATAACCTTCACCCTTAGTTTCATTGCATGGTGCCACTGACCAGTCAAAGGAGATATACTGTCAGCCAATGCAAAAAGCTGACATTGATGAAAGGCAGGATAATGTTCCTAATCTCACCTTTCAAAAGGACTTTCCTTTTATTTTATCTTCCTCGAAAGTGGAGTCGATAATCTAAACCAATGAGAAGGAGTGGATTTTGCTCTCTGCTCCCTGGATGCCTGTCTTCTGGCTGCTACAGGCTCTGGCAGGCAGGCCCTGGGCACCTGCTACTTCAAGATCCTTTGAGAGGGTTCCTCATAGGGTCCTGGGGAGACATGCCCAAGAGTGGTCCTTCATCTTGGAGTTGGCAAGCACAGGTCATTAGCTTGATGGCTGGTGTTGGCAGGGATCCATTGACAAGAGCCTTGCATAATCAGAGCATTCATGAAAACTGATAATAGGCAACGTACTTGAAAATGAAGGGTAAAAGGTGCTCCATGTGTTAGATTAATTACCTCAGCCAAGCAGTCACAGGGAGGGTGGAGGGTATCTCTCTGCAGGGGTGGAACTTGTCAGTCTTTTGTCTCATTCATTCTTTCAAGTGTTTACTGCTAGCCTCACCCCACCCCCAATGCCAGTGAATTTTTGGAGCTCCTGAGATCATGATTACCAAAATGAGAAAGAAATTCCTAGTCAATCATAGGGCTTGATTATCCCAGGAAGACGTGATAACAGTTTTAAGTTTCTGTAAATGGTAACAGCTAGAGCAGGGCTCTGAGGGGTTCTCCATTTTCATGGTGGAACACACAACGGGAGAAAAATAGATTTGCCACAAAGCTCAGAAAGATTCTTAATTCATTCAGAAATAGCACAGCATTGTTACTGTCCTGCAAAATTGTTGCGATGCCCAAGTTCCTTGGGAGCCCTGTCCTTGTAATTAAATAGATTTATACTGGTTGGATCACCAATATGGTATTATTGAGTCATATATGGATGATGAGAGTCTAAATGCAAAATTCAAATAAATATGCATTTATGTATATATAATATACACATATGTATGTTTTTATACGCACATACACCACACACACACCACACACACACACACACACACACACACATAGATGTGAGAATGCCCACCAGGACACCAGAGGACATGTGTTTCAAGTAGTACACAGCTTATTCTTTCAATCAACAAATATTGATTAAGCATGCACTGATATTGTTTCAGGGGCTCGTGATACCTACCAGAGATAACCTACAGGGTTTACAGTGAGAGTGACAGTCACTCTTCCATATGCTACTACATGTTCCTACATGTTAGAATAACACAAAACAGGTCCTGGGATCAGAGAGTGATGGGCAGAGCTCTTTTTTGAAACAAGGTTGGAGACGGTAGCCTTTGAGCAGAAATCTCATTGATGTGAAAGCTCCGGCATGCGGATAACTGGGGTGGGGGGAGCTTCCCAGGCAGAGCTACCTCCTGCAAAGCACGGGGGCGGGGGGGGGGGAGGGGTTTGCTGCCTCTGAGGAATGGCAAGTGGCCTCAAAGGGGCATCAGCAGAGAGGCTGGACTGGGAGCCACGCTGACAAAGGTCCCCCCCCCCCTCCTGGGACCACGGTACAGATAGTTTTTATAGGTCCTTCCTTCCCGCTCTTCCTCTTCTCTGCTTCTCACCCCTTTGGAAAGTCTTGTTGATTTAAATTGGCAGGCTATTGCCTTAAGCCTCCTCCCCCAGCCCCATAAAATGGAAACTAGTTAGACAAAGAGAAAACAAAACAAAATATGTTGTGTTGTTTTACTTTTAGGGGGAAATCCAGGACATGAAGGCAAAACAATTTTTTTCTTCAGCATCTTTAAAGATGCTGCATGATGGCCATAGAGTCCATGTTCTGGAGGTTGATTGCCCGGGTTCAGCTTTGCTGGGTCACTGGTCTTCGGTAGCCTTGAGCCTCAATTCCTCATCCCCACGTTGTGGGTGACAGGGGTAACTTATGCTCAGGGTGGGGATGAAGATGGGATGAGCTAGGCCCTGGGCAGTGCTCACATGTTGTACAGCCTGAACACAGGCTGGATTGTGTTCACCCGGAGCACAAGTGTTCCTAAAAGCTTGAAACAGCAATCGATGCTTATGGGATTTATGGAAGGTATGCAACTTTATGTAGGCACAATCCATCTGCAGTTTGAACCCTAAGGATTTGTAGCTTGTTTCCTCAATCCTTCCTCAAAAATATACTCCCTAGTCCTTATCCTCCTGTGGGCTGCTTCTCTCATACTCAGGTATTTCTAGGTCATTTTGTTAGACCAGCCCGGGTTAAGAGTAAGACCGAATCTTTGCAACAAGACCAGCCAATGGCAGCACTTCTGTTCATTGTGATGGTTTGTTGAAGGACTATAATATTGAAGAGATAAGAAAGGAACCACATTATAGGAGTTTTTCCATGATGGGTGCTGAGTAAGTGACTTTCTATGCTTGTAAAGTGGGTTTTTTACTCAGTAGTAGGCAAAATGAACAAAGTAGATATATACAGAGTGTCCCAAAGAAGTGTATACACACATCCTATATAATACAATGGTAATATGCAAATAGACTGAATGGCAGAATAACCGGAACAACTGAACAACTGGTCACTATGACATGTGCTGACCAGCAGGGGGCATGTGTGGAACATGATGGTTGTCAGCCATGATGGGTTGGTGGAGCATGTGAGTGCAGGGTGTGTGTGTGTGTGTGTGTGTGTGTGTGTGTGTGTGTGTGCCAGCCCAAGGTGGGGCACTGGCTGCTTGTCTGCCCGGCACCAGTCTCAATCACTCGGCGTCATCAGTGGGTGTGAGTGGGGGCTGCTGGTCTGATCGCCCCTGAAGGCTTCTCCACCTCCTCCTGCTCCTGAGGGGCAATAGGGCAGCAGCTAGTGCTCACACCGCTGCCAATGCCAGCCCCAGTCGTTCTGCGCAATCAGTGGGTACAAGTGGGGGCTGGCACCATCAAAATGAGGGAGCGGCAGTGGGATCAGGGCTGCCTGAAAACAGGGACTGTGTCAGGAGGTGCTGGGAAGGGGTATGGAGGATGAGCTGAGATCCATCCCTGTGCCTACTGTAGCCTTGTGGCCCACAGTTCCTTTCAAGGTGCATGAATTCATGAACTGGACCCCTAGTTTTGAATAATTATAAAGATAGTGTTTATTAAAATGCATTTCATTTTCAAAATTGATCTCCCAGCTGTTAAAGTGTGTATACATATTTGGGAACATCCTGTCTTTATGGGCATAGAAAGATGCCTGGGATATTGAGGGAGCAGTGGTTGCTCTGTGCACCACGGCTGCCGCTGAGTAGTGGCACCTGCGTTTTTCATGTTCTACCCTCTGTACTGTGTGATATTTCTACCAACAACATATACTTCATAGTTTATGAGCATGTTATATTCATATTTATGTTTTAGTCCTTTAGAGTGATGAATAAAAGTGAATTTCTTTAAGGAAAGAATTTCCTTAAGGGGAGTGCTTTTCTCTTCCCCTTATTTGAGCAAAAATAGGTATCATTACAATCTCATTTGCTATCCTAGTGACAGGCTACCAAGACGCTTGCACAATGTTATGGTCTCTTAAGTCATTCTAAATAGCGCCCACCTGTGACAAGTTGGGAATAAAACCTCTATGACAGTGAGCTCTGTGGACTGCATTCCTGGGGTGGCATTAATGTGTCCCCCAAATGCCTCTGTGGCTGTAGCTCATCCCATTTCCATTTTTTATTTTTATTTTATTTCATTTTTCTGGTGTGTGTGTTTTCTTTTGCTTGTTTCTATTTTTATACACATGAGTAAGTTTGGCGCTGTCCAAAGGGCATGTGTGCTGAAGGCACTGGAGATTTAAGGCTCAGTGAGGCAGCAAAGACCTGAGCAGCGTACGGGGAGGGGGTCCAGGGCCTGGAGTCACAGGTGACACTGGAACAGGAGTTCCTTCACGGGACAAAGACTGTTGGAGCATCAGCTCTGTGGCACATGGCCCAGCCCAGGCCCCTGGCACCTTCTTCCCTGGCAGAGTGGTCTTTCCTGGAGACACTGAGCTCTGAGTCCCCCCGTCCATGTTTCTAGTCATCGTCACTTTTCGCTCTCCTCTGGCTTACAGGATTCATTTAGGTTATCTGCCTGATTTGTGAAATTCTCTGGGTGTCTGATTGCTGATCTAAACTTCCTAAGAACTTAAATTCAATTGGAATAAGACTTGCTTCTGTTGTGTGAGCCTGTGTGCGTTTCACATGGTTGGTTGTTTTTATCTGGGTCATCTGTCCTGGAAAACTGGCGTATGGCACGGAAGTGACAGAGCAAAGGGCAATCTGAAGAGGTGGCCCAACATGACAGAGTGATTGGCTCAGGAGCGGGGAGGCGGGGCAACCCATGCGGAGGCCCCGTCACCAGGTAAGTCAAGATCCCCGAACACACCTGCAGGCCACGCGATTAACGGGGCAGTTCCGCAGGAATGCACTTCGCTCGGACCTTCGTGTTTTGACCAATTACCTTCAATAATGATGGCAAGGCAGCTTCTGCCCGTGACCGCCTGCGAGATTATAATGTCAGGAGGCCTTTGTAATGTCTGCTGAGTCTTAATAAACCTGTCAGCTGAGGTCACGTCCTTTTCTAATTCCCAGCAGGAAACGGGATGGCGCAGCTGAGCGAAGTCACCAGGTCACGGTCTGTGTGTTCAGGGGGGGATGCGCCAGGTCCCCGCAGGGATGGATCGCTTGCCACAGAGCAGGCTCCTTTTTAATTAGGGCCCCGCTGACGCTCGGTGGCGGTCACTCTGTAAGCCGCTTCTCCCCTCCTTCCTTAGGAAGTTTTCCAGGTCTTCTGGCTGTTTGGTCATGTCCATCCTGCCCAGTGACAGTCTCCCCAGAGGCTCACTGTGGGGGCATTTGTGTGGGTGTTCAAAGCGCTTCAACCATCTTCCGTTTGCTACTTACTGACTTAAGTATGTGATCCCTGACCAAGCCCTTGTGGGTAGAAATTCAAAAAGTGTGTGTTTTTCTTGGAAACCTGTTTGAGCCAGGCACTGCCCTGAGTGGTGGGTATGGACGAGCAGAAACCAGCACCATCCCTGCCTTCATGAACTCACTGGCAGTCGGGGGACATGGTCACACAGTCACAAAGCAAGTGTGTATCGTCTCAGTGCGGCCAGTGCTCATAGGTAAGGAGTGCGGTTCCAAAGGCTACAGGTCAGTGACTGCCATTCAGGAAGGACTCCACCTTCAGGGTCATTGGCGATGTCCGGAGACTCCCTGGACTGTCACCACTGAGAGACAGGTGCTTCTGACCTCTGGTGATTGTTGCTAACTTCCCACAATGCACAGGACAGACCTCACAAGGGGGAATTACCTGCCCCAAATGGCAACAGAAACTCTACTCATGGGAAGGGCCTGGGCCGCAGGGAGGTTGCCTCAGTGAAGTTCTGAAGATGGGCAGGAGTCTGCCAGGTGGTGGATACAGGTGGGGGGATTTCCTAGGGGGTGGAGACATGTGCCAGGGGAGGAACTCAGGGCCTTGGGGAGCTGGTAGAGGCCACTAGAGGACACTGTGGGCATAGAGGGGATGGAAATGTGCATGATTGTGGGGTGGTGGCTGCCTGGGGCCTTGGAGGCCAGAGCGTCTACACAGGCATCTCACACGGGATGAGGCATGAGGTGAGTTCAGCAGGAAAGGCAGAGGCCTAAGACCTTTGGAGGTGACACTGTTGCGGGTGTTTTCCCAGAAAGGCACATAGGTTTCTTGGCCCGCATCCCGCTCTATTTCTTATGAGCTGGTGAGTCTTGACACATTGCTGGACCAGCCAGTCTCCCACCTCACCTAGGAGTCAGGGCCCACCTTGTAGAGCTCACGTGAGAGTAGAAGAGAGAACACTGCCACTGTGTCTCCTGCAGGACTGTCCCCTCCGCTCCAGTCCTGGCTCAGACCACAGGCTGTACCCCAAACCCAGAGAACTACAGAAGAAACTCGGCTCTCACTGTCACATTTTTTAGAAGTTCTGGCCCTTCCATTGGCTGAGTTGCTGTGAGCCTGGGTTCATCCCTCACAGGAAGGATCCTGTGGGCCTTGAGGGTGACATATTAATCTTAGTTAAACGTTCCCATTATGATCCCGGTCTCCTAACAGCCAGGGAGCCAAGTATTCAGGAGGGCATTGGGCAAATCCAGAGCACTGGACAGCTAGAGGAGAAAGCCAGTCCCCACATGAGGATGTCATGGCCGTTTGGTTTTCCAAATATTTAGGGAAACTGAGTCTGAACGGCAAGCTCTAATTGGTTAAATAAAGGAGTGAGGGAAGGAACTCAGGAATAAACAAGCAAATGTGAAAATTCATAACTGACCACGTCAGGTGGTTGGTCCAAATTTTCTCCCTTCCACCCAGAGGACTTAAGTGACTGTAGAGAATGTAAAGATTAAGTTTCAAAAGTCACATGAAAAGGCTGCCTTAGAAGCTACTAGAAAACAACAAAAGTTTAAGAAATAAGACAAATGGTCTTTCTTCTGTTGGAAACATGAAGCCCGGTGCTCACAGGGACACTCTTTCCTGTGGGTTAGAATGACCTTGGAAATGTCACTCTGCCCATCCCTCGGTCTCAAACCAGCCGGACCTGACCTTTCCCAGGCCGTCCCGTCTTCTCGGATGTCCTCCCAGATGTGCCTGCCTGGGCTCTGCGTGCCGTCAGGGCTTTGCTGCTGGAAGTTCCTCCCAGCATTAGGCTCACGTCCTCCGTGCTGTCACTGTCAGCACACAGGGCCTCCACTCCCTTCTCAGCACACACGCACCCTTCCCCCCCTCCCCGCCACATACTGATCTAAGGGGGCAGCTATCCGCCCTGCACTAACACAGTGCGACCCGCAGGGAAGCAGGTGCCATCACGCCTGCTGCATGTCAGTGTTCCCCAGGTGCCCCCTCTGTGTGTGTCTCCATTTGCCGGCTGTGACCTTAAGCCATGTCTTCTTTCATTTAGTAGAAATAGGAGCACACAGCTGCTTGCTCATCGCTGCCTCTTCTGTTTGTTCTGGCGTGTTCCCCCCCCCCCCTTTCCAGCCCTCCCCCAAATGCAGGTCCCTCCCGAGTCACCTGTCTTGGAACTCATCCACGTGCAGTGCGCCTTCTGTTCCTGGCAGCTTCCTCTCCCCGAGCGTCTCCTTTGTTTCCTTCCAGGGGGAGCGTGCCCTTGGAAGAGTCCTCTCTCTGTTGACTGAGCCAAGTCAACTCTATGGAAAGAGGAGGCTCAGCTCAGCCCTCGTCCGTGCACTTGGCATTTGTGAGCTGCATTATTAACAGCGGGGCCTATGAAATGCCCACCGATTCCTCAGCACGGGGCTCAGCTCAGCCCCCCCTTAGCCTGGCCGCAGTCACGGAAAGGAAACATTTATTCAGGAGTCACCGGGATGATGGCAGGCAGTTTTCTTGTGTAAACTCTGTGGTGAGCACGGGGAGGGCGCTCTTTGCATCCGCTGCCACCGACTTTTCAGCCATAAGGACAGCACAGTTGGCAATGCTACTGCTCTGCCACCTTTTTAATGGCCTGATGATTAAAAATGATGGGCAGATAGAAATAGAGGAGCTGCACTTAGCTACACGAGACAGTTTCTGTCTCAATTGACACATTCCACAGGAGGATGTGGCTCAAAGGCGGGAGCCAAGTCAACTTTTAACTCGGCCAGAAGCACACCATCCTGTCTTTGCGCCGTGACAAGCCTGTTACAAGCCAGTTACAAAGGAGACGCATTATTTTTGTGTCAGAATAGGAATGGATAATGAGCCTCTCGCTTTGAAATGGAGGGAAAATATTTTGTGAAAATTATCAGTATCCTTTTGTTTGTTGTTGCTGGAGAAATGTGCATTTGTATTTCAATTAACTTCTCTCTGTGTGTAGCCCTTGCGTTCTCGCTGGTTCTCTCACACTCCCAATCAGCTTTGTTTTACAAGTTACAATGCATTATTGGTTTGGAATTGATTTGGTGTCATATGTTGTCATTGGACAAAAAAACAGTTTTTAGCTAAGCTGCCTAACATTAGAACAGCTGGTAATGTCACTTTTGCTAATGTCTTTAACCACATTTTTAACAAAACAGCAGATGCTCATTGCCAGAGCCCTTTCCCTCCCCTGTCTGTCTGCCTAAAATCAGCTGCACTAAAGGCTCTGACGTGGGCAGAGTCCTAGGAGCGGATCCCCGACCTCAGAGGAGGACACGGTGTCTTGGATCTTGGATTCTCTGGCAATACTGGAGACAAAGAGCACTGGTTTAGATGTAAAGATGTAAAAAAATGGGTTTTCCCCAGAAGAATGCTCTAAAAATGAGGAGGACAGGGGTCATGGCTCCGTGGCTGCACAGTAGGGCAGTGACACCATCGAGGAGCAGAGCTGATCTCTCTCTGGCCCTGTGGCTGTCATCCTCACTTTTTAATTACTAGTGTTTGGGGTGGCAGGGGGAAGGGGAAAATATCTTCCCTTTGTTTTAAATTTTTATTTTATTTTATCTTATTGCTTTTAGAGAGATAGAGGAAGGGGGCAGGGAGAGAGAGAAATTGTGTTCCACTTGCTTATGCATTCATTGGTGGACTCTTGTATGTGCCCTGACCAGGAGTCAAGCCTGCAGCCTTGGCATGGCCCAGGTCCTTTCCTTAATTAAGACACTTCCAGCGAAGCAAACAGGCACACACACAGAAAAGGGGATTTGTTTTCTGAAACATTTGACAGTCATGCAAGACAATGTAAAAATTTCCTTAAAAACTTCCCCCAGAATGCTTTGCTCCATGAGACATCTTATTTTTGGTTCTTACCCCCAAGCGCATAATTTTTGACTGCCTTGTTGGTAAGTGTGGAAGTACTGTCCTGAAAATCGCAGTGCACGTTTGCTGATGTGTTCATGAGTTTAGTGAGTATTTATGGGATCACGATATCCTTAAGGTTGAGAGCATGTCCCCTGGGTCACAGGCCAGTCAGGCAGCAGTGCCTCCAGTTTATGAACCTGTGTCTCAGCTGGGACTTCAGTTTCTTTCTCTCTACAATGAGGAGAATTCTAGGAGCAGTCACAGAAGTTTTTGGATGGATAAAATGACTTAATCTATGTAAAAGTTAATACATGTATAAGAGTAGTGCCTGCTTTATATAGAAAGCACTAAAATGTTAATTGTTACTATTGTTATGACTGTGCTTCAAAGGTATATTGGAAGGTGTGTACTTTTATTTTTTTAAATTTAAATTCTTTATTGTTTAAAATATTACATATATCTCCTTTCCCCTCACTGACCTCTTCCCAGCCACTCCCATCCCCCAGCACATGCCCTCATCCCCTATTGTCTGTGTCCCTTGGTCTTGCTTATATGCATGCATAAAAGTCCTTTGGTTGATTTCCTATCCCTTCCTCCCTCCCATGTCTTCCCTCTGAGGTTTGACAGTCTATTTGATGCTTCTGTGTCTCTGGATCTATTTTGTTCATTATATTCCACAAATGAGTGAGGTCATGTGATATTTATCCAACTCCAACTGGCTTATTTCACTGAGCATAATGCTCTCCACATCCATCCATGCTATCTCAGTATTCCATTGTGTAAAATGTACCACAGTTTTTTAATCCACTCATCTGCTGATGGGCATACTGTGGCGGACTTTCCCACATCCATTCTACCCTCACCTAATCCAAACCATGTGAAAATTGGTTCATGAGTGTGTTTGCGTGTGTTGGGGGGATTTGTACTCTTTCTATGTATATAAGACAGATGTACATATAATACATCTGCAGATATTCAATGTATCTGTGGTATCAAAATTCATGGGTTAGGAACAAATCAAGAAAAATGTTTAAAGAGGCTTCTTTGGGAGGCAATAATGAGGAAAAAGTTGGGCAAAACCAATGTTGATGACCTCCAGCTAGAGACCCTCAGGGACACACCAGGAGATTAACACTGGGTGTATTACTCATTGCAAGAGGAAGAAACACCACGGAGAAGCCTGGGACATCTAGTGAGAGTGGGTTAGAAAGGACTTGGACTTGGATTGGGTGATTGGCGAGAGTCCCTGAAAGTGCGGTTCCTTCTGGGTAGGGTGCTGTCACTAAGTGGGGGCAAATCTATAACTGGGTGTCTCACGGCAGCATCTTTATGGGGGAGGCAAACGGGAGTGAGGCTGATACTGCTTCCTGAAGAAGCCGTGGTCATGGTATTCGCCAAAGGAGGGGCTGTTTATTATTCTGGGAGTTGTGCAGTAACCTTGCTTTTTTGTTTGTGCTAAGACAAATATTTCTTACTTTATCTCAGGATGACTTTTCCTGAGTTGTCGGTGTTCTGTGAGATTTTCTGTCTAGCATGGCCCAGCTGTGAGTGACTGGCCAGCTTTAACACTGAAGCCCAGTGGAAGTCAGACCAGCATCTAGACATCTGGCTTCTTTCTTTCCCTTCACTTCCTACCCAGTCCCAATCAAAGTATTTCCATGAACCTTGCCAGATACTGACTCAAAGATGAGCTGTCCTGTACTCACTTGGGCTGGAGCAGAGAGGAGAAGCGTGCTTGTGTTAGGGGCAAAAGGAATATCGGGGACTAGTTATGGTTATGGGAAATAGTAAGCATGCTCTATTAACCATGATTGCCCTTTTCTGGTTAAAGAAAGGACATCTGGAATTTGGCTGGAAGTTGTTTGTCTCTGAGACCTTGCAGACAACCTTGGACCTGGGAGTCAACCTTGGAATGTAGTCCATTCTCATTCAAGACCTGCCTATTATCATGGAAATATTAACAACCTTGTTGCCCAAACAATGGAGTCCCACCCCAGCCTACATAGCCTACTTCCCCATGCCTGTGATCCCTACTTCCCCAACTAATCTTTGTCCATCCCTAAATGAGCAGCTGGTTTATGGGGGGGCTGCAGAGCAGATCTTTGTGGATTGTAGGGCCCCAAGATTGAGGAATTGACCTTCCCCACTGCCTGTTCCAGGATGTGACCTTTACAGTTAAAGATTAGACAGGGATGAGGTCAGTTCTTTACGGTTGAAGATTAGGCAAGAATGAAATCAGTCCCCAGAAACTCCCTACCCTGAGGACTTACCCAGAGGAATGGGAAGGGGAGAGACAAAGGGGCTTGCAAGATTACCAGATGGGACTGTTGACTAAGCATAGACCCTGTCATAAAACATGTAATTAACGAGCCCAGCTCCCCTTCTTGGAATTTCTTTGTTCCCTTCCTCCCCCTCCATGTGTAACCCCACCTGTGTGTGGTTTTTGCCTTTATAAACTCATGTTCTGCAGTTACTCAGTGCTCCAGTCAGCCAGCACTGTTACTGTCTGCCTGAGAAGCCCCTGTGCTGAGCTTGTATTAAAACCTCATGCTTTTTGCATCAAGTTTCGGTCTCGGCGTTTGACTTGGGGTCGTCGCCCACTCCATCGGACTCACCGGGGGTCTTGGGACCTTACAGGATGACCTGATGCTCTCCCATACTACCAGCAGTATGGGAATTAACGCTCATATATGATTCAACCCTGTCTCTGCTTCATTGGCTCAAGTAGTGACAGGCAGACCAGACCCATTGATTATCAGGTTTCACTAGTCTTTTTCAGGAATTGAACAAAAAGCCAGAGCATCAGTTATTCCTGGCACTTACCTCATCACCAGGCAGGGAACTGGCCTAGGACCTATTCCCCAGGGTCCATGCAGCAGAGAGCTCAAAGCTTCCGGACCACACAGGGTGAACCTGAGCTCCTGACCTCTGCACTTCCTGTTTCAGGAGACAGTGCAGCTTCAGCTTCGGGGTCTGAGGCTGAATACATCCTGACTGAGGATCCTGCACATCACCACCTGTGAGTGTAGACATGTCTGAGAGGTAAACATGAAAAGAAAATGATGATCCATTTCTTTAAGTCATGGACATTCAATTCATTTTGCAAAATAATTCTATGAAGACATTTCTTAACACTTATAAATGTAAATGGGAAGTTGATGGCCCATTATTAATGGGTAATATTTTGCTTTCTAGAATTATTCGGAGAAGGTCTGCCCCCTTCACTCTCCCCTTTCTTCAGAGCATCCCATGCAGGCTCACTTCGCTCCTTGTGTAGCTGGCTCACCCCAGACTGCCCTGGCTGCTAATCACAAGGCCTATTACTACCCTCTTTTCAGAATTTGGAAGAATGTTCCTTCTGGAAGGGACCTTAGAGGTCATCTCAGCAAAGCCCTCATTTTAAATATGAGCAGACCAAGACTCAGGGGATGTGACCTCACAAAGGTCAAGCAGCTACTGGCAGAAAAGCCAGACTTTTCCATGCTGCAAAGAACACAAAAGCTGTGTGGTGTGCCTCCTCCCACTCCTGGGCCCTGCACCTGTGGCAGACATAACTCGTCACTCACTGCACTGTCTCTGCTGTGTGCCCGGTGACCTGCAGCCCTCAGCCCAATGTTCCAGCAGCCCATACATGTGATCACCAGCGTGTGCATTGAAACTGGTATTACACGGAGTGCATTTTATACAGCCCTATTTATTTCTTAGTCAGAAATAACTAAAATACAGAGATACATTTTAATCATCAGTGCCAAAACTACTTGTGTCTTATAACCTCTAATACAAAGCTAGGAAAGAAGTATGGTTTTTGTAGCATATTAATGCACATTAATTAAGATTCAATATCCCTTCTGTTTCCTAGGGGATAGAGTCACAATTTTTTACATTATTGTCCACAATATTGGAAGAGGAATGGACTTGAACTCTTGTAATAGAATCTCTAAAGCTTTTGTTTTGAATTCTTAGGATTGTGTGTCTGATGTCAGGCTACTATAATAACAGCTCCATTTTAAGATAGTTTCTTAATTTTCAAAATGTAACTAAACTTTTATAATGTTATTTTTTAAGCTAAAACATAGTTCTAATCTTGTGATGGTCATTAAGCCAACGGTTGCCAACCTTTCTGACCTCATGGACCACCAGTGGTCCACGGACCACCGGTTGGCAATTGTTGCATTACACAACAATTAAGGAGAAATGTCGATGGATTTTAAGCTACTAAGGGGGACAAATGCAGTGGATTTTGCATGCTCTCTGTCTCTTGGCAGTGAGGGACCTGTGCCAATGGGGAGAACAAGAGTGGGATGGATTGCTGGTTGTTGGATTGGGACAGGGTTGCTATTAAACCCTTTACCTTTCAGTTCTGGGATTCTACAAAATTCACAACAAGCTAAAGATAAAACATGAAAAGGAATGGCAGGAAAGACCCAAGAAACTGCTGTGTTCTGGAGCCCATCCTTGGGTCAGTCATGGCTGAATATTGGGGTGTTTCGATGGCCCTCCTGGCTTGTCACCCTCCCCCTCTGCCAGATTAAGGGAAGAGTGTCTGTGATCACCTGCCCAGGACCACACAGATGTACAAGGGCAGCTGTGCAAAGGGAAGACAAAGTGTTATTGTCAGGATTGGGAAGGGCTGCTGGGCAGGAAGTGGTAACAGGGCTATTTTAGGCCCTGTGGTCTCCTGCCTAACTTCACTGCTTGGAGGGTGGAGGCGGGAATGGTGGGGGTGGTGGGGATGGGGTTCCACATTGGCTGTTTGGCTCAGGGTCTGTAGCTGGCTTGAACCTGCAGGTGGGACCACTCAGGGTGTAAGGAATGGGAAAGTACACAGACAAGAGAACTAAACAGAACCCAGCTGGATGCCTGAGATTTTCAGCTTTACACTTTCTATTCATGAGACAGAGAGCGGTACCAACTTTATGGCCTCCTTTATTCTTGAAGAACCCAACTTGCTTTTGAGATTCTCTGCTATTATTAGACATATTTCAGGGTTATGTTTCTGGGTTTTTTTGTGTGTGTTTTTTCCATTGAATAGTTTAAACATAAATTGACTTTTTGCAAAAAAGCATACGTTTCATAGAGGCATAAGTAAACTGCCATTGAGACCATTTAGTAGCAGAAAATGATTAATTATGCCTTTTAATCATAGTTCCATTATCATATGAAATAATCATGTCATTGGACCCATTTCACTAAAGAAAGTTTAGCACCACTAGGAGCATATTTGCATTAATGAGGCATCACAGGTTATTAATTGAAATTGAATAACAGCTTGGAATATTATACATCTGCATTAATTGGAAACAGAATTGTGGATTTATTGGCAGTAGACCTCTTGTCATTTTAGAGAAATGACTCCTTGATGGATTATGAAGAGGCCATTTTTGCACTAACTGGAGTTTCTAGCTCATACATGTTGGCTTTGTTTTTAACTAAAATAACCCTTCATGACTGATTTCTAAAGCAGACCTTGTAGGTAAGCCCAGTACCATCACCACCACAGCCTGATTGTGTTTTGACCTGGTCATCCACCAACTACTACGTGAAAGAATATGGAATGAGGTAGGCCTGGGTCCAGGGAGGAATGCTCACTGGTGGCAGTCCTATCACTGACTTGCCTCTCCATGGAGCCTGTGTCTGGCCACCCCAAGCAAGAGGTGCCTTCATTAGCTCTATTGCTGCCTTTTGAGCACTTTGAATCAGTCACAGCTGTGTTGACTTGTCTGTTGCCTGTCTCTATCACTAGTAAGTTTTCTCTAGAGCGCAGAAATTGTGTCTCTTTTATTCTTCATTGTGTCTCCAGCACCTGGCACAGTGTAGATGGGCAATGAGTGGTTGTTGAATGGATGCCCACATCCTGGCTTAGGCTGGAAGCACCTGGAAGAGTGAGTTCCCATAGAAAGCTCTGATAATCATTCTGTGCAGTTTGATCCCTGGGTGTAGGACAGAATGAAAAATGCCATATCTAAAATGTACCCTTTTGGCTCTGGCTGGGTAGCTCAGTTGGTTAGTGCACTGTTCCGATATGCCAAAGTTGTGGGTTTGATCCCTGATCAGGGCACATACAGGAATCAACCAATGAATGCATGAATTGGTAGAATAACAAATTGATCTCTCTGTGTCTCAATCTGTGTGTGTGTGTGTGTGTGTGTCCCTCCCCCTCTCTCCCTTTCTTTCTCAAAAAATCAATAAATACATTTTAAAAATTAAAATTTACCCTGAAATCACTCTGTGCCCTTGGTGTTTCTATTCCAGAAACTTGGCCTTCAGATACCATTGAATTTAATTCAGTCAGGATTGCACTCCCTTGAAACTAGAAAAACACACACACAAAACCAAGGAATAGAAGCCCATGTTATTATGCCCCATGACAATTGAGTGAGAGCTGTGCTTGCTAACACGTCTTAATTAAAGTTGTTGTAGAAACCAACATTTATGACAAACCTTGAAGTAGAATTTCAGTGTAATCATTGCTACATTTGTTAAAGCTCTTAGAAACCAATAGACAGACTCATCTGAGCACAAGTCATTTGAGTTGCTGTTTAGAACCCATGAGAGTGAGAAGTAGAGGATCAGCATTGGGGGAACTTGGTTTTCTTTTTTTAACTGATGACTTGTGTCCTGTCACATGGCTGGCGTGTCTTGGAGGAATATGGCTTGGTGAAAAGAGCTTTACACAAGCCCTAGGGACATGGCCCACCTTGGCTTTTTCTCTTGATAATTGAGAGACCAAGGGGAAGTCAATTTTCTGAATCTTATCTAGGAAATAGAGACATTTGTGTTGTGCATCTTAAATAATCTTTGAAAAAATAGTTGATGGAATTAAATAAAAGATCTTGGCAAATTATAAGGCAAATGCAATACATTGCTATTATTCGTTTGTTGGCTCCAGAGGAAAATAAACAGAAGCCCTAAGTGAGAACCACAGAGGCCACTCTTGGCTCAGTTACCTAAGGAGCAACCGCTCTTACCTTCACCATTACAGATGTCCAAGATTTCATCGGTGTTTTTGTTTGTTTGTTTGTCTTTAAAATATCTTTTTTCATTGATTTCAGAGATGAAGGGAGAGGGAGTCTGAGAGAGATAGAGACTCAATGATGAGAATCATTGATTGGTTGCCTCCTGCACGCCCCACACTGGGGACTGAGCCCACCACCCTAACATGTGCCCTGACAGGAATCAGACTGTGACCTCCTGGTTCATAGTTCACTGAGCCTGCCAGGCTGTTTTGTGTGTGTTTTCTTTTTAACTTGGAAGTGAGCATGAGTAAATAAATACTCAGGTTGTGCTTTTAGCAACTTAAAGACATCCAAATGAAAGCAGTGAAATGCAGAGTTTTAAGCCATCCATTTGAGAATGGTTTGTTTTTACTCATAATGCCTAATTTAGGCTAGGGTAAAAATTCACAGGCATCCTCACACCCTGCTGGTTGGCCATAGACAGCCCATACAGAACAGATTGCAGGCAAATCAAACATTTTGGTGGGAGTCCCAGGGGATTGTTAAGACAACTGCCTTCTTTGGCTCTTCAAACCATCTTTTAGGTTTAGGGCATTTCTTTGTGGCTTCTTGGTGATTCTCTTGATAGGGAGCATGTTGGCTTATATTCTGTTTTTGTATTGTATGAAAACTGCCTGAGGGCACAAATCTCCACACACATTTTATATATATTCGTGTGCTGACCTTTTGACCCTGTAGAAGGCTGTGATCCGCTCTCATCCCTGGAAAAAGCTCAGTAAATTTCTTCTTTCTGGTTGAGGCATGGGATTACTAATATCCCAGGGAAGGTTTGGGGTAAAAATGTAGTAGAGTTATTCAAGACATCAGAAACCATTGGTGTGTGTGTGTGTGTGTGTGTGTGTGTGTGTGTGTGTGTGTGTGTGTGTACATGCACTTCCTAGCAACTAAGCAATGCTTTTTGCCTATTACCTGGCCTCAAAATAAAATCACCTCGCAGACAAACTCTTAAATATGCAAATATGCTTGCCTTTCACTGGTGATCAGATGTTCATCAAGCAAAACCAATAATAGTTGCTTCTTTAACCATATTATTAGATGTAAGTTCTGAACATTAATTTACTTTTGGATCCTGTTATAATAATTCATTCATTCATTTATTCACCAAGTATTTTTAGAATAACTCATATGTGCAAGGCTACATTCTCTGTGCTATGATTCAGCAGCCAATAAGACAAACAAAAATCCTTGTGCCCATAGAGATTACACTTCTGTGAAGACAATTAGCAAGGTGACAGGGAAATAATGTAGTTGCAGGTAGTGATATGCATGCCTTAGGAAGAAAATAAAACAAGGGACAGTAAGTGTTGGGAATGGATGCTGCTTTTGGTAAGTGTTTAGGGAAGACTTTTTGAAGATATGATATTTGAACAAATGGAACAAAACAGGGGAAAGCCTTGGAAATATGAAGAGGAAATGAGTTGTATGTAGTATAAAGGCCTGGAGGTATGAAAGAGTTTGAAATGTTGAAGGAGCAGCAAGAAAGCCACTGGCGCTGGCCATCAGTGGGAGTGGGAGGCCTTTGTGGGATTGGTAGGTATGGCCAAATGTGGTCAAGAGGACCTTGGATGCTATGATAAGGAGTTTTCAATGGAGGACAATGGAGAATGTTGAGTAATGGTGTGCTTTGATTCTGTGTGCGTGCATGCGTGCGTGCATGCATGACTGTGTGTGTGTGTGTGTGTGTGTGTGTGTGTGTGCTAGTTTTTTACTTTTGGAATGAAATATCATCATTGGAAATAAGTATGCTATAGGTGTTATGTTTTGTTTTTATTTTTCAGTGCTTAAAAGAGACACGGTTATAATAGATTGGGCTGGTGTTTTACTGTAAGAGCTTCTTTAAATCCATTAGAAATGGCTTTTTCATGGGTGAGAGGCTTGTTCCAGCCCTGTCTCATTCAATCTGAGGGCAATATCCTATCCCCAGAGCCCATGGCATAGTTGGATGAGATGGTTCTAGAATGTTCTATATGCCTGATTTTTTATTTTTACAGAAAATAACCCTTGTTTCCTCTCTCCCTTGTAAGATCCAATGTCTTATAGCTCTTATTTGTTCTCTGGAGCTCTCTCTGAAGTCACCCTTTGGCTCCAGGAGTTTGTGCTTCTTGGAACATCTTTTGAGATGTTCTATCAACCACTGTTGGATATTTGGGTGCTTTAATCTTTTCTGATAGGCAGAGCCCATTGCATTCAACATCCAAGTGCCATTTTTCTGAAGATGAGTTTAGTTGCTAAGATTTGGGAACAGCACGGGGTCTGTCATCAGGCCTTTCAGAGCCAACCCCTGCCCTGGGCAAAGATCAAAGGCCTAGCTGGCAGGGACACATGGCTTCCAAGTTATGCCACAAAGTGACATAGTCATAACTAGTTTGTGTTATTTTTTTTATTTTAAATTAAATTTATTGGGGTGACATTGGTTAAGAAGATCATATAGGTTTCAAGTGTACATTTCTCTGATACATGATCTGTATTATAATTTATATTAAACAGAATTTTCTGATGTTCTGTGAAAACCAGGTTATATGGGAATAAGTTCAGAAGGAGAGAAACTGGCCAGGAGGCTTTGGGAATAATTTAGAAAAGAAGTGATGGTGGCATAGATTTGATGATATTGGAGAAATGATCAAAACCTTGATATATTTTGATGACACTGGGCTATCCTACCTAATAATGGAATAATATGCAAATTAACCATCACTCTGCTACACCCAGGAGCCACACCCACAAACCAATAAGAGCAACTATGCAAATTAACCCCAAAAAAGATGGCAGTTAATTTGCATACATGGAAGGAGGAGGAGTGAAGACTGAAGACAGCATAGAAGGAAGAGGGAGGAAAAGTGGAAAGCAAGGTTGCTATGGCTGCTGGAGGGAAAGAACTGGCAGTGCATGCAGGGCAGGGTGGGGCGAGGCATGCAGCAGCCACAGAGGCAGTGGCAGTGGCGGTGGCTGTGGGTTGGATGGGTGGGGTGGGACATGCAGCAGGGGTGTGCACGGCCCCAGAGGCAGCAGCAGCAGGTGCAGGGGTCAGGGCATGCATCAGTGTTGGTGGCAGCGCTCGTAGCCACCAAGATAGTGGTGGCAGCAATGGCTGCAGGTGCAGTGGGTAGGGCCAGACAGGAGAGGTGTGGGGGGTGCGGGAGAGGTGGTCATGGCACAAGGGAAGCCCACTGGAAGTCTTGCAGGAATATTCCTGCAACAGGTTGCTAGTCCTTCCTATGTAATCCAGGAATGTGAACTAATAGTATAAACCCATATCACATGATTATACAATCTAGGTGCTGATTTTAGGACAAGGGTGGGGAACTTTTCTCTGCCACGGGTCGTTTGGATATTTATAACATCATTCACAAGAATACAAAATTATCAGCTTAAAAATTAGCATGCTGTATTTGGTCAAACATTTAATTAACTCACCTTTAATACCTTGGCAGGACCAGAGCAATGGATTTTGTGGGCCATATTTGGCCTATGGGCCAGATGTATCCTTCCCTGCTTTAGAAGCACATTTTTTATTTAGGTGGGGCCACCTATTCTTAAATCTGACTAAATAGGGAGGGAATGGACAGAATTAAAAACCTGGGATAACTCTCATGTCCAACCTGTTGCACCAAAGTTCTTTGGATACATATTTTCCCACGAAGAGTGAAAAGATGCCAGTACAAATCCATCTAACTGCACAGGTGACAAAGAATGAGGTTTCCATATTGATCCTGCTGTGCCTGGTTAAAAGTCTTTAACTCTAGGGTGTAGTAAATATCCATTTATGCTGATTTTCTATGATCAAGTTAAACATTATACTTGCACCAGAGAAGGACCAAAACCAGGTGGAATTCTGAGGTGTGACTTTCTGGGATTTTTCCTAAGGGATTGAAACGTTGCTATGTTCTGGCTAGGATAGGGACAATAGAGACAGACTCCAATATGTTTTCTCCCCACACCAAGACCTCAGTGCTGTGTACCTGAAGCCCATCCATGCTGAAAGGCCCTCAGACTTGGTCCTTCCCCACCAGTGGGGTTATTTTGGCTGCCGAAGCTCCTGCAGAGAAGAATGTGCCTCTTTATGACATTCCTGTAGACTTTCATAGAGCGACTTGGCCATGGGTCTACCCCTTGACAGATGCTAGTGACCAGGGGGGTGTGACATGCCTGTTGACTTGGCTTCAGACGCATTTCTATCCCTAAGGATGGAGCCCTATGTAAGGAACTAGAGTAGAACTGAGGCCCCAGCCGATGCAGAGCTGTTGCTGGAGGAAGTATCCAGGGTTAGGGGAGCAGCAGACATTACTGAGGTAGGGCCATAGCATCTCCAGGCTGCCTGCCCTCTGTGGGCCACCATCCAGCGGCCCTGAAGCTCAGATACATTTTTATTAAAATACCACATGTTCTTTTTCTCACTTGCCTTGTCCTTCCGAAGGACAAAGGAAGTGAATTTCTGAGATAGGAGTTCCCAGGACAGATCAGTAAGAGAAATGTGCTTTTGTTCCCAATGGAGCCCAGCCGGGCTGAGCCTAAAAAAGCACACTGAGGAGTACCCGGTACCGTATTTATTTATTGTGATCCACATGCAGAATTCCCTCTTGGAAGCTGAAGCTGATGATGCCTATTTTCATAGCTATTCTTTCTAAATTCTATTTCCTAGATGCCAGAAAATGAGTGAAAGACACATGAACAAAGAGAGTGAAACAACTTCACTGCATTATAATTTTCACAGTAGTGTTTTAATACCTTTAAGCTCTCATTAGATGAGTGGGTTGAAGAAACTGGTTTTGAGAAGGGTTTTATTGCCCAAAAGAAATTATTTTACCTGAATTTCAACAAACAAAAACCATACCCAAGTGGAGGAAACTTCTGGTCGTAGAAGAGCTTGCTCTGAGGATTCCATATGCACGTGGAAGGTCAAAGAGCAGCACTAATGAACATCGCTGGAAAGAGAAGCAGAATGAAAATAGGGCATGTTTACATGTACTTTGTTAAGGCTAACTTTATTTTTAAGTGAGAAGCTTTTATTAATATAGTCCATGTCCACAAATAAATGAAAATATAACTAACTAGCTGAAACTGGTTTGGCTCAGTGGATAGAGTGTAAGTCTGCGGACTGAAAGGTCCTAGGTTCGATTCTGGTCAAGGGCATGTACCTTGGTTGTGGGCACATCCCCAGTAGGGGGTGTGCAAGAGGCAGCTGATTGATGATTCTCTCTCTTGGATGTTTCTAACTCTCTATCCCTGTCTCTTCCTCTCTGTGAAAAATCAATAATATATTTTTCTCCTCTAAGCAATGGATGTAAATCCAGGCTCTAAAAGAATCTTAAGGTCTCATTCTGCAGAAGGTGACCTTTGATCTCTGCTCTCTCTTCTTACTGGGACCCTGAAGGTGATTGGTCTCTAGCAGCAATGTGGTGCGACCTGTCAGTCAGGTCATGGCTGGTTACCTTGTCAGGTAAGCGGTCTGGTAGCTCTCTGTCAACACGTTCTCCACCCAGTGTGTGTGGTTTCAAATAAAAGATGCCGCTGAAATGGAATACGGTATTAGCAAACTGTCTAAAGGTGAAATTTTACAAGAAAGGTAAAGTGCAATTTAACAGAATAAAAATGAAACACTCTGCAGATCCTCTCTAAGTGCCCTCCATGCACATTAGTTCTCCCCAGGTAATGCTAGAGGGTGTTTACTTCTTACCTTCCAACAACTGCCAGGCCCTGACCTGTAGAAACTACTACTGTTCACTTTGAAATACTCCTTATCATGTATGCCATTTATATATCTGTATGGCATGCATAGGATGGGACCATAGGAGTTATCACTACATTATCCTATATAATACAGGCCTAATATGCTAAATGACCAGTGGGCCATCCAACCAACCAAAGTGTAATATACTAATGATTTGCAGAGGCCACTCAACCACTCACTATGGTGTGCACTGACCACCAAGGAGAAGACACTCCAACCAGTAGGTGAGCTTGCTACTGGGGTCTGGCGGATCAAGACTGAGCGAGATGGGCCAGACATGCCCTGCAGCCCTCCCGTGGTCCCTCCCTGGCTGGCCAACCTCCCCCCTCCCTCCCCAGTGCCTATTGTGCACCAGTGGGGACCCTCAGCATGGCCTGTGCCCTCTCGAAATGTGGGTCCCCACAGGGGATGTCGGAGAGCTGGTTTTGGCCCAATCCCACAGGTTAGGCTGAGGGATCCCATGAATTCATGCAATGGGCCTCTAGCAATAATATAATAGCTTATTGAGCTAGCATTCTTTCAGGTTTGCCTTTGGAATTGAAGGTAACATTTAATTTTCTTATGAACATCATGAGCAGGGAGATGTTAATATGTGAGGCCCTTCCACTTGGTCACAGCAAGCAACATGTGTCCCTTTTCTTGTTTCAATTAATCTGAAATACAACATGGAAGGAATGGCATTAGTATCAAACCCCTAACAAGAAAGCACCTTCTCCAGTGAAAACATTTAGTGATGGCTGATTTAATCAGGACCTCCTGCCTTGGCTTCCCACTGTGCTCATAGTGGCCCGGTTCAGCACGGGCACCTCCTGGATAGGTCTGGAAAAATGCATAGCCCTGGCCTAGTTTGTTGGGGTGTCGTTTCATGTACCAAAAGTTTGTGGGTTTGACTCCTGATCAGGGCACCCCTTCTCCCTTCCTCTTCTCCCTCTCCCTCTCCCTCTTTTCCCCCTCTCCCTCTCCTTCTCTCTCTCCCTCTCTCCTTGTTTCCCTGCCAGTTTCTTGTTGTGTTTTTTTTTAATTATAAATAAATAGCCAAAACCGGTTTGGCTCAGTGGATAGAGCGTCGGCCTGCGGACTGAAAGGTCCCGGGTTCGATTCCGGTCAAGGGCATGTACCTTGGTTGCGGGCACATCCCCAGTGGGGAGTGTGTAGGAGACAGCTGGTCAATGTTTCTCTCTCATCGATGTTTCTAACTATCTATCCCTCTCAATTCCTCTCTGTGTAAAATCAATAAAATATATATTTTAAAAAAATTATAAATAAATAAATATAAATAACCCCTGACCTGTTAGTGGTTAGAGCATCAGCCCACTCTCCATAGCATCTCAGATTTGATTCCCAGTCATGTACCTGGGTTGCAGGTTCCATCCCAGGCCCTGGTCGGCGCTTGCATGAGGCAGCCAATTGATGTCTCTCTCTCTCATGCCAGTGTTTCTCTTCCTCTTCCTCCCTTCCATTCTTTCTAAAAAGTGTTGGGGAAAATATCCTCCAGTGAGGATTAAGGAAAACAACCAACCAACAAATAAATAAAAATAAGATTTAAAGAAAGACCTATCTGTGCAAATGGTGGAAGAGCTTTTCAGGATCCTTGTCTCAGATTTGACTTTGGCCTCTATGCTATGCTATGCACGGCAGCCAAAGCCCCAGCCCAAACACAAGGTATCCTCTACATCTTGTTCCTACAATGTCTCACAGTCTGAGGGCAGGATATAACCATTTCCTTCTAAACCGGAGGTGCGGAGGTCTTGTCTCCTGAATCACAGGGGAGATTTGAGTCTAAGTTAAGAGTTCATTGTAAAATCTCAGCTGTCTCTCACTCTCCGCAGGCAGGTGAGATCTTTCTGCAGGGTAAAGAGTGCAAAGCATCCTTTGCCTCCAGGTCTGAAAGAGGTTTTGCAAACCTTTGTTTGTATTATTGAAGGCTTTTTCCTCCTGGTTGGGCTCATTAATACCCTTTGTGAGTACTATTTTGCTTTTTCAAATAGCTTTTTCTAAACAGTTTTCTCTGGTGGAAAATCCAATTTAGTTGCAAGCAATATTACCAGTTCCGCTCCTTTATTTTCTCTTCCTCATTGAAAGGAAAATAAAGGATGGTGTCAAAATAGAGACGTACGATTTATAGCATTAGCACTTCTATTAATAAATTAGGCAGCAATCATATATCTTTACATTTTGCATTTGTCCACCACTGGAGACAGCTTCCTTATGTTACAAGAGCATGTTTTTCTTCAAAGCACCTTTTTCTTTCTTGGATCTTAAGCTTTTGCCCCAAAGTTTTATTGGAAATGGACATGTGATAGGAAATTCCAGCGCTTTTCACAGCTGCGGATCTTGCTGTACGTTTTGCTGTAGATTTAATACTCGAGTTATTGAAATTCTTCATGACGTTCATCTGCAGAGAGTTACTGAGGAGAACTAACCTTTCCCATTTCAGATGATTCTTGCTTAATCCAAATGATTTGGAAATAGCTGCCCCATTCTCTTTAGCTCAGAAACTCATTCCCTTCCCATAGTGTTTGGTTCTAAGAGGGCAGATCGGGAGCCAAGCTATTTAGAGCCCTTCTGAGCATATTCCCCTGAAGTCTTTATTGCCGCCGTATAGAATGAACCTGTCTTGGAATGAAATCAGATGGAATGAAGCAGAAAGGAGAGGGGCAGATGGGAATAGCTATAGGGTGTGCGGGAGTGAACTCACCCCAGTGCACCAGAGCCTCTTGTTAAATTTTCAGGACTTTGTGAGATGGTTAATAATGTGGGTAGCTTAAAATTAGCCAATGCCACCAGTCAGCTTCCTCCATTAGGAAGGGAGGGAGGAATGGAGGGAGGGAGGGATGGAGGATTGTTAAACACTTCCTAAACACCACTGCTTGGACCCATCCGAATTAAAATCTGTGCCCTCTTGTCATGAGAGCTAATTAACTCCCTGTAACCCCCCCCCCACACACACACACTGCATTTTACATTAATTAATCTGAGTTGGTTTTCTATCCCATGTACCATGAAGCCAGGCAAGTTATGGCTTGGCTAAATGATTTACTTTGGCACTATGATAAACATCTTTGTTTTATGTTATGTGGAAGATAAAATAAGGGAACCAATACAGCCTTTTGATTAAAAAGCTGCATGTTCCTGTTGGGTGTTACAAAATATCTGAAGGAAGTAATATAACTTTTTGATGGCTTATTGTAACAGCCTGGCAGATTATTCACAGTTCTAGGGGAGTCTTTGAATGGCAAAGAGAAGGAACAACAACATTTGCTTTGTGAATCAGTGTACAATATAGCATTCGTAACCTTTGAGGAAGGAAATTGGGGCAACGTGGAGTTTTAAGATAGCAGTGGGGTCATTTGTTTCCAAAATAGATAAAGTTGGCGAGGGTGAGTGTGGTGAGGAAGCTGCTCACCATCCCTGTTTTCCTCCGTTCAATCACGCTGCCACGTCCAGTAGACCCATCTACTTTCTCACTTTGTGTGAATTCTAAGTTTGCTTCCGTGGCTGAAAATTGATGAATATTCTGGACCAGAATGCCCATCTCATAAAATTGCACGATTTTGCAGGGATTTAGTGCCTTTAAAGAGCTCCCCCCCCCCCCCGGGTCTGTTTTTAGTCTTTTGAACTAAATTTGAAGCCAAATGCATTAGAAATGCTTATATCTGGTGTTCACTAGATTCAAATGTAATTTCTAATGATTTATGGCTGGTTACTATCATGTGCCTCATGTCCCATTGTTTGAAAATCGTTAGATAAATGCAAACCCAAGTGGTGAAACTTGCACATAATTTACATGTAATATGGATTCAAAATCAAAATCGGTCATCTGTTTGAGGTGGGAAGAGAGAGAAACAAAATTTAAGATAATTTAGACAAAGGACCTTGCATATCAACAATACCATTTCCTATAACATTGGGTAGAGTGTGTATTTTTTGCAGTAGAAAATACTTCAAAGGAGGAACACATGTAGGTTGTATCTGACAGTGAGGACATAGGGATAGGATTTCAGATGGTCAGAGTTAGTTAAAGGGTAGTGTTGAGGGATTAGGCTAAAGTCCTTTGAATAAAACTAGACCAGTGGGAGATTCTAAAATAATATTGTTGAAATAGATGTTTTCTCTCTTATCCAGTTGGGAGATGTTCACAGTGTATCACACTCCTTTTCATTTACAACGCGCTTTCTACTTGGCAAAATATTTTCACAGGTCAGTTGAAATTAGGGACTCTTTCTATTTAAAAAAGAAAACTTCAATCAACCCAGAAACTGTTCAAGACTTATCTAAAGCAAATAGTAATCAAGAGTATCTATTGTCATTTTCCCCTCTCATTCCAGTTGAATAAGGAGTGCCAGTGTAACCATATTTAAGTCACTTACCTCTCTGAGCTTCAGAGAACCTGTCTAAAAAACCAGGAAAGTGAAGGCCAAAGTGGGTTAGAGGAGGGAGTAAAATCATGCCTCGCAGCATTGTGTCTTGCACATCCATCCAATGGATAGGTGTTGGTTATTCCTATTGTTATAACAGCTACCAGGTTAAATAGATAAATCACTAACCATGTTAAATAAGTAAATCCCCACTTCTGTTCCATGCTTGGAAGCCTCCTAATCTCAGATCAACACAGCCATTGGGAACACCACCCTTTTGTGACTTTGAAATAAGGCACAGGGTTGAAGTCTTGATTTCTCTGCCCACTGCACCTTTAGACAGACAGAATCCCTCCTGAGGGCCAGGTCATGCCCTGTGCCCCTTTGGAAGCTGCTGATCTATCTCTCTAAGGCAGTGTTTCCCAAACTTTTGACATATGTGTACCCCTTCTATAATTTTCATAACACTGAGTACCCCTGGTCAAAAAAAAAGGATGTATTTTAATAACAATCAAAATATAGTTTTTCTTTTTTTGGTACATACACAAAATAATAATAAACGAAAAATAAAATTATTCATAATAAAATATAAATAAAAGTTATATTATAAATAACATTTATTTGCACACCAGACCATCTCATGCCTCAAGACTGTCTCGACTTGACTCATGAGAACGTAGAATTAGGCACAGCTAAGCACGGTGCAGTGCATACCCCCACCAAACTCTTCTCATACCCCTCGGGGTACGCATACCACACTTTGGGAAACACTGCTCTAAGGTATAACCTATCCCTTTTCACATCCCACCCTCCAGTGAGTTGTGCTTATAAATTTGGTGACTGATTACCTCAAGCCTATCATCCAATTTTGATGACTGTCAGGGAACTTTCATTTAGTACTAGAGGCTCGGTGCCCCGGTGGGGTCCCTTGTGTGTGGCCTGCAGAGATTAGGCAAAACCAGTAGTCTAACACTACCTGCAGCTCCTACTCATCTCAGCCCTCTCTGGGCTGCAGTGGTCAGCATTGAGCCCTCTGTCTTGTGCCCGTGGGTCATTTGAGCAGTGCTCCTGCTGTGGGAGCTCACTGACCACCAGGGAGCAGCTCCTACATTGAGCATCTGACCCCTGGTGGCCAGTGCACATCGGAGCAACTGGTCTACGGGCTGTTCAGTTGTTCAGTCAACCGGTCGCTTAGGCTTTTACTAGTATATGTAGATGGTGAGCAACAAACAAATTTAATTTTATGTATGTTATGATGGGTTTCACGTATCATAATAGCAAGGTTAGTGAGTTTATAAATTGAAGTTATAAGGATATGTACTTATATTCTTTATGCTTCTTTTTATTTGGGCCATGATAAGTCATTTGGGATACATATTTTTTTTTTTGGTTTATAGTGTATACTTTGCTTAAAGAGAACTGTCATTATTTACTGTATGAGTTTGTCATTGCTATATTACAATCCAACCCTCAGAACTCAGAATTGAACGCGACAGTCATTTATCATTGTTTATGTTTCTGAGAGCCATCTGGGGTCTGCTGATTCAGGCTGGACTCAGCAGGGTGGCTCTTCTCCAAGGCACAGGGCCTGACTCTGCTTCCTGTGTTCCATCCTCCTCAGACTAGCAAACAGACTGGCTAGGCCACTTCTTCTCCTGCTGTGACGGAGATGCAGTAGATCAAGCAGAAATAGGTCAAGGACTGGAACTTAGGACACTCCATTTCCATCTCTATGTAAAGGCCAAAGAAATTTCAAGTTCAAGGCTAAGGGGTAGGTCAATATATGTGGCCATAGTAAAGGTGTGATAGGAGGGAGAGGTACATGATTGAGGCCTACAATGCTGTTACCATGGTTGACAGCAACCCCATAGAAGGGCATGACATTTACTGGCATTAGTTCTGTATGCTTGCTTATCTCTAACAAAATCACTACTCTTCCTGAGTACTTAGTGTAGGTATTTTAATCTCAAGGGCACTGATGACTGTGCAGCAGGCCCAGCTGTCTTTATTGTGTTATGTGTTAGAAAGACCCAGCATTCCTTCCTATATGTATCTTTTACTTCTCGTGCTACCGTGTTTCCTCGAAAATAAGACATCCTCCGAAAATAAGACCTACTTACAGTTTTCCTTCTCAGTGAAATATAAGGCATCCCCCCGAAAATAAGGCCCCCAGGCTCTATCTCAGAATGAAAATTAATTTACCATAAACTGGTCGCTAGGGCCGCCCAGACTGCCGTCTAGCAACCAGTGACTTTACGAGGAGTCCTGACATCACTGCTGTGTGAATGGAGAGAAATCAGCGTGGAAACTTTGTGAAACCTAGACTGCAAGAAGTTGTGACTTGGGTGAAGAATTCATGGGAGAAAATCACTGACAGTTACATTCCAAATGCACTACGAGCAGGCTACCTTGACAAGAAGTACTCATTTAAAGACAGTGCTATTGCTAGACATGAGAGATTTGGTCCACTGATTCTGAAAGAAATGGAGTCAAAAGAAATTCACCAAGAAATTCAGGAATTGGATTGTTATGATGATGTTCCAGAAGATGATGACATGATTGTCATTGAATAAATGAGTAAATTTTTGATACTGTAGGATTCACAGTTTGTCTGATTGGTGTTGACAACTACCGTACTACCATACTGTATACAGGTAATAAATTTCCTTTATTTTCATTTAATAATAAATGTGTACCGAATTCTTCTTCATGGAAAAATAATACATCCCCTGAAAATAAGACCTAGTGCATCTTTGGGAGCAAAAATTAATATAAGACACTGTCTTATTTTTGAGGAAACAGGGTAGTACCCCACGCACAACACTTCATTCTGACACTTTTGGTCACTAAACTCATGGGGATCTTTCTTCCCCACCTAGCAATTCCCCACAACAGTGAGTGCCCTACAATTTAACTCAATTCTGACACTATCTTCCCGGCGATCCCACAAGTAAAGGGCTCAGTTTTAGGAAATTGCTCCCACCCATTTCACAGGCCAATCAGAAGCAGTGGGTCCCCAGAATACCCACAAATTCTGTCCGACTTGGCTACAAACCAGAGGTTCCTATGATCTCCTTCGGTGGATTTGATAAATTTACTAGAACAGGCCACAGAAGGCAAGGAAAATTTTACTTATGAATAAGATTTATTAAAAGTTATAATGAAACAGTTGAACAACCAAATGAGATACAGGAACAGTCTGGGAGGGTTCCACATGCAGGGACTTCTGTTCCTATGGAGTTGGGGTGCATCACTCCCCAAGTACATGGATGTGCTCTCAGACCTGGAAGCTTTCTGAGCTCGTACGGTGAGGATGCGATGGAGGCTTTATCACATAGACATGATGAATCACTAACTTCATGTTCAGCCCTGTCTCTTCTCAAGATATTGGGGTGGGGCTAAAAAATGCCACATTTCTAATTGTGACTTGGTCTTTCCAGTGACAAGCCCTCATCAAAGAGCCATTCAGAAGGCCACCCAAGGATATACAAGAGTTTCAGATGCCCTTTGTTAGAGCCAGAGATCAAATAAGATGCTCCTACTGCTCTTATCACCTAGGAGACTGCATATGTTTTGGGAGCTCTGAGGTGTGTGTGTGTGTGTGTGTGTGTGTGTGTGTGTGTGTGTGTGTGTGGAGAGAGAGAGAGAGAGAGAGAGAGAGAGAGAGAGAGAGAGAGAGAGAGAATTTTCTCACAGCAGCCATATCTTTGTAATTCTTATTCTTTGTTTTGTCCTTGACTCTGTTTTTTGTCTATGACTTTTGTTTTACTTGTTTCTTTAACCTGGATTCCTACATTGGCCTATTTTGTTGTTTCTTATATGTTTCATCATTTCTAGTTCCAGAAGAAATAAAGTATATAAATAAAATTGAAACAATTTCCTACCACTCTTTGCCCTCCCCCAGAAGGCAAGGTTACAAATACTATGGTAATAGCCAGCATTCACTGAGCACTTCTTTCCTCTTGCGTGCCATATAAAATGTTTTGTGCAGTCCTGCTTTCTGATCTCCCCTGCAGCCTTATGAGGTAGGTACTGGCATTATCCAGCACCTAAATGTGAAGCAGATGCAGCTGGGGCCCTTGTCCACAGTCCCCACTGGTAAATGCCAAAGCCATGAATTGAGCTGGTGAAGGTTGGCTCTGGATTTCACATCCCTGACCATTAAGTGTTTCTGCTTCCAATCAATAAGCTGAAAGAAAGGAAAAGAGGAATGGATGGTATTTCTGTTCTTTTTCTCGTGAGTACATGCAGTAGCTTTTATTCCTTGCTTATCTTCTACCTCCCCTTGTGTCTCTAATAAATATACCCAAGTAGATGTCAGCTTTGCTAATAGCTTAGCAAAGCTAAGAAAGTCCCATTTAAACTGTGTGACACCTAGCATTCCAATCACTACAGGTTAAAACAGAAAACGTTGGGGATATAGGCAAATGAAATGATTTATGAACTCCCCTTGCTAGTAAAGATGTGTTTAGCACAACTGTCCTCATATTTATTACAAGCATAATATTTTCAGGTTCTTTTTATGTTTTTTTTGAAGAAGTTTAGTGGTACATGTGGAAATTAAACTGGAAAATATGGATACATCAGCACAATTCCAAACACCTGCTCAAAACATTCGTTTTATTGATTTAACAGTTGACTCTTTAGAATGTTTTTTATAAAAACATTGGCTCTAGGCAGAATAAGGATTCTCAGTGAATACATCTGCTGATATATCACTTAGAAACTAATGCACTTACAGGTTTTAGGAGTTCTATATGAATTTGAATGACAAGCAAAGGCCATTTTTAGATGAGAAAGGCCCTTCCCGCCTTTCACTGGCTGATCCTCTTGTATTTCAATACGTTTAGTGAGGAGGCTTTGTTGCTTTGATCTTCTCCTACGACATCTGCCTAAATTATGGGAAGTCTTCGGTGATTTGTTTAATGTGTATCATCACTGCTTAATATTGTTAATTACATTGAGAGAAACTTGAAGCAATCACTTTTCCTTCACATAATATGTAAGTCCCACAGCCCTGAAGGTCTTTGAAGGCAAGTGATCATTTCCTCTTAATCAATTATCTGTGGAAATAGACAAGGAAAGTACTTAATTCTCTTAAATTAAGAAAGATTAGTGTGCCTTGAACTGAGTTCTGTTCTTCCACTGCTGTTAGTGATGACTGGTTCTTCAGCCAGTGGTATATCTATGGTAAATGAAAAAAAATTGAGTTTCTCTTGGTGGCACAAGACAGCAATTACGCATGACCTCTCAACCCCCAAAAGAGGTGGTGTTGGCACCTTGGGTCCAGGGACCAAAGTGATGGTGTTGAGACACCTTATCTTCCCATCTTTGGGCTCTGATTCTGATATGTTGTCTCTTTCTTGGCTGGATACCCTGTTTTGTGTGATGGTCCTTGACAAGATGAGGTCTTCATCATAGCAGGAGCAGCAACAGCTGGAGAAAAAAATCTTCCCCACTGGCTCATAGCAAGAATTCCACAAATAACTCTCATTGGTCCATCCAGGTCCTGTCCCCACCTGCAACCCCAGACTGAGGTAGAGCACCTCACTTGAATCCCTTCCTGTAAAGGAAGGAGCTGTGCTTCCTGACAGGAAAGCTGAGATGCTGTTATTATCAGAATGCAGAAAGATTGCTCAGTCATCAAAAACAACTGTCTACTTCTGTGTGTAAGTGCATATGAATAAACTATAGGGATATATCCCTAATTGTGTTATCAATCTGTGATAATGCAATTAACCAAGTTCTATAATGAAAGGCACTTAGTGGAGGGCTAACATTTTTTAAGTAGATGATTGGTCATAATTTAATCAATAGAATATTTATTCTGGAAATAACTTAGGTTAAGATATATCTCCATACAATACAATGCTGGATTTTTGTTACATGCCAAAGACGGTGCTATGTTCTGGAAATACAACAACAAAATAGCCCCTCAAGTAGCCCTTGAACGCCCACCCTCATTCTTTTTTAAAAAAATTATTATTATTGATTTTAGAGAAAGAGAGAGAGAACAACATCAATTTATTGTTCCACTTATTTATGTATTCATTGGTTGATTCTGGTATGTGCTCTGACAGAGGACTGAACCCACAACTTTGGCGTATCGGGATGGTAATTTCATCAGCTGAGGTACCCAGCCAGGGCTCACACTCATTCTTCAGGGAGTTGTGTACTGGACAAGAAAATGACTGGATACAGTTCTGTGTGATCACAGAACTCAGCAGTAGCTGAGGATTGCTCAAAACTTCTTGGAAGCTGGAGAAGAATAGCTCCGTTAGCTGAGAATGCTGCTTAGAGTGTAACTGACTCTTTCCCTCTCTGGCCCTTACATGCCTCTCCAACTTCATTCTTGACTTGCTACTAAAAGCACCCTTCCCTTTGGTTGTCCTAAATACTCTCGTTCTCCAGTTCTCCATTGTCTGCCAGGCATTTACCTACGCACTTCACCTTGCTGTGTTTTGGTTCTCACCTTTCATTCTGAGTTGCCTGTTGGATGGTACACCTACTGACATGGATGTGGTGATTGGCTCTGAGGAGCCTTTCTCACCTCCTCCTCCTGTGCTTTACTCCATGGAAAAGCAGGACAGCCAAGCATGCTATTCCCTGGACTCTGTACAGCTGGGGTTCTGGTGTGATCCCCCTGGCCAATTAGGAGTATTTGTTGTATGAATGAACCATTTTCTCCCCCCCTCACCCGCTGCCGCCCCCCTGCCCCTGCCGTTTCTGCTAGAACATTGGAGGAAACATTGGGTTTTCATCCCTAACTCTAGGGTCACTGAAAAGCAAAGCATGGGGCATCTGTTTCCTTGAGGGTGTGATGTTCATATAAATCCAGAGGCGTCCGTGGCAGCAGCTTTCTGAACCCGGATCTTGATTCAGGTGACACAGGTTCCAGAGCCAGGGTTCTGTTGGTGGCACCTGGATTCTCTGCCTTCCCGATGGTGGCAAAGGAAGCATCACTCCTTGTGAGTCACTCTAGATGTCTTTCTGGAGCCAACCCTTCCAGCGACTGACACTCCCATCACCCTCTTCTTTCTCCATTCTGAGCAGCTCAGCTCTGGCTGGTATAACCACTCACCTCCTCTGAGTCTCAGACTTTATCCCAAACATGGAGATTGCAGAGCTTACTTACCTCTTAACATTTTCTTGAGGGTGCCACGAGGAGAGACATTTCAAAGCATGTGGAAGTCAGTGAATGGCACGTCTGGGCAAAGTGTTTTAAACTTGCTAGTTTGTCCATCAAATGAGAAAATTTCTGTCTACAAGAAATGTTGAAGTCAAGAAAATTATTTTCCTCATCTTAGAGGAGATAGGTCTTTTTAATTTTTACTTGTTTACTTCTTTTCGGTTATTAGAACTCCATCTGCCCACCCTTTCTCAGCCATAGCCACATAATGTCAAACTTTCTCTCTTTGGGCTCTAGTGACTCACTCCTATGGTTCATGCATTGTGAACAAATGCTGAACAGCAATCACTGCTCATGGTGTAGAACACTGGTTTGGATAAGTGCACGGACTTGTTGGTATCTCCTTTGTTGGGCTCGGATTTGCGCAAAGTACCACAGACATCTTCATTTCCTTTGACTTCCTTTGCATTAATTTAAGAGTAGAATTTCCATGGAGTCAAAATCCTTGGTGCCAATGTGCAGTAATTAAGCAGAAAACTGCATTTTATAATGAAAGACCACGGGCTTCAGCCACTAACAGTGCACTGAGTTTCAGTCTTACCTTTGTATGATCATTGCCGCCTCACAGAGTCTCAAGGAGCATCCAGCTTCACAGCTGGAAAGCTCTACAGCAATAATGTGACTAACAATGAGGTAGAAGTGGTGATGGTCCGGATAAGGTTTGCTTGGGCCACAAGATATGATCAAAATGCAGTCATTGCTTTTATATCCATCGGCACTTATTCAGGGTCTCTCATCTGCATATATTGCTTAGTATTTATGTACCTTCTATCATTTCATCTTTCCAACACCCTTCTTTGGTAGATATTCCTATCCCCATCTCAAAGGTGAAGATGACTCAGTAAAACTGATGTGTCGGAAGTGATACTGGCTATGTGACTGTAGCTCCCACCTCCTTTCCTCTAAGTACAGATCCATAGCCCTCAGGTTTCCAGAAGGAGTTTCAGGCATCCCTGATACAAGGAGATCATGCCTAACAAAAAATAAAAAGTAGCTTCCTACCTAGTGTAGGAGTCACTCCTACTGTCAGTGCTTGACTGAGCTGCATTTTAATAATGACATCAGCTCTTAGCAAAGATAAAAGTGATTGACAACTAGCTACCCAGTGGTATCCAGGGTGGAAATCACAGATGTATGGTGTTTTCTCAGTTTAGCTCAGACTTTATTTACTATTTTTAAAGTCTTGTTTCAGTGAGAAGACGTGCTTCTCTCCCTGAGATGGGTTGTACAAGCGTGTATAAATGTGTTGTGCATTCCAACAAGTCTCCTGTGAAAGGAAAGGAAAAGTGGGTTTGGTGTTTAAACTTCAGCAATCACCCATACAAGGTGGCTCCGCCCTCAGGTGGGGAAGCCTTTGAAAGGAAGCCATTCTGCCTGGGGAGGTAGCATGCCCTAGGGCAGTGGTCGGCAAACTCTAGTCAACAGAGCCAAATATCAACAGTACAACGATTGAAATTTCTTTTGAGAGCCAAATTTTTTAAACTTAAACTTCTTCTAATACCACTTCTTCAAAATAGACTCACCCAGGCCATGGTATTTTGGGGAAGAGCCACACTCAAGGGGCCAAAGAGCCACGTGTGGCTCATGAGCTGTAGTTTGCTGACCATGGCCCTGGGGAAAAGCTGCATTAGTGTTTTCTTAGTTAACTTGGTTGTTTCTGCGCAATTAGTGGAACTGTAGTAAGTTGTTAGTTCTCACTACCTGTATATTTTGAAATAGAAAATTACTTGAACGATGCAGCCCTTTGGAGATAATCATGCTAATGCCAAAATACTGTATTTTTTTTAAAGTTCCTAGAGAATATTTTTTTCTAATTAGAACAAATGAACTATGAAATCAGAGGTGACATGAGACCTCTTATCAGTGACTGGGTTTCATTTCCCACCCCTGGAGTTATGCCCTCCTCTTTTTCTAGCATTAAGACTGTTGCTAGCCCACAGGGCATGTTTGTGCAAAATGGAGAAAGACAGCCCTTCTGGGGAGACACAGCCCACCCTAAGGTGCGTGGCCAGGCGCTTCAGCCCCCCTCTCCTCTCATGGGCCAGTACTGTGCAGTCTGCACAACCACATGTTACAGCCTGAGAAAAAGACATGCTCACAGTCTGTGTGAATTACATTGTAGCAGAATTCCTGCACTGGTTTTGCATTTGGGAAGTGTGAGGCTACTGGAAACCAAAGCCTCGGTAAGGATAGACATTGGATCACGGCTCAGCCAAATGAACAGAGTTGGAGGCAGATTTTGGCTAGAACAGGGAGGATATTCAGCACCAGGATGTGTCTGTGAGGCAGGGACTTGGTGGGTCAGCAGTAGTGAGGTGGTTCTAGAAATGGAAAATAGAGAGGGTTTGCAAAGTACCACACACATCTTCATTTCCTCGCTTATGGACTGATGAAGAATATGGAGTCCTTGAACTTGCCAGTACACATGTAGCACACCTCCAGCAGTCAGGAGATAGAAGGCATGGCAGCTCCAGAAATGACCTTGACACTGAGCTCTGCAGTGGCCTCTCTCTCTCTGCCTGCATGGATGGGGGTATGCTGATGTAACAAACACGTCTCAGCAAGAGGCAGCATTTGTTGGGCTCTGGTTTTTGCCAGGCAAACAACCAATAAGGAAAAGATATGTCCTACATGGCCAGTGTGCCAGATGCAGGAGATTCAGCAATGAGCAAATATAAACCCTGTACTTGACCTTGTGAAGGTCACAGTTTAGTGGAGGAGGTGGACAGTAAGCAAGGCAAATAAATATGTTGTTATGAATGTTAAGAAGACTTGTGAAAAAAAATACAGACAGGATACAATGAGCACATTATTTGTTGGGGTGGAGCCATGGCTAATTTGGGTGGATTTATATTCTGAGCCACTGTCCCAATAAGAAAATATATGACACGAACACCTTTTGCCCCCAAATCCTTTTATTGAGAAACCGTAAAAGTGTGCCAACAGCAGTAAGATTAGCATCTTAATTTTAAAAAGCTTGCTTTTGGTGTGGCTGGCGTGGCTCAGTGGTTGAGCATGGATCAGGGGGTCAAGGTTTGATTCCAGGCCAGGGCACGTGTGCAGGGTGGGGGCTCGTCCCCCAATAGGGGGCATGCAAGAGGCAGCCAATCAATGATTCTCTCTCATCAGTGATGTTTCTGTTTCTCCCTCCCCCTTCCTCTCTGAAACCAATAAAAAAATATATTTAAAGAAGAAGTTGCTTTGGCCAATGTGTTAGTGTCTCTGTCACATCTTTAGGGCTGTAGGCTCCTGCTGTGGAGACCTCCCGCCTCCATGAGAAGTGCTGTCTGAGTTGAGATGCTATGGGAGGTGAGGGGATTGATTTTCCTTTCCCAGTGCAAAGAAATCTGGGCTTGGTAACTTCTCCTCCTCTTACCACATGTGGGAAAGTCTGTGCTCCTCTCTCTGTGCTGAGGGAGGAGACCTGGAGGGGCTTGAGGTTGCTGCTAGTCAAGTAAAGGCTTGACTAAAGCCCCACAGTAGGTGTTTCAGATGTATTTGAATTGATTTGCTGGTCTGAGGGGACCGGCTCTGGGCTTAGCTGTGTGATCTGCACAGGTTTTCCCCTATAAATCAATTCGGTGCTTGATGCCTCAGCATCTTCTCACCTATGATCTTGCATTTATGCAATTTGCCTGGTCCCTTCAGGCATTTTGAGGGTGTGACCTTTACCAACAACAGTCCTCGGTGCCATGCCAACTTCATTGGTTGGCACGTGCCCCTGGCAAGGAGAGCTCACCCGCGGGCGCCATCTTGGGAACTGTCTTCTCTTTAGGAAATAGTCTCCCTTCTGGCTCCTGTGGCCTTGCTTTTCCCCTGTTTTTGTCTTTCTGACAAGTCCTCTGACAACATCCCTCTTCCATTCTCAGCATGGTATTACCTTTCTCACTGACTTCCCTTTTCCTTCTGTCTCCTGCTATCTCCTTGTCTCCTGTTCATCATTCCTGTCCCTTCTCTCCCCTTACTCTGCTGCTCTTCATTTCATCCTTTTTTGAGTGCATTCTTGATAACTACCCTATGGTTGGCTTGGGGATTGGAGGAATCTCTCTCTCTCTCTCTCTCTCTCTCTCTCTCTCTCTCTCTCTCTCTTTTTCTCATCACTGGCAACAGAGGCTGAGCAGGAACCCATGCTGGGGGAAGTGGAACCTTGAAGCCTATAAATTGTCCTTGGAGGTTCGTATTGTCATGGAGGAGCAGTTTAAGGTTCATAGATTCTAAAAAGTGAACCCAAACATGTGGAAAATTTTAAAAATAATTTTATTCTCCAAATCCAGTTTGGCTGCCCTGTGAAATGTAGTAAATGGACCTTTCATTTATTTAATCGTCCAAACTTCCTTTCACATCAGCATTATTATGTAAAACATGGGGTGTGTAGGCTGGTAACACATAAGAAAATTGTAATAAGATGGCAAAGAAACCTGGTATTCATCTTAACATGTTTCCAGTGGAAAATATTTTGAGTGTTTGTTTATTGTTCAGTTTATGTTTCACTTGACTAAATATTTTTTGTTACATTAAACCATATAGGTTGGGGCTTAACAATAAAAAAATATATGAATTCCTCAAACCAATGATAGCATGTGTATTGTGTGAGCGTGTGTCTCTGTGTGAGAATGTGTATGTGTGTGAGCATGTGTATGTGTGTGTGTGAGCTTGTGTGTGAGCTTGTGTGTGAGTGTATGTGTGAGCATGTCTGTGAGCTCAGTCACTGGGCTGTCTTTGTGCCCGATGTGAGCTGTGAAGGTACAAACCTGTGACATTGTGTGAAGGCAGATGGCCCATGCCAGCAAACTTTGATTCTCTGCTTTCTAAAAATCTTGTGCAAATTACAAGCTGATCTAAGAACCTTTGCAACTCTCCTAGGGAACGAATGTGAACAATTCTCCACGGAGAGAACGTGATACTGTTTTTATTACATTACCCTTCCCAGGCATCTCTAAAAATAAGCGATACGCGTGCTACGGACCAGAAGATGCTGTGGATTTATTTCCGAGCCTGTTATGCAAACGTCAGGGATAGTTTCCTTCCTCTGCCTTGGCACAAATCCAATAGGCAGTTACTTACCTTTAAAGTCAATTTCTCCAGAAATGCAGCTGGATCCGTTAGTGAGTCGCACCACCACACCTGCCTGTTAATAGCGCTTCTCGCTTCTCCCAGAACGGTCACACCTGAATCCATTTTCCTGGCACAACATGGAGAAACCCTCCGCAATACGATGTCTCAGTGGTGGTGAAAATCATTCTTTAACAAGTGGTTAATGTCAGAACTGTGCACGGCAATAAATAGCGCTAGGATTCCAGCTGGCCCCGCGTCTGATTTTAGGTTGAATGACAAGTTACAGTATTTGCTCTTTTTCAAGGGACGTGGGGAAAGTCACAAATATGGCAACGTGAGGGATTTTTTTTTTTAGATGCTATTTAAAACAGTCATGTGCATAAACTATCCTATGTTTAGATTTAGGTCATCGGAGATGCTTCCTCTTTTAAGATGACAAGTGGCAGAAGTCGCGCTGGTGGCGAATGGGGTGGGGTGGGGGCTCTCTGAACTGGCTGTGCTGCTGCCCAGGCTGCCACTGGGCAGACCCAGACCCCGACCACAGCAGCGGTTCTGCCCTGCCCTCAGCACCCAGGCAGACCACCAGGGCTAGGCGGGAGCTAAAAACCCCAAAGAGCCTCAATTTCATGTAACTCCCTTTCCCTTCTGAGTTTTTCCTTCACTCAGTAAGTAGCTGGAGTTGTAAGCACTGAGCCATATGCCCCGTTGTTCTCAACCTCCAGGGCAGGGCCAGGAGGGCTGGGCTTCCTTGACTAATGCCCTGGGGCATCTCTGTGGATGGGAGATGCTCTGGCAGGAAGCTGTAAGGAAACCGGCCTTTTATTACCTCTCCCCCAGAATTTCATTAGCAGTGGGAGGATGGAAGTTGGGGGTCGGATAGAAACATGGAGACTTTTGGAGTTTCTCTGGCTGAGCACGTCTGCTTTTCAGATGAACAGGTCTGGGGTGTGGGCCTCTCCTCTCCCCCCTTTCCCACCCCACCCCCCCAATTAGTGCTGGCCTTCCTGTCATCACTGACCAGCCTGGTAGTTAAAACTTCTGATGTGTTCAGCCCTGGCTGATGTGGCTCAGATGGTCGGGCGTTGTCCTGTGCACATATCGGTTGTTGGTTTGATTCCCAGTCAGGGCACATGCCCAGGTTGAGGGCTCAATCCCTCATAGGGGCATGCAGGGGGCAGTGGATCGATGTTAAGCTCTCACATCAATATTTGTGTCTCTAGCTCCCTCTCCCTTCCTGTCTATCTAAAAAAATCAACTTAAAAATAATAAAAAATAAAAAAATAAAAACTTCTGATGTGTATAGAGCCATATAGTATGTTCCATCTCAAATAATAAAGACCACCAGTTTTCCATTGGATTCAGAATATCAATCCCCATCGAATCCCTGCCCCTAGTAATCTTTTATATTTCAGTAAGTATAAAATCACTTTCTAAAAATGTCTATGTTGGATAGATTTGCTTGTTTGTTTGTTTTGTTAATCCTTACCTGAGGATATTTTTTCCTTTGATCTTCAGGGAGGGAGTGAGGGAGGAAGGAAGGGAAATTGAGAGAGAAGGAAAGAGAAAGAGTGGGGGGGGGGAAAGAGAGAGATAAACATCAATATGAGGATGTTAGAGAAATATATCAGCTGGTTGCCTCCTTCATGCATTCAACCAGGGATAGGGAGTGAACCCACACCCAGGTACATGCCCTTGACCAGGAATCAGGCCAACACCCTAACCACTGAGTGAGCAACAAGGTCAGAGCTATATTGGGTAGATTTTTGTATGTGAACTCCTTTAGTTACTATTTCAAAAACCTAACTTCTCTTCAGTAATCTAACTCAGGAACAAATTTAAGGATGATGTTCTTCTAAATTTCACTTACATATGATGAAATGTGTTAGGTGGTGAGCTTATCAACGGAAGTTTTTATTTAAAAAAATGTCTGTCTACTGTTACTGCTGATTGCTCTCAGAGGTTCATTTTATTTGCCTTCACTGTTGCATGCAGATCCATAAAAAGCAGTGTGAAAATTAGTGAGTAGAAAAGAAGACCTTGTAGTGCCCCATGCCAGAGCAAACTGTGGCCTCTACCCATTGCTGGCTTCTGCCCCTAGGGTATAGGGACTGAAGTGGGTTACACAGGAAGGGGCGGTGTGTGTGTGTGTGTGTGTGTGTGTGTGTGTGTGTAAGACCAGGGAAAAGCCTGAGGATTTTCACCCACTCAGTGAATCTCAGATACTTACCAATTCGTTAGTCACATTCCCACTCATCTATTAACTAATGGGCATAGACACAATTTTCAAAGTAACTTCTAAATAGGGATGATATATCACATATGATAATGGGCTGTCTCCATTCTTGTAACATCTGTCAAGTGTCCAAAATATTGTTCGGCAACACCATTAACTTTTGCTAACCTTTCAGCTTTTCCCCCTTTCCAAATGGTTCATTTCTCTTTCTCTTAAAGTGAAAAGATCTGAGGTCATTTGTTCATTCATACAAATAATTATTGACCATCTAACTCTTACTGGGCTTTGAGTTAAATGCTGGGGATCAATATAAGGGCAAGACCAACCAGCTTCTCCTCCTTTTACAGCACATATTACAGTCAAGGGAGACAGTACACACACACACACACACACACACACCAAAGCATTATCAGCTGTAAGTATTATGAAAGAACAAAGGAAGGATGAAGGGGGGAATGAAGTGGCTGGGACCAACTTAAATAAGGACATAAGAAGCTGTCTGCAAGAGCCCTGGCCGGTGTGGCTCAGTTGGTTGTCAGTTTGATTCTCTGTTGCAGGTTTGAACCCCAGTAGGGGTTTGCGAGAGGCAGACAATCAATGTTTCACTCTCATATCAATGTTTCCCTCTCTCTCTCTCTTTCTCTCTTAAAATCAATTTTTAAAAACCTGAAAAAGAAAGCTGTCAGCAAGAGGTGGCACTTCAGTCCTGAAAGATGAGGACTGGCTGTAGAAGATACCTGGTGGGTGGGTGGGGAGATTCCCAGGTCAGGGGGCCATCAAATGCCATGGTCCTGATTTAGAGGAAATGCCATTCTGTTGGACAAATGGCAGAGAGAGCCGCTGGCACAGTGTACATGTAGAGATTTGGTTAGTTGCTGTCTGAGACAATGGAGGGTGTTTGGATATGATTTCCGATGCAAGGGGAGTCATTCAAGGGGAGTCGTTGTAAGTGGGCAGCGACCTGTGCAGTTTGCTTTGAGAGAAGATGACGGGGCTGCTGCGTGGCGAGTGGAGGAGGCAGAGGCTCTGGGTGGAGAGCCCTTGTCTCAGTGCTGGGGAGAGAGGACCAGGCTCTCAACCAGATGGCAGCAGTGGGGGACCTGGGAGCCTTAGTTGGGAGTGAGATTGATGGAGCGAGATTGACAGGTGAGAGCAAGAAGCGCAGGAGAGAGGAGGCACATTGGCCGGTGTAAGCTTGGAGCGAGGTTGGGAGTGGGGCGAGGATGTAACTGCCCTTCCTGGGTAGGAGCCTGGGTTTCTAAAGGAACAAAGCATAGGCAGCTCACTCGACAAGCTGATAATGTAACGTGATGGAATAATGCTTATGTTATTTGGAAGTGTGAGATTATAGGTATATGTGTGAATCTGATTAAAAGCATAAGAAACACACACATTTGTGCAGTAAATCTACATTGGAAAACAAGCTTGAGCTTACTGGTGTCCTTTTGAGTCATGCTGGGGGAGAAAGTAATTTTTCAACAATGAGGGTGTTATTTCTGTACATGATTTCATTACACCAAAGTCCCGTATTAACCATTTTTGTTCTAAATTTTGTACAGTGTAGGAGATCATTTGATAGGAGAATGTGATGCCGAACATCGAACCTGGGAGGCACAGCTGAGCTCCAGCCTCAGAACCATATCTTATCAGCTGTGACGTCACTTTACTTCTCTGAGCCCACTTCCTTGGTGATATGATGGGGATAACCATTGTGCCCCTTTATAGAGTTGTGTGAGCATTGACTGTGATAATCCCACCAGGCATTTAGCTTGATGCTTGCCACACATTGGGCAGAGCACTCTAAGTGTAAACTCATAGTAATGTTAACCTCAGGGTTAGAAAGACCTGTAGGCGTAGTCTTGCGTAGTTCTTTCACAGACGAGAAAACCACGATCAGCTGCTGCATGGCAGATATCACACAGCGGGTTAGGGGCAGGCCCAGACGTGGATACATTTCCTCTTGAACCCTCAAAGGTTGCTCTGCGAGGTTTCATTTCACTTTCCCCTTAGAATTGATTCTTTAGGGAAAACAAATTTTAATGAAAGTAGAAGAGGAATGGCCTATCACAAAAATACTTGGACTATGAATATTGGTACTGAAGTGTGTGTGTGTGTGTGTGTGTGTGTGTGTGTGTGTGTGTGTGTAAGAGAAACAGAGTGTCGAGAGAGGGAAATGCAGAACCTCAGAAAGAAAAAGAAAACTAGAGAAAAGATAGAAGTCTAAAGAAAACTTGAAAAGTTTGGGATAAGAAAAGAGGTACCACGGATGAATGAGGCATAGTAGAAAACAATTAGGTTATACATTTGAAATATGCTACACATTAGGAAACATGAGTGAGAAAACTGGCATAGGTTAATAATGATTAGGAAAATAATGCAACTGTTCATATCAGTATAAACATAAGTTTACTGCACAGTAGAATGAAGACATCTTCCACTACTTTATATACATATTGCATTACTTAGAAAAATAATTAGATGCAGTTTTATTAAAAGACTAGAAGCCCAATGCATGAAATTCGTACAAGAGTAGGCCTTCCTTCCCCCGGCTGCTAGCACCAGCTTCCTTCTGGCACTCAGGACCAGGGCTTCCCTCACAGCCCTGGCTTCTTTTGGAAGGTTGTCCAGAAGGTCATCCAGTCTAATTATCATATTATGCTTTTATATTATAGATTATTAAAGACTAGGAATGTTAACAGAGACAGGTAGTTTGGGAATGTGTCCAAGTCAGCTTCAATAAACTTTCAACATGTGGATAGCAAAGGGTCATCCTATATAATAAAAGGGTAATATGCAAATTGGCAGAACTGCGGAATGACCAGACACCCACGGCTGGTTGGCCCAGCCATTCCCATCCCAGATTGCCCCCCCCATCTGGCCTGCCCCTGATAGCCCCCACCAGGGCAGGCCGGCTGGACCCCACCAGTGCAGGAATTCATGCACCGGGCCTCTGGTACATACATATATGTATATAACATATTTGTTGAAGTCATTCAGAAGATCTAGAAACAGAAATTCATACCTTAGAGGTATTGCAGGTTTGGTTCCAGATCATAGCAATGAAACAAATATTGCAATAAAGTGAGTCTTAATATTTTGACTAGTGGAGGATCTTGCTTTCAATTTGGGAAAACACAACATCTGTGATGCTCAGTAATATGAAGCACAATAAAGTGAGGTATGCCTATATGTAGAAAGAAGAGAAGGAAAAAATGATAGAGTAACTGGGAAGGGAATGCTTAAAAACCAATGAGATGTCCAATAATGGCAACAAAATTATGAAAATTATGTTGTCAGAAACTAACACAATCCATCTAGGCATTTTTCAAGCTAAGTGAATGTCTACTATGTTCAGAGAACTGTCAGAGTTTTAAGGGATATGGGAATGGAATGCCCACAAAGCTTACCCCCAAGGAGCTCACAATTTATCAGAAAGATGACATTCGTGCATCTGTTTGTTTATTTGTGTAGCCTTCATTCAGCATACATGAAATTTTCTGTCATTCCCATGTCTAGCCCTTTGGCAGGCATTGCTAATCAATCCCAGCACTCTCTACACCAGATCCTTAAATACTGTGGCAGTCTGTTGGTTGCAGAGTAATGTTATTTGCCCTCCTGACACTTGGCCCTGCTCAACCTTAAAGACAGAGAGTGCGTCTTGCTTACTATAATATCCTGAGCACATATCACAGTATCCAGTAAATGCTCAATAAAAATTCAGTTCACTCATTGAAGGAAAACTAGCCTTGCTATAGCCTTTTATTCATATTGCATATTAAATGCTCCACATTGTATCAGCAGTGACCCTCAAGTTACTTTGAACTTATATATATCTAAGTCAAATATAGCTGCAAATTTAACAATCTGAATATTAAATTCAGTTCTTTTCCTGAATTTATGTAACTTCCTAAGGTTGTACCTTTTTAAAGCATAAAGATCAAATTGTTTATGGTTTCTGGAGAGCAACTTGGTAGCATCATAATCTTGCTGAATAGGAATGGGGTTCATGTCATGGAGAGTTTATTAACAACTAATAGCTCTGTGGAGTTGGAGACATTTCCAGGGCTGGTGGGAAGGGAGAGGAAGTTATTTTAATCACTTGCATGAGTCATTTATAGTCCTGTCATCTTCCCAGTCATGAAGATTATCACTTAATTATAAGATAACATGATTTGCTGTTTAGATATCTGAGACAGAAATGCACAGGCCAGGAGCAAAGTGGAAATCAATTCTCGAAAGGTCCTGGTACTAATTAATAAAGTTAGTGCAGCTGTGTGCCTGTCAGCCCAGCCTGGGTTGGGGTGACCATTTTAGAAACATTAGATGGGCTGAGGTCTCTGGCCTCAGGTCAGAGAGGAGGGCCACTTGTAAATCCAGAAGGGACAGCTCAGGCAAGGGGGAGGTTGCACAATTAGAGGCAAGTTAGGAAGGTGCCCAATCTCATCATGCCAGCCTGCTAGGTCCCACAATACTGTCCAGTGGAGGGCGCCCAGCAGGCCTCTCCATTGCTTGCCTGCATTTGTCTTCAGTTATGGAAGAAAAAGGCCAATTTGGTGGTTTGAAAAAGGCTGCTAGTTACAGAAGAGCGAGTCTCTCTGGAGAGGAGTGTTAGCTCACACAGGAGGTAACTCCTAAGGAAATGGCTGTGTGAAAGTGGTGAGAGGACTGATTTCAGGTCTCTCTCACTCATGAGCTGGGCTTTCTGAGCATGGCCAGATCTGGCGTGGGAAGAAGGGTAGGGAATTTCCACCACTCACACTGAAGGGCCGTTTGGCAGGGGCATCCTTGAGGTAAATCACCCGAATATTCCAGAGGGCGTGCTCTGGGTTGAATTAATCCCGGCTCAAACCCACGTTCTGTTGTTAAATACTTATGTGGGCTTTGCATTTCTTAGATTCAGAGTTTTTCAGTTGCAAAAGAGATATAATAATTGCACCAACATCAGGGGTATGATTTCTCTAGAGGTTGGCACATGGTGTGTGTCCAATAAATGGTAGCTGCTTATTAGGGTTTTTGTTATAATGGGGGTCACTGTTAGAACTTCATGAGGGCAACAGAGAACCTTTTTGTTTATCACTTTATTCCCCAACTCCTGCACAGAGCTTGCATCAGACTCTCCCTGGGATGGAGGACACACTCAAAGGAGCATGCTCGGTAGGGGTTCTCTACAAAGGCTCTCTTTAGAGATGTGTGGAGCTGTGTATAGGAACCACAGCATTGCCAGAACATGGGCATGGCAGTGGAGTTGTTGCTACTCAAGTCCAAAGAGATGAGGGCAGGGAGTGGTCCTGGTACACGGTAGGAGAGAGAATTGGGAAGAGCAGCTTGCCTCGGGAGGAACCATGGATCTCTGTGAACGGGGACTTGACCTGATTCTTTCCATCTGGTCTCCTGCTAGAACCTTCACTGACCAGATTACAGAGGCAGCTGGAAGGCAAGGGGACCCATCAGTGTGGTCCAGTCAGCCTCCTAACAGAGAGCAGAGCAGGATGTGGGTCTAAAGGGGCAACCCCACTCTCACAGCACCACACACATTTGTCACTCAGTAAAAATGTATTGAATGAATTACATCTCATAGTCATTGGATTAAATGCTGTTCCCTCAAACCATAGTTTTCTTAGCACTTGTTATGTGTTGAATGGTGATTAAATCCCAATAATAGCCCTCCCAAGGATCTATAATACTGCCTTTTTGAAAGTACTTTTCATATATTTACTTTTCAAAATCTGCCTCTAAGGTAGAATTTATTATCCCCATTTTACGGAGAAAGAGCCCTACGTGTTGAGAGGTTAACAAACATGTCCAGAATCCTATGGAGAGCAGAGTGGGAATTCCCATCGCTCGCTGCCCAGTTCCTCAGCTCTGTCAGTCCGTCCTGGTCCTGGCCTTGTGGGGTCAGCTTCTTGGAGGGGCAGCTAGATATCTCCACAGAAGAGATTATTGATCAGGCTCAGCATGCCGCTTCTTTCTTTTATGACTTAATGGTTGAATGAACTCAATATATAATACTTTGGTTTGTTTAAGCTATATCTAATCCATTATTCCCATAAGGATACCCCCGCAAGTCATCTGGGAACTTAATAAAATGCAGAATCTGTGGGTCCCCACGAGGTCTAATCTATTGGTTGGGGTCCAGCAAGGTGCTCAGGGGACAGTGTAGCTGGCTCGGTCGTGGACTCTGCTTTCATGAATCAGCGATGTAGATCAAACTCATTTTTCAAATGAGGGAAATGAAGGCAGAATCAGGGTGGCGAGTTCATTAGCATAAAGCTAGTTGGTGTCCAAGATTGGTATTCATGTTATTGATAAGTAAATTCAACACCAAATAAAAGTAATGTTCCCTGAAGAGTATAACCTAAGAATGGGTGCATAAAGCTTGTTTTGCTGAAGTGCTCCTTTGTAGATGAGCTTCTGATAGCTAAATGCGAATTAGATGACACTTTGATCAGAGAAGATTCAACCTAACAACAGATATTGATTTAGTCCATACACCACGGGGAAGGGCTGCTCCCTACATCCTGATCGCTTTCGAAGGCAGATAATGGACCTGCTTGGCAGTGTCTTATTCAGATGAGTGTAGGCTGGGTTATAAGAATAGGTACCCCACCGAAACTGGTTTGGCTCAGTGGATAGAGTGTCGGCCTGCGGACTGAAAGGTCCAGGGTTCAATTCCGGTCAAGGGCACGTACCTTGGTTGTGGGCACATCCCCAGTGGGGGTGTGCAAGAGGCAGCTGGTCGATGTTTCTCTCTTATCAACATTTCTAACTCTCTATCCCTCTCAATTCCTCTCTCTGTAAAATCAATAAAATATATTTTTTAAAAAAAGAATAGGTACCTCAACACATAGAAAGGAACAATACTTTGGTTTGTTTATCATTTATCATTAACAAACCAAAGTAAGTTAGCATCAATAAAAACAGAAGATGCAGGTTTTGTTTGTGAGGTAGACAATTTTATTAATGAACTTGATTTCAGGGAAGATACCCGATATCTCAGGAAATAAGACATCAACTATGGGATTGACAGAGGACTACTAAAGATCTCTAGGATGCAAACGGATGTCTCTAGGAAGTACATAAATTGCCTTAAACATTTTAATGCATTTCTCTTGATGGAGCTGAGAATTCAGACAAAACTGAGTGACTGATAGGAGTTACTCGTGTAATAAATGTTTCTAAGTGTCTCTCGTTCTAGGTAGGATCACTCCTAAGTATAATGATAGATTATAAATTATTTTAACAGCACTCACACTGAGCTGCTTAATCCACTAAACTTAAGTGGGTACTGACTTTCTATCATGATTATAGAGATAAAGTTGACAGAGGAGAATTTCTTAGGTGGCTGCTGCAGCAGTGACAAAGATGGTGTCTCTGTCGATCATTTCACCATTTATTTCAACAGACTCTGACTGTATTGCTGTTAAAACATACTAATTATTTACTCCTTTAATCTAGGCAACAATATTTCCCATAATATGCCCAGCATCTCTGGGTATATAGTGCATTTGTTGTTGTTCTCCCCATGCTTGTGTTTAGAGAGTTTATTCGGGCGCTTATGGAGAGTTAATTCAAGGCCTGTTATTAAGACAATGGCTTTTTGCCTTTAGAATGAGTTCATGTCTTTAAGGATAGTTTTCAGCAAATGAGCTGGCCATATGTTAAATCAAATTTAATATCCATTATGCAACACTGAATCATACTTTATATCTCAGAAATGATAACAAATGATCGCTTATCTCATGTTCTTCTCATTTGCACTGCTTCTCATCCATCTTGCTAATACTGCAGAGATTTATTAAATGAACAAGTGTCCAACTATAACTGTTAATATTAATAGCGGCTTTTTATATTTTCTCTTGCTGCCTCCCTTTTCCATGCTTGCTTAATCCCCACTTAATGTGGGTTTAAAAGTAATAGTTTTTCTAATTGTGAAGTGATAATTAGCAGAAAACTAGTAAGTTAGCAATACAATTATTTCAGTGGAACTATGCAATTACACCAGCCCGTCACAGGGCTATGTGCTTAGTGCCCGAAGTGAACATCTTTTTCACTGGAGTAAAATAGCCAACTTAAAACTCTGGGAACATTCCAGATCCCTTCTGACTTAAAATTGCTACTTGTGCAGTAAAAGTTTAAATCACTTGACTAAATTTGTAATTTAATCTTTAAAGTTTAACTAACATTTATTCATCCTTGCTAAGTGTGTTCTGTTGCTATAAATTGTAAGGAGTTGCCTCTTTTTGTTAGACTTTACTGTGGGTTTTTAGCTCAGCAGCTTCCAAACCTGTAACTTCTGCCCCGCCCCATTGTCCCTCTTCTCAGACTCTAGGTATGGGGCCCTAACTCTCCTGTATGTCCTAAATGGAATGTTTTTGGGCATGGCTTCTTTTTCCTATAAAAAGTTCTCTTAGGTATTTCTCTCTGTTACCATATTACTAGATTTTTACCTAACCCCTAGATTTTTACCCCCACCTCTGGTTGAGTTCCAATATCTATAATAATGAAATCATAATATGCTAATTAGACTAGATAGCCGGACAACCTTCTGGACAAAGCAGGGGCTGCCAGGGCTGAGCCCCTTGCCAGAATTTCGTGCACCGGGCCTCTAGAAACAGTTTAATACAATTGACAATTTATGTTTTCCTTGAATCTGTCGAGCAGTCCTGATAAAACTCATCTTGCTCAATCTTCATGATTTCTAGCCTTATTTCATAAACTCAAAAGTACTTTGAAAGCAGGGATTCAGCACAGATTAGTTCTACATTCTCCCAAAATCTTGCTTTGCATCAGATAACACATATAAAATCTTATCTAATGAGGAATTATAAGCAAATTTTTTTTGTCAGTGTTAAATGCTAACCTGTATTATTTTTATTAGAATAATAATGCTGCTGAAACCAGTTTGGCTCAGTGGTAGAGCGTCGGTCTGCGGACTGAAAGGTCCCAGGTTCGATTCTGGTCAAGGGCATGTACATTGTTTGCGAGCACATCCCCGGTGAGGGGATGTGCAAGAGGCAGCTGGTTGATGTTTCTCTCTCATTGACGTTTCTAGCTCTCTATCCCTCTCCCTTCCTCTCTGTAAAAAATCAATAAAATATATTTTAAAAAAATAAAAAAAGAATAATAATGCTACTACTAATAAAAGTGACCATTTAATGAGTTCCTTCTACGTGTTGAGGATTTTACATATATCAACTGTTGTACCAATCCTGAGAGGAGGAGATTATTTCTGCTTGGAATGAATGTTTCCTTCTCGAATAATTAACGGTACAATACATTTGACAATCATGTACTGCGATGTACCATGTCTTTTATTGTCTATCTGTATTAAAATAAAATATTTTTAGCTGTTATTAAATGAGAAAAAGTTGAAATTTGTTCTACATTTCTATCATTTTTCCTCATAACTTAAGGGTCTGTGGGCACTCCTGTATCTCTCATAATACTTGGGAAATCAGCTCACATTTAGCAGGCATGATAAATACTGCTCTGAGTAAATAGTAATATTAAACTGAATCTTTAAAAATCTATTACTTCTTTAAACTCTAAAATCTGACCAAACTTTGGAGGAGCGCTGGGAAGAGGGGTTGTGGCTTTGGGGAAAGTCCAGTGTGAGGCACTAAAGAAGTAGAACATAGAGTGGATGGAGTTCAAGGACAGAGGCTGGGAGACTCACAGAACCATGTGTTCTTCATGGCAGGGCCGGCAGCTCCTGATGGGGTCCCGGTGCAGGGGGGCTCATTCTTTCATCAGGATGAAAGTATTCCCGGTACAGTGAGGCCCTGGGATGAATGCTTACTCACACTATTCTATGAATCCCCTAAGGGATGGGGACAGATTCACATAGAGGAGGAATAGCAGATGAGTTAGGGGTTCATTAATATTTTTATGCTCTTGTTGAAACCAGCTTGGCTCAGTGGATAGAGAGCATCGGCCTGCGGACTGAAAGGTCCCAGGTTCAATTCCAGTCAAGGGCATGTACCTTGGTTGCAGGCACATCCCCAGTGGGGGTTGTGCAGGAAACAGCTAGTCTATGTTTCTCTCTCATTGACTTTTCTAGCTCTCTATGCCTTTCCCTTCCTTTCTGTGGAAAATCAATAAAATATATTTAAAAATATATATTTTTATGTTCTTCCCTATGCCAGCTTGGTCTCAACTTCCTGATCAGTAAAATGGAGATAAAGCTCAGCCTCAGGAATGTTGCAGGAATATACATAATAAAAATGCATTTAAAATACGTAGAGTGGTGGTGGGTAGAGATCTAGGATTTAAACTGGCATTACTTTTATAATTATAAAAATGTATATTGATATATGTTGTTATATGTTGTAGTTGTATTAGTAAGTACATAATATTATTATATTTCATTTACTAGCATTAATATGTAATGTAAATTACTACTAAAATAATGTTAGAC